>JBBMJY010000021.1:22486532-22520209 GCA_037833715.1 Toxotes lorentzi | reverse complement strand
TCTTCTCATCTCTCCTCTTCTTGTTTCCTCTTCTCTTCTCTTCTTGTTTTCTCTTTTCTCCTCATTTCCTCTTCTCATCTCTCCTCTTCTTGTTTCCTCTTCTCTTCTCTTCTTGTTTTCTCTTTTCTCCTCATTTCCTCTTCTCACATTTGTTTCATCTCCTTCCCCCTTGTTTCCTCTTCTCTCCTCTCCCTGTTTCATCTCCTCTTCTGTCTCCTCTTGTGTTTTTGTTTCCTGTCCCCTCTTCTTCTTAACTCTTCTTGTATCCTCTTCTCTTCATTCCTTGTTTCCTCTCCTCACCTTGTTTTCTCTCCTCTCCTTGTTCCCTCAGTTCGTTCCTTTCCGAGACTACATCGACCGGCGAGGTAACCACATCCTCAGCATGGCTCGTCTGGCTAAAGAAGTACTTGCCGAGATCCCAGACCAGTTCCTGTCCTACATGAGGACCAGAGGCATCAAACCCGGGCCCCTGCCTCCTCCTTACACCCCTTGTCCACCACCAGCTATCCACCCCCTTCTCACCAGACGGGTAAGCCGAATTTAAAGGCTCAGGCCTCTCTCGGACGATGGCCAGCCGGCTCAGCTGGCCTCTACTCTGTTCTTCTCTGCTTCTTCTTCTTCCTGTTCTTCACTGGAAGCTTCTGAGCACACGGCGAACATCGCCTGCTCTCTCATGTTGCACTTTTGGGAACGTTTGACCGTGAGCGGTGACGCAGATAACCCCGAGTGGGACGCTTCCACAGAAGGGACTTTTCCCTTACTGGATGAAGGTGGGGCTTTTGAAGGGCCGTGATGGTGGGGGGTGGGGGGGTGGGTATGAGATCACCTAACTGCACCAGAACAAGTGAACAGGACAGAAACTGCCCACTCGCAGCCGTCAGACTGAAAGGGTCCAAACTGTGGAGGGCCTTTTTTGAAACACTGTTCATCTGTTTGCGATTTCTATTTCCACTTCCGGTCTTTCACAAAATCATGTCTTTCTCTGATATATCAATGTTTACAAAATTGAGGACTGGAGTAGAGGAATTTTTTTCAGGAGGAAATTTATACCGATTAATGTGAAAACCTTTCAGATTCCTATTTTTCGGCTGCAGAAACTGGAGGTTGTGACTTTGTACAAAAACGTGAAGGCCCTGGTGCCACATTCTTCATTACAGAGTGTGTTTTGTTTTTGTTTTTGTTTTTAAATAAATGGAGCATGTGCTAGTTTAAGAGAAGCATGCACTGTTGTCCTGCACTCAGGGCTTTGTCCCTCCCACACAAACCCCCCACCCCACCACCTCACCACCACTGCCATGTTCCATTAAGAACAAACCCATCACCCGCCTGAAATCTTCCCACGCTCCTACCTTCTGCTCCGTCCACCTGCCTTGACTCAAAAGGAAGCTGTGCTCCCTGGGAGTCTGGTCAAATCAAATGCAGCAGGGACTTGAACCAGCCTTACTCTTTTGTCAGATAACATTAACAGGTACCGTGTCCTCTGTGGGTTCTGGAAATGTGGATCTCCAAGCCCAGAAGTCAAAAACACACATCTCACTACCGAACCTGACTGTGTGTTACATTTTAGAGTCTCTTTATTTTCATGGGATGACATTGTACTTTAGAAGCATTTTTAGTTTTGTTTTACGTCTCTCTACCTCTCACTTTGTTTAGTATTGCCAAAAAATGATGATTAAATGACAGTGTTGGTGTGTCAGTGATTTTTGATAAGCCTGTAGAGTTCACAGGTCTGTCTTTCTCACCAAGTATTCACAAAACATTTGCCAAACTGTAGGCTGAGAATTCTAGCACTTTGGTTGCTATCGGATCAGGTGACTCGCACCTTTGCGGTAACAACGCACTGTTAATATGTGCACAGAAATCAGTGAACCAACAGACCAAAATGCAGAGATGGTTTTCTTTTAACAGCTACCCATAAGGATCAAATTAGTGACTGTGAGCACAGTTTTTAGTTTCATGTTGTCACACAGCATCGTAACTAAAGGTTGAAGCCAGTAATAATCAGTAACTCCCAAGGTTTAGTAGCATGTAGCTAATCATCTCCTTAAAGGAAAACTCTACAGAAGAACTTGTGTTGTCAGTATCAAACACACACCACCTGGAGGTTTGGAAGGTGGCTCTGAATACTTTTTAGTTTAGTACTTTGGGGGTGACAGCAGCTGTTCTTCGCTGAGATTCACAACAGACTCCAGCAGCAATCTCCCTGTTTCCCCATCGGCTCAGCCTCCGTTTGTAGTGATTCAAATAGGACAGCTGGAAAAACAGCCAAGCCCATCAGAGTTCTGTAGGTGGCTGATGAAGTCATTATTGAAAGCGTAATATTAAAAGGGACAAATAAGAGTCTGGTTTGTTCATTTATCAAAGTATGAGGTTTGTTAAGACAAGTGCTTGGAGAGCGTCTCAGCTGTTTGTGCTGAGTGCAAGGAGCTGTACATGAGTTAAAATATGAAGACGACAGCAAGATCACTGAAGGAGCAAAAGAAAGTTTGGTTTCCAGCCAGCATTGAAACGTTGTCTCACAGTGGGATTGAAAAACAGGGATGTCCCCTTCCTGTGGGAGAACCCCCCCCACCCCCACCCAAAATAATGTCGGTAAAATAACAGCCACAAAATCAGCAACATGCACAGTTTGCATCGACACAGCTGTGCAGGTTGTTGTTAAGTTGGCTTATGGGGTGTTTCTCTGATTGACATGACAAATGGCTTCTAGCAACCACCACCATAGCATCCGTGTTGACTAAAATGTCGACTGATCCTTAAATTTGTTCCGTTTGGTTGGGGCAAAATATCCTGCTAACATGGGCAAGATGTCAGACTGGATAATGAAGTGACACAGAAATGGCAATGCTGTCAGATTATCAAGTTAATAGCAACACAGTTCAAAAATGTTAATAGGAGCTTTTCACATCTGTCCTGCAGCATAATCTACTTCATCTCTATTTATATGCTCAGAATGTTCAACTTCCAAAAACTTGCTTCACCAAAATATGGTACACAGCTTCTGTTTGTTGCTAACATGGTTAGATTTGTGGTCTTACATCTGCTGCTCCCAATTATACTTCCCCGTGTTGATTGGTGGCAAAATGTTTGAGTAGATGTTTTAAAAGTTGTATCATCATAAAACTTATGATACAGGAATTGTAACTGTTGTAGCTGTTCTGAATCTAAGCGAACTACAGCTGCTGCCCTGTTTTCAGAGTATTTGGTAATGAAATGAATAGTTTTCAGTGGAGTTTTCCTTTAAACACGAGGAAACTCTCAATTCCAAAACAGGTACTTGCACTGTCACTTTTAGCCACGTTTCAGGGTGAAACGCAAATGCAGCCCTGCTGTTCTGCCCAGCAATGTGTACATGAAAACTTTAGTGTGACTTCGAGCAAAGCACAAATCATGCCCTATCAGGCTACAGCCACCGTGTCCAGAGGCCCTTTTCAGCTCATGTAAATGTGTGAAGAGCAGCGTTTATACGTTTTACTCTGTATGTGTGTACTACAAACTGTAGATCTTATCAGTCCTTTTCAGGGCCCTATTCAGTCAACGAATCAATGTAAAAGAAGGTTTACAACATTTTTCTAAACTCACGCCTCAAAATCCTCATGTACTTGCTTAATTAAAGCGTCTACTTATAAACTGCTTGCTAAACATTTTCTTAGACATTTATACACTGTACAAATTTTTGCCTTTTTTGTGTATTGGTCAATATACTGTTTGTGTAATGCTGCTTCTTTACTGCTGATATAGGTGTTACATTTTATACTGAGGCCTGTAATCATATTTAAATCATGACTAACAGGCCTTATTCATGTTTATACATATAAGTTATTCATATTTAAATCATGAACGACAGGCCTGTATTTTTTTATAAGCGAATGGTTAGATTATAATGTAGGTGTCATGTGTGCAAGACGTTTAAAAGTAGACCTGGTGATGGAGTACACGCTGTAGCAACATTTTTCTGCCAAATTCGACATATTGTTAAGTGTAGCATCTCTTTGCTGGCTGAGACTCATCCCATAAAAGCTGGTTATTCATTTTGACTGAATAGGGTCCCTCAGTGTGGGGAGAGGTGGTCTGATAGATTTTGTACTCTTCTGTATTGTTGTTTCATTGCGGGGACCCCGTAAGGCAGCGGGGATGTCGAAATTGCACAATGTAGCACTGGTCTCATGTCTGGCATCGGACTGGAGCTACACCAGACTGAACCAGATCAGACCAGATCAGGCAGGAACAGTCTTTTTATATATGTCTATGTAAATATGTATTCTGTATATATTGTGGTATGTTTTCTGGAGAGTTGACTTGCAGCGAACTGCCGGGACTCTGTGACTCTCCTCCTGAAACACAAGGCAGGGCCTTTCATTTATTTATCACGACAAGATGTCAACTTCATCTCACACCCACACTCTCGTATATACTGTACATCCAGTACATGTATTTGTATATGAAACATGCATGACACTTACATAACAAGGCGAGGGTGGAGTGAAGATGAAGGGTTTCTTGATTGTTTTCTCAGAGAAACAGTGGTTTCAGAGTCAAATTAGGGTTTTTCGGCCTTTTCTTTCGTGCAGCCGCATTTTAAGTCCCAGACATCAAGTTGTTGTGGCAATTTTGAGTTTGGAGTCTCCAAAAATATACATGTGGATACAAAAAAAATCGCCACCAAGGCCCCTAAATTTGTAAATTTGATCATAGAGAATGTTTAGAAATTTTAAATCTACATCTGAATCTAGATGATCATCAGAATATACACAGTGATAGACAATCATAATATGCATGAACCAAATGTGTGTGACGTAACTAATGTTGTTTGTTAATAATATATCCTTTGTCATGGAAGTAAAGCTTAGTACTGTAAGTTGTAAGCTAGTTAGCTTACACACCATTTTGCAGCTTCCTTACACTTTTGCTTATGTTTTTTGTTTCGGAAAGGCGAGAAAAATCTTTAAATACCCAGTGTTGCTGGTACTATAGCTGGATGCACACTGCTTCAACGTGTGAAGAAAGGTGCTCAGCTAAGATTACACAAAAAATGTTTTAACCAATTATGAATATTTCAGCATGCAACCCTGTCTTAATTTCAGGAAACATTACAAGATTTTGAGAAACTTTCCAGATGTCTGCAAAGCTACATCATACTACATGACATGACTGCCATATTACTCCATGATGTACAGCATAGGTATGAAAGCGTGTGGTTCTTGTCTTTGGCATGAATGGATTTGGCCTCAGGAAGAGGAAATGAAAGCGGTTTGTATAGGAACCCAGTGGAGCTGGAAGTCTCAACGTATACTGATCATATGCGGCTGCAGTGTGTGAAATCACTGTTCCTCTGAGGCTGTGTCAGTGTAGGAGTAACAATCATAAGCATTTATTGTATAGGAGACTACAAGGCGAAGAAAACAAAACAAAAAAATCCTGCGCTACCAGTGGACAAACAAGCTTTAATGAAGTAGGCTTACACCTCGCTGCCTCCTACTGCTCATCGTTGCATCTGTGTCACTCTGCCAAGGCGGTACCATGTCAGCATGCCAGGCCATATGAACGCCCATGTAATCTTCACACATGTAACATGAAAGTTGTTTACTGTACCTTATAATATTAACAAAGTGGTTTAATTGAATGCTCGTGATGAATCTCCTGTTTTATCCTGATGTTTTTTATAGCATGCATTGAGTGTGCATGTGTAGGTCTTTTCTAACAAAGATGCACCAGTGGGTTTAAAAAAAAAAATTGTAATATGACATCTTTGCGTGTTATTTCAGAGTATTTTAGAGAACTTTTTTGCCTTAAAAATCTCACTGATCAATCTTGGAATTGTGCAATGCCTTCAGCTGTTTCTTTTGAAGACTGATTCTTGTTCTCTGATTTGTTGATTTGTTTTTATTTTCTTTTCTTTTTTGTTTGGTACTTTCATGCACAGCCATTCCTCTCTCAGACTCATCTCAGCATTGTTCTCTCAGACTGAGTGGTTGAAATGATGTGAATATGAGGGATGATGATCTGAACAGAAAAAAACTGGGCTGTCTCGCTCTCGGCAAAGAGACAGAATCGTTCAGCTGGAAATACTGTTGTCCAGCCATATAGAGCCATGTTAAGAGTAACCACAGATCTGTATTTTTATCATAAACTGAAACAGAAATCCATTAACCCAGCTGTTATTTTTTCCATTAGCCCTCATTTTGAATCTCAGAAGAGCGATTCATGGCTTTTGCATGATGCTTGTAATTACACTGGAAGACCAATCAAAAATGTATGCTGTCCATTGATACATGGTATTTACTTAAAACCAGTTCTTAGGGTTTGTGACATTAAGAGACAGCACAGGTTTTACTGTTCTAATTCAAAATAATTGGAAGCCACAAAAGATTTAAAGTGACTATTTCTGTAAGAATTGAAGTCTTTAAATAAAGATTCATATCAAACCATGGTTGTTTTATGCTCAAAAGGCAAACTGAACTAAAATCCATTTGGGGTTCCTCCAAACACATGTAGGGAGTTAATGGGTACACATGAACAAGTATTATTAAAGTTTTCCATAAAAAACATCCAAATAGTTTAAATTAATACATCATTAATGCGTTAATCTGTAATGGCAGGCTGTTGCAAAACACACAGCATTTTTCTCTTGTCAGAGATGCTCTCCACATTGATAAGCACCTGTCCTGCCTGACGGTGCCAATAAAATATCTTTAAACAGCCAGCACACTGGAATAGATGCGCTTCACACCATTACACCTTTAAAGCGCGCATCTCAAGATCTAAGTTGTTATAACGGGGTGACAGGCTGTCCCGTTCCAAACACTCCTCCACATGTGGCTGAGAAATGCAGCCTCCTTTTGCCTGAGTTTTGATGACGAAAGTGTGTGTGTCCTTCGCAGCCTCAGTATTCTCAGATGTCTCAGCTAATCAGTTGTTTAGAGAATAAGGCTGGCATGGTTCTGCATTTGCCATGAAGAAAACAAAGCCAAGAATGTATTAGCCCATCTCTCAATACTTTTCCCTGCCCTGTCTGTGGCATTCATCCCCTAGACCATTTGTTCCCACTGTAAGTAAATAATTTATTTGGGACTATTTTCAGCAGCGGATTAATAAACATTTGGTGCTCCAGACAGAGTTTCCATCAGTGTGGCTCACTGATGTGTTTTTATTAGTTTTTGGTCAACAATGGAGCTCTGTGTCACAGAGCAATAAGATATATCAGCCTTTGAATACTTGATTCTTCATTGTTTTTGTCTTGTATGGGGTTTGTTAACTATGAGAATGATACTGAATATTACAAACCTTATCCTTAAACAACACTGCAGGAGAAATATAATAGAAGCAAGCCACAAACTCCACTGTTTGTCCTGCTTATATGGTTCATCGCTGAGTGGTACAGCATGTTAGCAATTATAGTGGTTATCACCTTTAGTGTGGTACATTGTTCATCACTTGTCCATCATGTGCTGGAGTTACAATGCCTCAGCTGTACCGTAAAAACCACGCATCACAGCATTTATCTCCGTTTAAAGCAGAAACAGTGAACAGTGTTTACATCCATCCCCAGCTGGGTACAGGTGCAGGACAAAAAACAGCAACAGAGGAAGAGCAGAGGTTGCCCGCACACCGAACTTTCCAAGCTTTTAATTAGTGTGACATGTCAGATAAGCGAACTAGCGATTTCCAAAAAACTCAAACTACTTGTAAATTCTATAATCTCCCCTGATCTATTCAGATTGAAATTATGTTTTCACATAAGTCCTACAGGTCACAATATGAATGAATGTTGTACCTGAATCTAAAGGTAAAGATTTTCAGTTTGGTCTCAATCTGATGGTTATTAGAAAGTTTACAGTTTAATTCAGAAACACTTCTTTTAATTTGTCATCCATCTTGAATTGCAGTGCAAGCATTAGCATTCAGCCATCATGCTTCCAAAGGTCTGGGCAGATCAGGGTCAACAAATGTGAACTTTTGGCTGTAAGACCGTAAATACATGAAAGCTGTTTTGCTGAAAATGGCTTCCAGGTCCTCTGAAGCTCACACAATCACAAACTGAATCCTGAATCTTTTTTTCTATTCATTCATCTGAATCTTTAGTATAATCCCAGCAGTGCATTTCACTGTTTAGTGCATTTAGGCTGGTTTGAATAACAGACAGTCACACAAAACAGCTCTGACAGGTGAGAAGTCATTTAATTACCTCAGGCTGCTGGAGGAGAAGTAAACGTGCTTCAGTATTTGTCGTCTGTTGGTGAAAACTTTGTATCTCCAAAATCTCTGTGTTTTAGGAACTAATAAAAACAAGCCTTTATTTAGACTGCCACAATTTTTCCAGCCTGTCTGCAGGGTTTTGAAAAGGGTTTGGGTTTAAGAAGTTTTCACATGACAGCACCTGCAGTCAGACGTTGGTGGAAGTATTGTCAAACACTGAGGGGTTTCTCTCTCTGGAGTTTACGGTTGATGGATTTCTCAAAGCTCTCTTACTTTTTACATTATATGACACTGACATTCTTTGTACGATCACATTTTATGGAATCTTTATTATTTAGCACTGTGTGGAGAGACAAAAAAAGCAAGTACATGGCTTTTCGAGCGCAGAAATAACAGAACATTATGGTACAATCTGCTTCATGGTGCAGGAAATCAGACCTCCAAATTCAAAATCCACATAAAAAAAACAAGGTTTGTGCACAAAAGCATCACATGAAGCTTTTGTTTTTTGTGTGCAGTGTTTTATTTGTTTTCAGTGGTTTGCTAAGCTGACCACCCAGTAAGCGATGCAGAGGCAATGTTGTGTGTGTAGAAGCCGCCTGTCTTTATAAATACACAGTCCAATGTTTCCCTATTAAATCAGAGTCTTTTCTGCTTTATTATCTTGAACAGTTGTTACACACTTTCATTCAAATGTCCCATGACAGATCCACTGAAAACGTCCGATGGTTAGAGACCGCCGGCCCTGATGGATATGAATTGTTCGCCTCCTGCTCTTCAGAATAGCAACAAAACAATCGGTTGATGCTGTGGGGAAGTGATCTGACATGCTAAGAGCGTGGGCTGCTTTGTAACAAGTGACAGTGTGCTAATTACAGCCAGTAGACTTTTATCCCTTCCTCGTTCCAGTCCTGTCCAAGATTTTAATGAGTGCTCATTGCTATCTGCTCTGTATGTTTATCTGCATATGACTTTTAACTTTATGTTGAGTTATTATATCATAGTTGCCTCCCACTTGAAGCTATAATCAGAAACTTTAATTGGCACTGTAAGCCCCACGACCACACACACCAAAAGTGTGGTAGGTTAATGTTATGTAGCAAAATCACAACTAAAGCAATCGATGTGCTGCAGAAAGTGAAAATCTGCAGAAGGGTGCTAGGAATATATTGTGACTAAAGTGGAAGCTTTCATGAGAATTAAAATACAACAATTAAAATTCCAAGAAAAACAACAATAATAAAAATGATATAAAACCAACAGTGAGTAAAACCAAAAGCTGTGCAATAAAACAATATTAAAAAAGAGAAATTATGTGTGTGAGTACTGTGAATGAGCTCACAAAAATAATATGCGTGTGCTGCTGTTTGAGTTGTGCGTGGATCTTATTTATGCTCATGGATTTTGGCAGTATAAGCATTTAAAGAGCCAGATGTTTCCCTCAGTAGTTGGCGGAGACCCAAAACAGAGCTAAAAATTTGCAAAGTGGCCGCAAACACAATGTCCTTGTCTGCCAAATGTGTAAATAGGCAACTGTTTGTTAACATGTTTGCTGCTATCACCTTAAGAGATGATGATACTTGTGTCACAGTGTATTTCTGATGAAGAAAAAGGGACAATCATTAATGAAAATTATCATTAGATGCAGCACTTAAGGAACCTTAAGGGTTGCAACTAAGATACTGAGTTTTCTCATCTATTTTCATTAAATAACTTGTTAATAAGTCACAAAATATATTTCAGAAATGTAGTTCCTCATTAAAGCAGATCAATTTTTTTTTCCCATAGCTCCATCAGACCCCGCTTCATTTTATCTGACAAAAAAATCAACTTATTAATATGCACCTCAGGGAATCACAAGTCCTACCTTTTCTCACTACAGGGACCACCTGCAATGAGCGCGGAGACTCTAAAGCAATAAAGCAGACTTGAACAAGCTCAGCATGAATCTAATATCACTTGAGCCGATATGGGGAACTACTTGTGTCTCTGAGCTGCCATTTCTGCCAGTTTTATTTCCCCCGCTCCCCCTTATAAGCTCATCAGCTGCGAGATGCGTGCATGCTGAAATAGGTGGTGATGAGTAATGGGATAAGGAATAGTGTGTAAAATTTTGATGACACACACCTCAAAAACCCTGCAGCTAGCACACAAACATACACCAACCCTGCAGAAGGCAGCGTCTGTCCACTCGACTCAGAAACTACAAGGATAGAAACGTCCTGGCAAGTATAAGGCATAGTCTTAGGAAGAATATGAAGCATCGTCGTTGCTATTCTTAGAAGTGGACGGGGGGGCTGCTGCTAAATATAACCAGGTCGTTTTGTGCCTGCCGTCCTATTTTTACACAAGCTGAGGCCTTCCTGGGCTGTTATGGTCTTTTCTTAGACTATTACGTAATAAACAAATAAGATGCAATGATGCAGACACAGAATGAAGTATTCCATCATCCAATCAAGACTGAGAAATCTGTATCATGATAAAAAGGATAAGAGAGAGATTTTCAAGGTTTTGATGCAGGGTGTGTTTTAGGGATTCCTGTGGAGCACTGTGGCTGTTATTGCACAAACAAGTCTTAATGTGTGCTGGAATCTTGACAGGGTTAAACAGCCCAAAGGACAGTTTGTCAGCTTGCTGTTAGCTCGGGTGGTTGACAGGGAGGGAAAGGTAATGAGTTAGTCTTCGGGGAGACATGTCATCTTGAGTATGCAGAAGTAACAACATAAAAGAGGAAAAAAACCCCGCTGATTTTCAGCATTAAAATATGCGCCTTGGGACAGTTAACATTCGCTGCTTGTCCTCATGTTATAGTGAGAAACAAGCCAGCAGAGCCTGTCCAGCCTTTGCATCTGCGATGTCGCACAGATGTACGGCTCCATCAAGACTAAATTGGTAAAAGTGGAGGAATGTAAATGTGACAGCACCATGGAGGATTTTCTCCAGACATGGCTCTGTTTCAGAGCTTATATAATCTGTATACAGATCAGTGTAAACGCCTGAATGCATATTTTTAAAAATGTCAGTGTGAAGGAGAAATACTGTCATCAAAGCAGCATGACTATGTCATTTCTAGCCAATTGTGTAAAAGTGAACTTTCAAGTTTTGATTCTCAGTTTTATGCACTTTACACAGCTGACACATACAAATATTGGACTTGTGTTTTTAAGCACTGTAAAGGTTTTTTTTTTTTTACTAGCTTAACTGAGTAATGTTCTCCTTGATTAGACTTGATGCAACCTTTTGAAATGCACCGTCCCACCCATGGGACACTTTGGCCTTTGGAGCTCTAGGTTTGTTTTAGTCTGTGCCCAAACTCAATCTTCACACCACTTAGACAAAGCTTCAGGTCTCCTGATTTGATTTCTCCTGATCTGTGCAAAGCCTTTTAAGATCCTCATGTCACTGTGACAGAATTGGTTCTGTCCTCTCGTCACAAAATGTAAAACTGCTTTAAACACTGGCGCGAATCTTAATTTTTATGGCTTCCTGTCATTGCTTGGTGTATTTCACATATTTGTTTTGATAACTGGCTAAACATTAAATGTCAAAATATTGCCAGCGATTATATAATGTGTCACCTGTGGTAATGGTTCATTTTTCTTGTCATCATTCTAAAGTTTTTTTTATCAGTCTCACAGAATCAATTGGAGCATCTTTCTAGACTCAGCCAATATTTAGCATTCAATCCAAGAGACACAGACGGTTCTTGTGGACTAAATAGATCAGAAAGTTCAGCCGCATGTCACAGTGCATTTTAAATCAGAGGTCTGACTCTTACTTTTTCACCGGCAGAGAAACTGTCACTTTCTCGCTCTCACTCTGCTCTTATTATGTCTTGCTCACACCTGCTGTCGAACATTATTCTGTTGTAGATGAAGTAGGATAAGGGAAAGTTGGTACAACACAGCAGTAAATTACAACGCTTACTCATTAAAGGAGCACATTGGATCTAACAGTGTAATCGAACCAGAGGAAAGATTTTTCCTCACAAAAGGAAGTCACAGGTGACCGACTTCTCCTTGCCTCTGTCATCTGACCACCAGACTGGACACGAATCACATGAGTGAGATGCGCTCAGGTGACACAAGCAAGGCCGCTCACAGTCTCCCATCACAAATGCTGGAACAAAAACGGTGTAAAGTCATGTTTTCTCTTTCACACAGTTTTGGTCGAGATAAAATACTAAAACGCAGGTAAAAAAAACGAACTTGTTTTGGCGAAGGCTCTGTAATGCGTACACATGTGCAAAATGAGATGAACAAGTGAGTAATAAATGATTAATGGTCAATTTACTGGTGGGCCTCTGAAATATTGAGAGAGAGCTCAGCCATGAAATGCAATGTAAATGGATCTATTTATAGTGTAGCAGAGGAAGTCATGTGGGACAAGCTAGTTGGAGGTGCCTTGTTCATATAGCTTTTAGAGGCAAATGACGAGAGAAAAGAGTGTATGTGTGTGGACACACACACACACCACACCCACATTTGCATGTAAAGCCACTTTTCATAGGGACATTAAACTTTTAGACACACACAGCAGGAATAGCAATAAATAATTTCCACATTGAGAAAGATGGAAAGCCCCAGTTCAACTCCCACGTCCCGTGTAGCCTCCCAAGCCTATTAAACCCTCTTCTCCCACCTTGTCTCATGGGATTGTTTGGGAGTGAAAAGGAAGGGAAGTGACATGTTAAAACCTCTTTTTATTAACTCTGAGGAAAGGAGGGAGGGTTTGGCGGGGTGTCACAGCAGCTGATGGGAGCGGGGATGCTGTGAGATGCATGCTCTGATATCAACCAGCGGGTATCAGGATGAATAACTTAGAACACAATAATAACACAAACCTCAAATCCAGTAATAAAGTATGATTGTGTTCTCCCCACATGGGCAAGGCTGGGAGAAGATTCTGGATTGGGTCCTTATCACAGCCTTTTTATTACATTATCACCAACTGCTAGGAGTTGGTGTAATGGTCACTTGTTTGCTGCATGGTTAAGATTTCAAGAACTACCTTCCAGAGGTTTTACTGTTGTTAGGAATCTAGCACCCTCATTTAGCCCCCACATATGGATGACTGGGAGTTGAGTATATAGTCTGCAGTGTTTGAAAATGTAGTGACTCACCTGTAGTTTTATTTCTCAGGTGTACCATAAGGAACATTTCATTTTGAGCTGTGATTAAATCTAATAATGTAATATAATTTAACATAGTGCTTTAACTAAAGTTTATTTTCATTATCTATTAATCTGTAGATTAATTTGTCTCTAAAAAAGTCAGAAAAAAGTGAAAATTTCCATCACAACTTTCCAGAAGCCTTGTTTGTTTTCAAAAATACTTAATTTACAATCATGTAAAACAGAGAAAAGTGATAAAGAATCTTACTTAAGAAGCTGGTACCTGGAAATGTTTGTTGTTTGCTTGAAAAGTGACTCAGTCATTTCAAAAGTGACTAATTTCAGCTCTAGTCACACACAGTAAGTAGCCTCCACATGCTCATACTCACCAACTCTAATAATGACACTGATCAAGACAAAAAAAAACAACAAACAAACAAACAAAAAAAAACCTCATACTGTCATCAATAATTTACAATTCAGGGTAATTCCAGCCTCCTTAATCTGATGTCATTCAATGTTATGTCAATGCTATATATGGGGTTTATTCTTGCTGTAGCAATCCTGTTAGAGAAGTATGGTGGTGCACTGCCACCTACTGGTTATTGTGTCCACTAACAAACAACAGACGTGGACACCTGAACGTTATACCCATGTGTACCTGCTGAACATCTCATTCTAACTCCATGAGGCATTATTCTGCTGCAATTCCAGCCTCTGTTTGCACACCAAGCTGTGAAAAGTATTTCTGTATGGACCTGGCTTTGTGCATGTTCGAAACAGGAATGGCAGTTCTCTTGAGGACCTGGGTGCCGGAATACTTTGAGACATGTATAATGTGTAATTGCGTGCAAAGAATCAGATCAGGTCTGAAGTATACACGCCAGCTGACTGGTTTTTACAGATGTAAATCTTGCAAAGTGTTTTTATTCCCGTCAGGCTAAAAGGCTGTGTTTTGTTGCTCTTTCTGTTGTTTCAGCTATGTTTCAGGTGTGTTGTCAGAAGTGTGCTCTATTGCACCTGTAATCCCACCAAACAGTGAGGTCACAGGGTGCTGCAGTACACCTGTACATCACAGCAGCAACGTGAGAAGCTGAACCACTGCAGATAAGCAAAAACAAGATTTTCAGGCGATACTGAGTTACTCTTTAAAGGAAGTTTTACATGTTTGATCCAATTAAATATTCCTCATAAGTCCTGGTAGATAAGTTGTGCTAGGTCTATACTAAAGTAATGGGTGGGTTTGAATCCTTAAGAGGTCACAAGATAAATCTTACATTCAGAAAAAAGAAAGAATATTTCACCACTTTACAAAATCTTTTTATCACTCAAATTTTTGTTTTTTCCTTGTGAAACATGAATACTGTGATTAAAGTGTGAGTAATTACATCAAATTTATTATATCAGAAATATCAGAAAGTCACTGAAGTCAGTAAAATACCTGCGGAAACTGCCAACTATCTGCAGCTGAGCACTGGACAGGTTAAACAAAGCTTAATCAGCATATTGGTCACTTTTTTTCCACACAGTTGGTAAATTTCACACAGGTAACTTTCCTGCATGGGAACAGTCCACCTGTCTGCTGATGGTATTAAGAGACCAGAAGAGCTGGTGCCTGACACACTTGTGGCTCCTAAACGGTCTGGACATACAGGCAAGATGAGAGGCCTCTGGTTGGTGTTGGTGCTCGTGGCTGTGGCTAAAGCTGAGAGGGTTTTTATTGGGTAAGTTTATCTGTGCAAGAAGAAACAATTAAAGTGGTTTTACAGAGTTTGGTGCTTAGTGACTGACACACTGACTGGTACAGACGTCTTCAGAATCCAGATTTTACATGGCCAGTGACATTTAAAGGGGTTTCCATCTTTTCATCTGCAGACTGTTTTTGTTATTTAATGATTAACTTTTTCTTCCTTTTCTTACTCATGTCAGTATTAATATATGTTATTGTTAAAATAAAGGACACTCCAGACTTCAACTAGAAAATGTGGTTAAGGTGAATGCAGTAAAATGCGTGTTTCTGGAATTATAAAGTACATTTTATCACAAATGAAATAACTGTTAGACCAAAATAAACCTCATTTGGGAATTAATTTCAAGCAACCACTTTCCGAATCCATTACCTCCATCTGCCATTAATTTAGAGGAAGAAGATGCAATCTGAAACATTGAATAAAAGAATTTAGAGACTTGATCAGGTGGTGGTTTTAGCTGCCTTTTGTGCTGCATGTAAAATAACTTCCAAAGTTGAAAAAGTGCATTGGTATTCGATGAGCAGAACATGACTAGGTTTTCTGTGATAGTTGGAGTGGAAGCCATGGGTCTGAGCACTAACTCTTCTGCATGTTTAATTGCTTTTTATTTTGGTGTTGGTTATATTGGTATTTTATGTTGGATTTCATCTCCCCCTATAACTGAACTCACTGTAGACTGTCACAAATGAGAGCATCAACCAAAAACAGAATATGAATATTAATGTTCAGAGACTGAAATGAATTTCTGCCAGAGATCAGGTCATCAGGGTCAGTGTACAGTCTGCGGAAGACATCCAACTCCTCCAGGCTCTGGAGACCCAGCAGGAGTGGGAGGTATACACGCACGCGCACACACACACACACACACACACACACAGATACACAAATACAGTGCAAACACCTACGTCCAAGTTTTCTCAGCTGTTTGTGCCAAGCAGTTTTTTCATGAACTTCCAAGAAGTGCAGAAGGCAAAACCAAGTTCAACTTGAAATAATCCACTCGAGAATTTATGTGGGTTGAAGGTTAACCGAGTCATCTTGACATCAGAAATAATCTAGAAATTAACCTTTTGTCTTATTTTGTGCTATTTATGAAATGTCTTGCTGCTCCTCTAAGATGTAAATTAATGTAGAGTGAGAGCAATAAGAAAATGTCTTCTGTAGATTGTACAGCAACAGACTCTAAATTTAGAAACTTTTTTAGTTTACTTAAACTCTGATTAGATTAATCATCTAAATCCATAGAGGAATTTTTTTCTAGATAACTTTTTACTTATGGACTCTCCAAACTTCTGTGATGTCTTAGATTGGGTTTTGGAAATTTGTTGATCTGTGATTGTAACAGGATGTTCAAATTCATGTAACTTCATTCATGTAATTGCACAAGCACAGAGGTAAATGAAGGGGCTTCTTGTTGTCATGAGTTCAGTCTGTGATTCCACCTTCACTGTCTGAAGGAGCTGGACTTTTGGCTTCACCCGGTCTCCACTGAGCTTCCTGTCGACATCCGAGTGCCCCGCTCCAGTCTGAGCGCCGTGAAGGAGTACCTCCATGCCCACAACATCCACTTTACTGTCATGATTGACAACCTTCAGGTTTGTAATTCCCTGAGAGCAGTCGTTTACTAACATAAACTGTGATACTCTATCAAACTGGTTCAGGGAATTTTTTTTCTCTATTATAATCTAATCAGTGTTCTCGTCTCTCACTTTCCCTGATTATAATGTCCTGGGTTTTGATTTGATTCTGAGAATGAAACTATAACAATGCTGAATTTTAGATATCTTGCATGTCACATTCAGGAGGTTCTTGATGAGGAGAAAGCTGAGATGATGGAGAACCAGAATCTGGAGCGCAGCACCAGGAGCTTCAACTTTGGAGCCTATCATCCTCTGGAGACAGTAGGCTATTCACACACAAGCACACAACGCACTAGTAACTGAAATCAGGAGACGTGGACAAGACTCAGTACCAACACCTTGTCATAACTCATCTTAGCTTCATATAAAGAAAGCTGAAGATTTCAGTTCAATAGTAAAACTTTTCCATCAAGATATCAAAGCAAATACGAGGCTCATACAATAAAAAGGACCTTTTAACAAACTGTTTACAGGTAACACAGAAAATACAGTATATATTTGCCTTTATAAGTATTTTTGACATTGAATATTAACATAAGATGCTCTTTAATATGAAAAAAACAGCCTGTGGTTTTGCTGACCACTGTCTCCCATACAGATTTATAGCTGGATGGACACACTGGTGGCTCAGCACCCTAACCTGGTCACCAAGGAGGAAATCGGGAGATCCTATGAGAACAGGCCCATGTATGTGCTCAAGGTAGGAAAATAAATAGAAGACAGCACTGCATGTGTTTGTACCTGCCTTTCTATATACTGTGTTTTTGGCACTGTGAGAATGTGTTAAGACCGAGGTGATGTAGCTGTGAAGCTGACACACTGAAACGTGTGGATTTGATTTTACACAGCTGTTTCAGGGTCTGGTCCAGCAGCAACTTGTTTGTATATAAATCTTTAGAACTGCAAGTATCCATTTATTAGTATTTATTCCTTTAACCAGTTTAACTCTTCATCCGCACCTTTTTTTTTTGAGTCTGCAACATTTGTGAATTTAATTAAGATTTACTTTGTGTTTAGTTCAGCACTGGTGGCTACAAGCGTCCTGCTATCTGGATCGACACAGGAATCCACTCCAGAGAATGGGTGTCTCAAGCGACCGGAGTGTGGACAGCCAACAAGGTACAACATGTCAGCAGGATGAGCTTTTAATGAACTGATAATCTTCAGTTGCAACACTAATCATGACTGTACTTTATCATGGTATGTAAGGTGACAAGCAATCAGCACCTTCTTTTTTCCTAAGAAAAGCCTCATACTGTATAATAATGTATGTGTTGTTCTTGTTTCTAGACTGACAGCAGATGATTTACTACACACTGTTTACTGTTGCAGGCATTGTCATCCAGTCTCTTAAAATGCATGAGATATGAAAGATTGCTCTTTGTTTCTAAGAATGTCTGAGAATGTCTACAAAATCAGTGCCTTGTGGTCTTGCTTAGATTGCCACAGACTACGGTACAGATGCTTCCCTGACCTCCCTTCTGAACACCATGGACATCTACATGCTGATCCTGGCCAACCCTGACGGCTATGTTTACACCCACACCAGTGTATGTCACCACCGCTCAATGCACACTGCATCGCCTTTGCACTGACTTCCTGATTTACTATAAAAATGGTTGAAACGGATTTGAAGGACCTAAGGGCCATGTAACTCACCAACCACATAAACAGGCTTGTTCAGTTTAAATCGTAGGAGGAAATATGGAGATTATGACACAGACTAACTGAAGCTGTCTGATGCACAGGACCGCATGTGGCGTAAGACTCGCTCCAAGATCTCAGGCTCCGTGTGCCGTGGAGTTGATCCTAACAGGAACTGGGATGCTGGCTTTGGTGGCAAGTATAGACAACACAGTTCATGTTTTTGATGGCAATTCATGTTTCTATACAAGAAAGTACATTGAAAATACATATGATGAAGCATTTCTATTAAAAAAAGTAAAGTTTGTTGTGTCTAATATTTTTAGGCATCTGTAAAAATGGTGTAGGAAGTCTTTGAAACAAAAGAGTACAATCTGTCACAGTCCAATACAAAAGCTCTGCCATAGGTTCTACCTTTACGAAGATAATGAAGTTCAGTTTTTTTTTATGTTCAGTTCTTTCAACTCTCCCCTCCAGGTCCCGGTGCCAGTAAGAACCCCTGCTCTGAATCTTACCACGGCCCATCAGCTCACTCTGAGATTGAGGTGGAGAACGTGGTCAACGTGATCAAGAGCCATGGCAACTTCAAGTCCTTCATCTCTGTCCACGCCTACTCCCAGCTTCTTATGTACCCCTACGGCTACTCCTGCAGCAATGTGCCCCATCAGCTTGAGCTGGTAAGAAAGGAGAATATGCGGTGGGGTGGGGTAACTTGAGGAGGCAAACTGGAAATTCTCACACTGGAGAGTCAAAGTCAAGGCTGCTAAATTAGAGGATGTAGAAAGTAAGATAAGATAGATAAGATAAGATTGCACAAAGTACTACTACAGTAGTACAGCAGTTTTCTGAGGCAAATTTGTGATTTTGGCCTGTATAAATAAAACTGGATGAATGGATGTGTATGGCCTTGAACGTTTCTATGGGTTTCTTGTTCATTTCCCATCTGTAGCCTTTTAGTTTCTCTCTCATTTCTTTCTGCATCAGTTATCTGTGCTCTTTTCCTAACTTCAGTGTTAAATCCTGTGTGTTTTGCTCCCTGTAGGACTCTGTGGGCAGAGCTGCAGTGCAGAAACTCACTTCTCTCTACGGCACCAAGTACAAAGTTGGAAGCATCTGCAACATCATCTGTAAGTAACTTTGCCATCTGGTGTCCCTGCTTTTACTTAAGTAAAAAATCTGAATAGGAAAAATAGGAAAAACATTAATCTGAACCTGGAACAAAATTTAAAAAAAAAAATCATCCTTAATTAAACAAAAGACACTGAATTAATTGAAAGTGCATCTAACAAAATTGTAATATGTGTGATTAATATTCGTATTAATATTTCTGTTAGCACTGTTGTCACTAACACTAATACTACAACTGTCATGTCTCTTCTCCTCTAAGATCAAGCCAGTGGCGGCAGCATTGACTGGTCCTACAATGTGGGCATCAAATACTCCTTTGCCTTCGAGCTGAGGGACACAGGTCGCTACGGTTTCATCCTGCCGGCCAATCAGATCATCCCCACCGCCTCCGAGACCTGGCTGGCCCTGAAGCACATCATGGAGTATGTCCGTGACCATCCTTATTGATGGAGGACACACTTTAAAATCAAATGACTCAGCTTTTAATCTCATTATTCTATGCTGAGTTATGATATCTGACTGTAATATTGACCAATAAAGTCATGAGTTCCCTGTTCTTTGGCCTGTTCCTGGTCTTTCTGCTATCACTCTAAAACAAATTGGCTGATTTTAATATTGGGATTTGAGTTAAATAATAACGGGAGGTTCCTTTGCATCATTAATGTTTGTGAACACTGCAGTAAACTGGTAATATTTCAAAAGTTATTGCTTGAGAAACATGGCACATTACAGATGAGAGGGCCCCTGGGAGGATGTAATCTTGTTTTAGATACAAGAAATAATCTCTGTCTATTTATTCTGCCAACAGCAACTGCTTACTTACTGCCTAATTTTTAAATTTCAGACAAAAACTTTAAATTCAAGGCTTTTTTTAGGGCCCAAAAATCAGCGTTTAGGCATTTATACATATCTTTTCAGGACATGGTTCACAGACACTGTTTACAACCACTTTATAAATCGCATTTTCATTATATGTGTGTAAAACAGGAACAAAATTAGAAGTGAAATGTATTTTGTGCTTCAAATTGGAGTAAAAAAAACAAACAAACTTGTGTTTCCCGCCTTGTTTTTGGTCTGGACCTGCCTACTTTCAAGGACTTTGGCTCTGACTCAGGAGCTAGCTGCTCGGCTCACTTCAGCCAAAGGTGACATTAAAAATGGGTTACCTGAAACAAATCGATGTCGAAAACTTCAAGTCCTGGCGAGGGAAGCAAGTTATCGGTCCTTTCATGAGATTTAATTGTATAATTGGCACAAATGGCTCTGGTAAGTGATTTTTTTTTTTTTTTTTTTTAACCACCAACTATTCCAGCTCTCTAGCGAGCTAATGCTAGCGGCTAATGCTAATAGACAACGTCCGTTATCGGACAAGGTAAATGGATTTTAGTATTTACCTGTTTTTGCTACTTTAATTCCGTGTAAACGACTGAATAAAAATCCGAGGACAATTTTAAAATTATTTTTTTCTACAGTAGTTAATGCTAATTATTGCTAGTTTAATGTAAGTGGTAAAAGCTTACTTTAGCCTCCAATTCGACATTTAAGATTATTTTTTTCGACCCAAAAAAAAAATTTTTTTTTCCAAATAGAATAAATGTTTCACAGAACTGAAAATGTGTTTTAAACTGTGTTTTATCTTCTCTCCTTTGATCTAGTCCAGATATGTGTAGTGGTTTTTGAGCTACATCCGGTCAAAGAGAGAATTATCATTTAAGTTTCCTTTAACTTTCCCCTTAACTGTATAAAACTTAATTGATTTATTCAGATAAATGATGCATAGATATATTAAACATGTCAAACTAGGAAAGTCCAATGTGATGGACGCCCTGAGCTTTGCCATGGGGGAGCGGGCTGCCTCCCTCCGGGTGAAGCACCTGAGAGACCTGGTTCACGGAGCCCACATCGGGCAGCCTGTGTCCGACACTGCCCGCGTCGCCATGCGGTACTGCGACGACGAAGACCAGGAGACCGTCTTCTGTCGGACCATCACCGGTTAGCTTAATTTGCTGATTTGGAATCTGTAAAAGCAGTAATATCATAATGTAAAGATTACATCTGAAGCCATTTATTAATTGACTGAAAAATAATTGGCAGCTATTTTTTGTAATCAATTAATTGTGTCAGTCATTTTTCAATCAAAAATACAACAGTGACTGCAGCCTCTCAAATGAGAGTTCAGATGAGTAGACAGTTAAATCTGGTCAAATCTGTCTTAACTGCCATTCATTGTATTTTTCAGGGGACTCCTCTGAATATTGTATCAATGGAGTGCATTTTACTTTAGCCAAATATGTGGAGGAGCTTGAGAAGATTGGCATTGTGACCAAAGCTCGAAACTGTCTGGTGTTCCAGGTAAAATGCACTGAAATGTGCATCACTGTTGCTATATTCACATTTAAGAGACCTGTCTTGAAATTAGTCGAGCTAAACATGGAAGTATGCTGAAACCACATGTACAACAACATTTACTGATGTGAGACATAATTAAGATTAAGATCAGCTCTACTTATTTTTTTGTCAACACTTGAGGTCTTCCTATTTAGCAATTATAAGTATATAAACTTTTAATAAAAGTTTTAAACACACTACAGTTTAGTTGTAATCAGATAATAAGTTTGTCAGTATTGGTCAGCAACTATAACAAGCACAACAGGCAATGACTGGTAGTAATGATGCTTTTCAAAACAAGTCTGTTAATCATTATGCTCCTCACCAGGGGGCAGTGGAGTCCATAGCTTTGAAGGACCCAAAGGAGAGGACCAAGATGTTCGAGTACATCAGCCAGTCGAGAGAGTATGCTGCAGAGTACAATAAAAAGAAAGAGGCACTGCTGAAGGCCAAAGAGGACACACAGTTTCACTTCAACAAGAAGAAATCTGCCACTGTTGAGAGGAAACACGTGTCGCAGGAAAAAACTGAGGTAAGGTAACACAAAAGAAGAATGTTTCTTCAGACTAACTTCTCCTCGGTGCAGATTCTTGAGTAAAATGTGTGTGTTCTGACACATTAGCACCTATTTTGGAGTGGCTGCACAGTTTTAATTTCTTCTGACATTGCGATGTCCTGCTCTCATTAACTGCTGCGAGCATGTGATGTGATCAGATCCAGATCCTGAATCATCTTATCAGTGTAGTTAATACAGTAGATCGCAGTTCAGACAGTCGTCTCACTTATTAAATAGGTGGCATTTACTGTGTCATATGATGCCAGTGCTTGTTTTCCCTGAAGCTTAATAAACTAAACTAATATTAGAGCTTAACCAATTTGTTGCCTGATTGATTAGTCAGTGAACAGAGCATTAATCACTAGCCATTTGTGATAGTAGATTAATCACCTCACTCATTTTTTAATAAAAAACGCTCTCTTGAGCATTTAAGTCCATCGATCAATCAGCCTCCCACGTCTGTCTTTTCCAGGCCCAGAGATACCAAGGACTGGTGGATGACCTGCAGCAAAACCGCCTCCAGCTGAGCCTGGCTGAGCTCTACCATAACGAGAAGGGCATCAACTCTCTCAACGACAGCCTGAGGGAGAAACAGCAGGCTGCAGCTGCAAAAAACACTGAAGTGGTGAACTGGGAGCAGACAGTCAAAAGCCACAAGAAGGAACATGGACGTCTCGTTAGAGAGCAGCAGCACATTGAGAAGGAGATCCGGTGCGTTTGTGTGTGTGGGAGAGGTTTTTTTTAAGAGCGTTAAAAATGCAATACTTTTTTGGTGAGTTTTATATCTAGGGGCGGTTCTCTGTAACAAAATATCTGGGAATGAACTGTTAGCAAGAAGTAAATCACTATAATATAAAAGTACTCTGAAGTATAGCTAATGGAGCAGTAAAAGGAGAGGGATGTTTATCTGTAATCGACCTGGCATTAAACATAAATACTTAGATGGTCTGTGCCAGCAAATCTGCCTTTGAGTAGAATTAACCCAAGCCTCCTGTGACTGTCACCCAGTGCTCAGGAGGACATCCTTTCCCAGTCTCGGTCCCAGTACATCAGAGCCAAGGTAAACACCTCCCATCACATGAAGAAGGCTGAGGAGGTCCGTCACGCCCTGCAGAAGAGTCGGAAGCTGCTGGCCCTTAAAAAGCAGGAGCTGGCAGAGGGACGGCAGGAGATCGCTGAACTGGAGAGGACCTGGAGGAAATACGAGACGCAGGTCCAGCAACAGAGAGCCACCCGTGGGAGGGACATTGAGCTGGAAGAGGATCAGGTCAGTGTGTGTGTAGACAAATAAGCAAAAAAAGGTGAGATTGTCACAGCCTCTTAATCATGCTTTTGTGTGTATTTCTGCTACAGTTAGAGCGATACAAGGAGCTGAAGGAGCTGGCCCGAAAGCAGGGGGCTGTTCTCAGCCAGCAGGCAGAGAAACTGCACTGGGAGGTGAGAGCGGACTACGAAAAGTTGGCTTTCGACCAGCGCAGAAAGAAGGAGGTGGAGGTACTGTCGGACACTACACATCTTTTCAAGTTAATAAACAGCTGCTGAAAGATACATGCATCACACTGCTTCACACTACTGAATCTGTGATTAATACATCCTTAATTATACCACACTTGAAACATCATCTGCTGTAGGTTGGCATCAAGAACAGCCAAACTCACCTGGAACATTTGACAAGTAGAGCAGAGAAGCTGGAGGAGTACACCAAGACCTGCACGTATGTTGTAGATATACCTTATAACCACATGCACTGTACAATGTGATGTCAGCTTGTAAAACACCTGTCAGTCTCTGTGATTGTCAGGGAGATTTAACCTTATGGGGATTTATCTGTGACAAAATAAATACTTTGACAGCTGGATGTAAAATCACAGAAAGAAACTGAGCATACGTTATAATGACAACTGTATGTCTCAGGTCGTCCCTTGAAGAGTACCGCCAGCAGGAGGAGAACCTGAGTGCAGAGCTGCAGCGGGGCCGACAGCGCAGTGAGGAGGTGAACCGGGAGCTGGGTCAGGTGCTGGAGGAGCTGGGGAACGCCCGCTTGGACAGCCACGGGAGAAGACGCCAGGTGCAGCGCAAAGAGCTGCTGGAGAAGCTCCGCAGACTCTACCCTGAATCTGTGGTAAGAGACAGACAGGCATTATGCTGCTCATTGAGCCTGGCTGCTTAATTCAAGAGAAATTTCCTATTTTTAGGAGGATAATCCCTGTGAAGCAACCATTTGTTTGTCATTATTATGCATCCATTTCTTCATTTGATCTGTGGAAATTATTCTGAAGTTTGTGCCATTTCCTGTCCCAGTATGGTCAACTGTCTGACCTGTGCAGTCCTATCCATAAGAAGTACCAGCTGGCTGTCGCCAAGGTGTTTGGCCATTACATGAATGCTATCGTGGTGGCCACGGAGAAAGTGGCCCGCGACTGTATCTGTTTCACTAAGGAGGAGCGAGCTGAACCTGAAACCTTCCTGCCCATCGACTACCTGGATGTAAGTTGAAGTAGTTTTCCAAAGCAAAAATGGAAAACCTCAAGAAATGCTGTTTAATCTGGGCAGAATTTGTTTATTTCTTTCTCAGTCAGAGTAGTACACTTACATACAGAACCTACAATAAGCTGATAACCATCATTGCCACGTGCCCAGGTGAGACCTCTGAATGAGCGACTGAGGGAAGTGCCTGGTGCCAAGATGGTGGTGGATGTCGTCCAGGTTAATGCTGCCACAGGTGCCACCCAGCTAAGAAGGGTGGTGCAGTTTGTCTGTGGAAATGCTTTGGTGTGTGAGACAATGAAAGAAGCTCGGAGCGTGGCCTTTGACGGGCAGGAGCGCATTAAGGTAAGCTCAACCTTCGGTCATGGACATGGGAGTTCAATCTGCAACACATTTTATTTTAGTTCAGTCTTGCATCAGTTATACCCAACTGTAATGTATGTATACATTTTCATGTTAGGGGTAAAAACATAAACTCTAAGTGAGAATGTCATCTAAAAGAGGAACTGCTATAGGCAAAACAGGCCTTTCTAATATTACGACCTTGAACCTTTAAGCAATAACTTCATCAGTAACATGTTGGTCTTTTCTGGCAGCAGATATTTTAATCTGAAGTGTTTTCTGTAGACTGTAGCGCTGGACGGGACGCTGTTTGCAAAGTCAGGTGTGATCTCTGGAGGCTCCAGTAATCTGCGGAGCAGAGCTCGCTGCTGGGACGAGAAGGACATGACACGGCTGAGGGAACGCAAGGACCAGCTGACAGCTGAGCTGCGTGTGAGTCAACATGTGATCTAAGCAGCAGTAACCAGAAGTCTTCAGTTCATTTTGTTGATTTCCTGTCCTGTGAACAGATAACGCCATTTTTTTAACAAACATACGTTTTATCAAAGTAACACTGTTTAACACTGTGTTTTTAGGATTACATCGTTTCTTCCCTGTAAGCGGTCCTTCTCTGTTTTTTCTGACAGGATTTGATGAGGCTGAAGCGGAAGGAGTCGGACCTGAAACAGATCATTGCTCAGGCTCAGGGTGCTCAGACCCGCCTCAAATACTCCAAAACTGAACTGGAAAATGTTCTGAAAAAAAACATCCTCAAATGCCAAGCGGTATGATCAAAGTAATTTTTTTTTTAAAAAGTGCTTATTTACATTATTTTACTGTATGTGTAACCCAGAGCCCCAGGTGTTAATGCTACTAACACTTAACAAAGCAGAAGGAAGATATATCATGATGACACTGGAGCAGATTTAAATTCACAGTTTCATATATACGTATTTGTGTCTTGTCCTGTCTTGCTGCGGTTTTCAGGAGATTTCTCGTATGGAGAGTGAATTAGCAAACCTGGACTCTCAGATCCAGATGCAACGGGAAAGTGTGGAGGCAAAGGACGCAGAGATGAAGAAGATCAGGGAGCAGATCGACAAGGTACGTCTGTCTGTCTGCAGAGCTTTCAGAAGCTGTTACTGCATGTTGTAGCTTATTTTTGCATTTTCTTTACATTTCCTGTCAGTAAGATGAAAAAAAAGCCACATAATTAAATAATTTATTTCAATAAAACCTGATAATTATATAATGCCTCATTACATTGTTATGAGCTGGCATAATTTCCGGGGGTCATTGGCCTCTGTTTAGCCTCTGTGGCAAATTAAATCCAAAAACAAAATGTGGTTTTTCAACTGTGAAATAGAGTATTTCACTGGCATCCTGTTCTAGTGGCCCGTGGTAGGTTATAGTGTACATATTTAACAGTGTACATGATCTGTGTTTTCAGATGGAGGACTTGGTGTTTTCTGACTTCTGTGCTGAGATCGGTGTGGACACCATCCGACAGTATGAGCAGGAGCACCTGAAACAGCAGGCAGAGATTGACAAGAAACGGTACGACAACCACACATCAGTGTTTTCTGTGTCAGGCACTACAGGCCAAATCAATGATGAATATTTTATGTGAAACAGCTCAGTGATAAAGATTTGGTTTTAACAAAAAGTTGCATGACTTTCCAGTAGTGTGATGTTCCAGATAATTGGTATCAAAATGATAGAAAATGTTTTAATTGGCCCTTTTAATAAAATCATAAAAGAACTCTAGTCACCGAATGTGTGTAATGCAGTAAATTTTATTGTCCGTTTTCTTTTGTTGTTTTAATTTCTACAGGAATCTTCATTTTATTGTGTTATTATGAAATTCTAAATAATTTTCTATAATACAAATACAACACCATTTTTTCTGGTTATACTTACTGGCTTGTATTGCACTGTTACAGTATATACAGTACGTCTGCCAGTTCTCTTGTCTTTTCTAACATAAACGCCTTCCTTGAAGCATCACACGTCTCTCCCTTCAGGCTGGAGTTTGAAAGTCAGTTTACTCGCCTGAATGCACAGCTTGAGTATGAACAAGGCCAACTGGAGCAGCAGCAGAAGAAGATCCTTAAAATGGAGGAGGCATTCAGCGGGGAGGAGAGAGCCATGGCAGAGCAGAAGAGGGTAATCTCAGGCTTTCCATTCAGTGTTTAAGCTCATAAGCAGCACTTTACTGCCATTAGACTACCTCTTGTAACTTGGTGATGAGTAAAACACTATGCAGAGTGACAAGTTTAGTTTCCAAGGCAAAAATGATTAATTTAGGGTTTAGGTGACACTTGGGCTGCTGGTGGACACACTGGCTGAAATTGTGTGCTTCCTCTTTCCCTGCAGGATGAGGAGAAGCTGCTGGTGGCAGTAGAGGAATCTCAGAACAAACTGCTGGAGCTGAAGAACCAGCTGCTGTCTAAGAAGAGCCAAGTGGCTGCTGCCAAAGCTGAGCTGGACCAGAAAACCCAGAGCCTTCACGAGAGCAACAAGTAACACTGCCTCTAATATTACTGGTGCTGTTTGTTGCCACTGTTACGGTGCTGCTGCTACTGCTGTTACTATTAATATGGCAACAACTGCAAAAGGTAAAATCAGAACCTGCTGTCACTGCTAAATTGATTGACAGGTATATTAGTACAAATAATAACACAACAGAGCGACTTAATCAAGGATATTAATGTTTTTTGGTGCATTTGAAAGTTTCTTTTCTTCTGTAGTATTTGTGAAAACACAACTTTATTAATGAGTTATGATATTTGAAGGAAACTGCAGTTCTATGCAATCTTGCTTCTGAAATGTGATGAATTTCTTGCTGAAATATGTGTGTGGCTTAATACAGGCTGGTACTGGTTAAAAGTGTGAGGATACAAATAAAATCCACTGACCAATATAATAAATGAACAAATATTGATATGGGCTCTTTTTTTCTGTCATCTTTCTCTCAGAGAGTTGGTGAAGCTTCAGCGGGAGGTGATGTCTGTAGAGACAGCTATGGAGCAGAAACGCCTGGCCAGACACAACTTACTGTGGGCCTGCAAGATCCAGGGTCTGCCCATCACTGTGCTGTCAGGGAGCCTGGATGAAATCACTCAGGTGCGGGTAGAACAAAGACAAGTGCAGAAGTCTGTTTTGACAACTGACTGTTCTTTGTTTCTTCTGAGTGATCAGTCCAACCCCAGACTGACTGATTCTTGTGATTTGTGAAGCTGGACGCGGAATCTGAAAGGACTTTAGCGGCCATGGACGTGTATGAGAGAGAGGCAGAGCTAGTCATCGATTACTCTGAAGTGGAGGCAGAGCTCAGGGTGAGGCATCGAGCTGATTTTCTCTTAGTGCTGTTTATTCATATGACCAGCATGTACCAAAAACATTTGTACAGCACATGCGTGCATTGAATATGTGTGTGTACAGAGACTGCATGCTGAGGAGGATGTGGAGGCTTACCTGGAGAGGCTGAAGGAGTCGTTGTCCTCCATAGAAGGAGTGCTACATCGCACCACCACCCCCAATCTGAAAGCTTTGGAAAAGATGAGGGAGGTGAAAGACAAATTACAGGGAGTGACAGAAGGTATTTAATTTTTCATCTGTCAGGTGTTTTAATTTCAAAATAAAACGCTTGATAGGTGGAGTACAGTTACTGTAATCTCTGCCAATCAAAACTGCTTTTAAAATTTTTATTCCCACATGAGATTTCTGCCTGTTGCTTAATGTTATAATTATACTTGGAGCTTTGTTTCCTCCCCCTCACTCAGCCTTTGATGCCAGCACCAGAGTAGCCAGGAAGTGCAGTCAGGAGTTCGAGCAAGTCAAAGCCCTGCGCTTCCACCTCTTCAGCCAGTGCTTTGAGCACGTGTCTGTCGTGATCGATCAGATCTATAAAAGAATTTGCAGGAACAACAGTGCTCAGGTGAAGCAATAAAAACATCACGTCACAGACACACACACACACAAGTTTCTCCGTATTGTATTTATCTGTATTTTACTTCCCTCCCCCACAGTCATGTTTGTAAAAAGCACTGTTAACGTATGTTTGACGAAGCTATACTTGAATAACTTTTTTGTGTTTAATGGTTAATTCATTTATATGGAATTATTTTATATACTGCTGGGAAGCACTGACAAAAATGTTAATAAATATCTGTAACTGTATGCACTTGGTAAGCAATTCTATATCTCATCATCCCCACGGGTTTTGTTTGATATTTTTTCACACTTTGGCATGACTGTGAAACAGGTAGTCTTTAACTTGATAAACCCAGCAGAAACTTTTCATTAGAAATGAAAGCAACACACCTTAAATGACGAGTTTCAATAAAAGAAAGTAAAATAGACGGCTGTGTGTGGTCCAGGCCATTCTGAGTGCAGACAATCCAGATGAGCCGTACCTCGGAGGCATCAACTACAACTGCGTGGCACCGGGGAAACGCTTCATGTCCATGGACAATCTGTCTGGTGGAGAAAAGGCCATCGCTGCCCTGGCCCTGGTGTTCGCCATCCACAGGTAATCCTGGAAGCTCACTAAAACCACAAAAGGACTAGATTACATCAGATTACAATACAACAGATTATAACTTGAAACTTTAACATTACAGAAAATGAGAGAAAGGAATTAGATAAAATAACACATCTATAGTAGCACCAGATGATGTTTTCCCAAAATAACTAAATCAGTGTTTCCTTGACATTAATTAGTCGGTGGACAGCTGGATAATTGCACCCAACAGAAGTTCAAAACAAAACAAATTACTGTACAGCTGTTGATACACAGTGACTTCAGTCTCTTCTTGGGGAAAAAAATAAGTTAGCTGGGGGCACTTCGCTGGTAATGAACATGAGTTTTTAAACAGATGAATGGAGTAGTAATGTAAAGGCTTTGTAATTTGGAGAATCTTTTGATTTTCTCCTCTTTCACATCATGAAAAACTGTCCTCTAAAGATACACTTGACATCTCCCCTGAATCCCATCCATCACTGCTGCTGCTTTCTTGCTTTCTTTTGTACTGAAACTAATGTTCTTTGTTAAACTAAAGACGTTTTTGCCTCTTGCCTTTGCCTTTTGAGTGATACTTCACTCCCTCTAGAGTACTGGTCCCAGATTATCTAATATTTTTTGCATCAGCGATCTGTCACAGCTGTGGCTTTGACGTTAAACCCATGTTACTGGTTTAACTGTCTGTGCTGTTTTGCACAATGGTGTTTGCGTCATATCTCTCAGCTTCCGTCCTGCTCCTTTCTTCGTCTTGGATGAAGTGGATGCAGCCTTGGACAACACCAACATCAGCAAGGTAAGTGGAGTTTAGCAGCTGAAGAGCCAGATATTTCCCTCAGGAGTTGGTAGAGACACAAACAGAGCAGTAAATGCTGGATTTAGATTATCCAGTTTTTCATGGACTGTATTTGTGCGTATATTGTGTGGGTGTTTCATTTCCATCCAGGTGACCAGTTTCATCAGGGAGGAGTCCAGAGAGAACATGCAGATCATTGTCATTTCCCTGAAGGAGGAGTTTTTCTCCAAGGCAGACGCTTTGCAGGGAGTCTACTCAGACGTAACAAACTTTTATAATGTGTTGGACGTTGCAGAGGAACTCTAAACTTCTTTACGACATAGCAATGCAGTCCATTGTTTGTCTCTTTCTCACAGTTTGGTGAATTCATGTTCAGCCGCATTCTGACCCTGGACCTGCGACCCTACCCTCTGGCTGAAGAGGACAATGGGAACCCGACCAATAAGAAGGACAGAGTGGACAAAAGACACCAAAAGTCACCTGCATGAAGCCCTCATTTGTGTTTCTCTTGCCTTTAGTTTCATTGATCATATCAGTTCTCAGATGCATCATTCATCTTTTGCCTAGATGTAAAGGCAGAGTAGAACACAACACAATGACTTCTATGTTCTGTTTTAGTCTGTTTTACTGTACTGATTTTAGTGAATTGTTTTTGTAATTCAGTGAAACTGTTTCCTGAGCTAACCATTTAAACCTCAAGGCATTTAGTGTTTGATTGGATATATATATATATAGAGAGAGAGAGAGAGAGTTATGTTGCAAATAGAACAGGACTTTAATGATGATGGTTCTTGTTTATCCTCCAGGATGTTCTGTGTTATTCTAAGGTGATAAATGTTGGTAACCTCATTGTTTTGTATTTGTTATGCTTTTCAGTACGATTTGTGACCTGTTCATTAAATATATCGAGTTGCAGTTGCTGTGAGTGCTTTTTTGATTGTATTACTAAGTGTATTATTTTCTGGAGGCCACAAAGGGGCACAATTACACTAGAAAGTTTAATGTTTTACCCACTGAAAGACACTATAGTAGTTTTTCCTATCAGTATCTGTTATTAGATCTATAGTATCTATTATCTATTATAGACCTGGATATTTTATCTGGCCTGGGATAAACTGTAACATTGAGGGGTCCTGAAAAGTCCTAAATTTAAAGTGGTGAACGCTGCAGAAACCATGTGGAGGTGTGGAGCAGCTTCTTGTTGATGTTAGACCTCGGCAGCAGGGGGCGCTAATGCAGTGGGCTGGATGTATTCAAAGGGCAGACCCCGTGATCAGTATTTACGGAAGCGTTGCCTCAGTCGTTTCTGTTGTGTCATGTAACGTTAGTCTATTTCAAAACTTAAACTACATGGATATCACTCACCGCCGGGAATAGGACTTATTTAGCTCCAGGTGAGCGTCCGGTAGCTTGTTACGCAGTGAAGTGCAGCGGGAACAGCTGGTACCTAACAGCTAGCTGACTTAGCTAACGGTTGAAATCACAGAGCAACCAACAGCCGTGACTTTCAGTTCCCCTCCTGTCGACATGGTTGCCTCGTTGCCGGTCCGAGTGTTTTGGTGGGTCTTGTGAGGTCTCTGCAGGCGGGTCTGTCATCGTGTTCGGGGTCTTTCGGCTGCGGTTTCTGGAAGAGTTGAGGGACGCTAACCGCTAGCTTGCTAACCAGGCGTTAGCAGGATGGGAGCCGAGCAGAGCGGAGAAGCGGAGCACAAACACTCCGACTACAGCTCATCGGGTAAGACTGTCCAGAGGTAAACCAACGTATATGCAGTAGATACAAATAAAGGGACGCTGCACAATCACTTTGTCACTGACATTGACGGAAAGTACATAAAGTAACATCCATCACAATTTCCCAAAACCCAGTGTGGTGTCTTCAGATGTCACTTCAGCACCAAGTGGATCGGGGTAAACCACAGTAGTCCTAAATCTTCAAAAGCATACCAAAAACATGATCAGATTTGTGTTGGAGTTTACCAGTCAGTGATTTGATCGCAACAGGGGGGAAGTGATGTGAAATAATGTGTGCCTGTTAATATGCAGTGGTGCCGTCTCCAGCAAAGCAGAAGGCAAAGATGGACGACATTGTGGTTGTGGCCCAGGGGACCCAGTCAATGCGAAATATCCACAACGACCCAGATGTCATAAAGCTTCAAGAAATACCCACTTTTCAGCCCCTTTTGAAAGGTACAGTTTGAGTTACTGACACTGATTTTAGTCTCATCCTTCAGTCAGTTTGTTGTTCAGGTATTGTATGCTTTAAGGTATTACACTGCCCACACTAATTTGGGCTGCTGTACACATTTCCATTTATAGGTTTAGACCATACACTGAATGTAGAGCGCACACGTCTGAAACACTTATAGAGGTGCTAGCTTAAAAAAACACGAACCGAAAGCAGAAGGCAGACAAAAGACCTGCACACTGTACTGATAGCTCTAAGTTAATAAAATCTCTCTGGGAAGTCTTGACAACAGAAAGATTTACTACTAGACTGAAAAGTTGCTCTGATAATTTCATTTATGTGGAGCTATGAGCGCAGTGTGCAGGGCTTTTATCTGGCTTCTACAATTTCAGTTTTCACATGAAGATGCTGACAATCTCAACCAGCCCCGACTGATTCATTTTCAAATTCTGTGTAGTGAAGCTAATTGTAATTCACTGTAACCCATTAGCACTGTGTTGGAAGGTAGATAATGAGCCAAGTTTCCTGTGTAGGCACACTCCTGAAATAGCAGGAAGGGTAGTTTTGTCAGATCCTGTGCTTGGATAATTACAATAATTACCAAGTGTTATGCTCTTGTCAAGTGTTACTCTGTTCCAGCATGTCCATGGAAGTCCTTTGCTCTCCTCTCCCCACAGGAGTGTTGAGTGGCCAGACCTCACCCAGCAGTGTGTGTCTGGAAAGGCTGGATCCTGCTCAGGTTCTGCAGCTCTGTGTCCGGTACCAGGACCATCTACACCAGTGTGCTGAGGCCGTGGCCTTCGACCAGAACGCCCTGGTCAAGAGGATCAAAGAGGTAAAGAATACCATAGAATAGCATTTAGTATACAGGCTTGGATAACTAATTAATGGTTGAAGTGTCAAGGTTTTGGACTGTTGCTAGACAAAACAAGACAATAAGTTGAAGACAT
>JBBMJY010000021.1:22469147-22485437 GCA_037833715.1 Toxotes lorentzi | reverse complement strand
TGAGGGGGGGGAGGGGTGTTGGGAAAAACACACAAAAAAAAAACATATTGTGTCGACCACGCCACCAAAAAAAAAAAACCCCCCCCCCCCCCCCCCCCCCCCCCCCTCCCACCACACTCTCCTGTTACTGGCCACTGGGAAGCCGGGCTGGAGTGGTTGTGAACTTAAGAAGTGTGGAGATTATTATTTGTCCCTTCCCTGCATGGAATAAAAGTGTAAAGTTTCCAGGCACAGACTTTGTTTGCTAATCCAAAGGCAGGGGAGAAACAAACACATTGGAAAGAGACAGAATGAATTCCATATGCTCCAAAAACATGTCCTGCAGATGTGTTGCAGGTTTTAGTGACTCAGATACGCGTGTGAGCAACAAAAGGTATCTCAAAATGTTTCGTGCTGCTTTCGAGATTTATGTACACCTGTCAAAACATCAGAGACACTTGAGGGCTTGCAGTGGATTGATTTTGGATCCTGCACTTCACATGACAAATGTTTGTTGTTTGCGATCCTGGTATTCATCTGGCTCCTACGGCTTTGCCTGGATCACTGTTTGAGGATTCTTTCCAAGAGCTGCTCGTGTGTGCATTGCCTGCTTTTAATTTTCTGAACTGATTCGGTGTATCATTTTTGGGATATTATGACGAAGAGACTCACGACCAACTTGAAGAAGGATTATTGCCTTTGGGTTATACAAAGAACGTGGATGTGCTGCACATTTGAAGTAAAATGAGAGACCTTCTTGGACAGTGTTCTCAATATTCTTATGAACTCGTGAACTTCAGTTTTGAAGTTGACTTTAATTTATTTGGATACTTTGGACTGCAAATAAAATAAAATAGACACCCCTGACGCTTCAGTTCAGCAGACTGGCACAGAAAAGGGAAGCAGAGTGGAGCACGTAACATTTAAAGACGTCATCGACTCGTCACAGATCTCCGTGCAAACCATGGTTTTAGATCATTGTACCAAATGTAAGCATTAACTTTTTTGTTTGTCAGCTTTTCACAGTGATCACTAAACATCACACATACCAAAGATTCACAAGTCCTCGAAGCTGTGAAATAATAAGTGGAACTTTAGAAACAGTGTGAAACAGTGGTCAAGTTAACTTTGCTACTTCATCTGTTGAATATTTATGTTTCAGACATCCTGCTCCTTAAGCTTGAACACCACAACACACAACCCAACACCCCCCAAAAAACAAAAACAAAAAAACAAACATATTTCCTCACCTAACCTGCTGGTCTTTATCCACACAGGTGGTTTTGGTATTTATTGGCCCAAGTCTAGAAATATCTGTCTTCTGCTGCCACCACATTACAATGGATGTAAGTGGAATTTTGTTTCTGGTGCTTCCAGCATAAAAAAACTTCCCATCAAAAAAATCAACAGCAGCATCTTTCTGAAAAGAAATGTCCATGTTATGCACAGTAATCCACAAAACACACCATTAATACATGTAGACTATGTAGAAAATGAACTGAGAGACTTTTCTGAATTAAGTTTTTGACACTGTGAGCACAGCGAACAAATTTTAATTTACTTACTTTGTAGTGGATGGAAGCAGAAATCTCAGGGGCAGATGTCTTAGAAAATAAAATCAAAGCTAAATGCTGCTAAAGACAAGTGGAAAAAATGTTTTATTTTCCCTTTTCAGTGAGTTAGCTCTTTAACTGCTTAGTCACTGATTTGTTTGTTTTTGTCACAATAAAAAAACCAAGACACTAAAAAGGACAAAAATGGTGCAGCTGTTGCTGTAATGTTTCAGTATGGGCTTGTGAATGTCCTCTAGGTGGTGCCAGAGGTAACTCAACACAGTCTGAGTCTGAGGCTTCGTGCCTCATGTTCTGAGGGCGAAAGAAAAAAAGTTATTTCAATGTATAACTCAGAACTTGAGTGTCTACTGTTTCTGCTCACCCACTGTCAGAGGAATCAAAGATATTAAACCGTCTCATAACCTGCTTTCATTTCCATTAGTTCTACTATTGCTTCAGCAAGTCCTGTCTCATCGGAGCGAGTAATTATATTCACATCTGCCACACTCTACCATGGAAGACAGTGGTTGACCAGCTCAAACACGAAATCCCACACAGCTTCGTGTACAGTAACAAATCTTTTTTTTCCCTTTATATCTGCAGCGATAAGTCAATTAATTGAATAGTTAGTCGAAAGACAATTAATATGCATCTGTTGTCAAAGTCAATTAACCTTTTTAATAATTTCTAATGCAATAATGCCAAATTTCTGCAGGTTCCAACTTCCACTTCGGGCTCTGGGAAATTGTGAAGGTGCTTCTCCGCAGCTTTTTTTCATCAACAGATTAATTGATTACGAAAATAATCGATAGTTGCAGACCCAAATCACATCATTAGCTGTTACACAAATGCATAAAGTTAAGGGTTCTTCATGTGGTCATTTTCACATTTGTCACTGAGTTTTAATATGTTTGAAAACCCAACATAAGTTATAGTTAAATGTTAAATGTTCCCTGATTTTCCCTGATGATCTACTCATTTTTTTTACTTGGTGAAAGTTGTTAAAAACATGCAATAAAAACTTAAACAAAACTTGTGGCAGCCTCGGCCAGTCCTCAGAGCAGCGCAGGGTGCTATATCTAATCAAACTCATGTGAATCCCTGTTTCTTGTGTTTCTACTTGGACTTGTAACGTCAGAGAAGCCTTTGGGTTTACAACATGCATCTACTAACCCCAAAGGTAAAATCAGATTTAGACATTCAAGGGTTTCGCTGGCTGTTAATTGTGAGTTACTCCTCTCTGGATACTGAGAGGAGTAACTCACTGGAGTTTTTATGCCTCTGTGCCGGAGACAGTTGTGGCCTGAGGCAGTACAGTATGTTTTGGGGTTGTCAGTCCGTCCATCCCATTCCCATGAGTAAGATATCTTGAGGAACGCCTGGAGGGAGTTTCGTTCTCTTGGGCTTGAGGATTTATAGCTTACTTACAGCAACATTCATATTTAAAGCTTTGTGTACTGTCTTGGCTACCGCTCTGTGTTCTGTTAGCATCAGCTTTAGTGACCAAGCATGTGACACACATGAGGAATCTGACAGAACATATGCACCAATAAATCAGACACACAGCAGAACAAGAACAACAAAGCTTAACAAAGTTCAATCTAATCAGTTTTCTTTATATGCCCCTATATCACAAATATAAAAAATACAGTTAATAAATAAATATAGTTCATAAGTTACTTCAAAGTCTTAATTACATTATGTGAGCCTGGACAGACATGGATCCATCCAGGCTCATATAAATGTACGCCACAACTCAACTGGTTGGCGAAGGCATAGAACCGTGAGGCCGTAATTCTAGTTTCCCTTGAGCCGGTGCAGTCTGATTATACTGTGCATGTTGTTGAATTTTCCATCGGTGTATAAGCACGCTGAACTCAATTACACCTACAGAAGGATCATCCGCTGAATGGCTTGCTTTGAGGTACAGAATTAGCCCTGTTCGTTGACATAAGGGACATAAGGCAGAGAAAAGTTTTCTTTTGAATTTAAAGCAGAACTCCTTTGATATGTTATCGCCTTTCATGTGTAAATTAAAACGGGTGAGAAATGTCTTAAATGGCCTTGGGGGTATTGTTTGAACATTGGAACACGAAATGAAAATTGTCATTGGATTCTGTGGCGAGGATGTGTAAAAGTTCCTCGGAGTCTTTGTAATGAAGAATAGCTCGTGACGCTCAGAGCTGGATATTAACGCCACAAGATGATACAATACGATCTGCCACCAGAAAATTCTTTTTCTGAAATGAAAGAAGAAATCCAATTTCCCCTGTATACTTCTCATTTGAATATAAATCAAAGGCTGGTTTGCAGCTCTTTTTCCCTCCTGTTTTACCCACTCAAAATTGGAAACATGAAAATAAGTCTAGGCTTCTTACCTCTGACATCTGTTAGGGTGAGACACAAACCAACACTGGTTGTGAGTAGAATTTTAACTTCTCAGACATCATGTCACTAAAATGAATTTGCTTGGATCTGTAGCTGCAGTAATGAATAGATTCATTGATCAGGATAAAATGAATCAGCATGCAGCAGCTCTTTAAAATGTGCGTGTTGCTGGAAGTTGCATGTAATTTAAGTCTAAAATTTTTAAATGGATTTATATTTCCTTAATTAACATCATTTTAACATAAATATCTTTGCAAAAGATCATAAAGAACATTAGTTTTCCTGCACAAGAGTAGATTTAGACATTCACACAGCTGATTTTTATTTATTTATTTATTTTTAATCACACTGCAGTCTTACTGTACGTGTGCCAAATCCAGTCCTTTTCCCCTCTGGGCAGGTTAAGACCATTTGGCCCAGGACTGTTGTAAATACTGTACCAGTGAGTAGCTTGAGGAAAGGCGAGAGGCGGGCCTTAGATGATTGCCTGGATCGACTGTATTGACTTTCATCCTGTAAAATTACCCAGCACTGCTTTTTTATTTGACACCCAGTCACCTCCAGTGATAGATACCCAGTGGACCCTCCCTCTTGAGTTGCAGCCAAACATTATCCCTCTTACTGGAGACATGAATTGCACCTCAGACCAGATCTGTTAGGGGACATTTAATAAAGCACTTTGTTCCTTCATTGCACAGTCATGTTTTCAAGGGCACCGAGCCGCTACAGCAGAGCAGGAGTGACATGTCCTTCCACTGAAATACCACCACTTTAATAGTGTTTCAGGGCATGACAGTATATCAACTGCTTTCCTGTTAGAACATCTGGAATGTGCTGTTTGGTCGCTTGATCTCATATATACAATATAATGAGATGTAGGCTTTCACCTGGAGGACCAGCTGTGGCCGTGCTCACCTGTCTGGATCATTTCAACACCCTGACTTTAGGGGTGTATAATATAAATGTCCCTTATTATTCAGTTTTCAAGTTTTTTTTTTTCTTAATTCACTCCTGCAGTAAATGATTAATGTTCCTCACAACTTTTTGTGGAGATATTTACCTGCAGCAGATGAGTTTCTCAGCAAGTCTCAATTTTAAAAGCTTCTTAAAGGGCCACTATAGTCCATCAGAAGTGCTTGTTGGACAGTGAAATACCTTCAGCAGCATAATGTTTGGTTTTGCAATCGAATCAAGTATAAATACTTTTGATTTCCAACATAGTTGGACAACATACGTATGAGGCACCTCTGGTATTCTGGTATGCCCCGGGCCTAAGCCCTGAGGAGATCCTGTCAGTACCCAGTTATCATGCCCTGACCTAAACCAGTCGGAAATGTTGGTAACTTTTCTCAACAAAACAGATTTTAATATCAAACAGAACTGATTGAAGTACAGCGACGCTGTGCCCATTCATTGACAAACATTTGAAGTTTCCAGTTGATATTTCTGACCTTTGACCTCTTTTGCTTCAGAAAAGTTGTAAGTTGACCTTTGAACATTTAGGTTCTCTGTTCTCGGGGAGCAGGCTCAGAAATGAAGTTGCACTTGAGAGACAAATATTCTCAATTACTGAATAAAAATAATCAGCATTGTTGATGTAAGAAAACATTTGAACAGCTGAGTGTAATAATCGAGTGGAAATCTAAAACATTAGACTTCATTAAAATTAAGCTTTTTGCCTGAATATTTATGATTATTCATCATAATCTCAGGCCACTGTACAGCTCCAGTCAGTTTGGTTGAGTGCATGGCACTTTGCCCCCCAGCTGCTCGCAGTAAAGCAACCAACGCACAAAATCATTGCAGGCAGTATTGGCAAATGAATAATGTGTAACACGCCCCCCAGTAGTTAACTTCCCAAGTCATTGTTGGAAATAAGAACATGTTCTGAACTTGTCTGGATAAATAAAGGTTTAACTGCAGTAATAAAAAGAAGAAATAAACCTCGGATAATGAAATTTTACACCAGAGAAAACACTGAAATTGGTGGAGAACTTGCCTTTGATCAAATGTGGGACGGTGAGAGACTCAGATGGTGATTCAGTGCCACTGGGGCTGCTGCCATGAAATCCGAGTGACAGCATCATGTCTCATCTGAGACAGCCTGTAGCCAAACAAACAGCAGCTCATTACAGCATCAGTTTGGATCGCCTGCTCTGAATAGGAGAGGTGACATTGGCTCATAATGTGGAGGAGGGGAGGTGTGGTGTGTGTGTGTGTGTGTGTGTGTGTGTGTGTGTGTGTGTGTGTGTGTGTGTGTGTGTGTGTGTGTGTGTGTGTGGAGGAGGGGAGCAGTGTGGTGCCATAAATTGTTTAATGTTTCTTTACGTCTCAGCAGTCACAATGTCGAACCAAAGGTACTTGAACTTTGGATGCACTGGCTTTTGAGAATCAGAACAAGCGAGCCTCGTGAGAAGCTGCAGCCAGGCTGTCTGTTTGGTTAGAGATGTGATCCACACATGCAAACATTTCCCAAAAAGCTGCGGTTTAGCACAAACACTGCTGGCCCTGATGCTGCCAAGCGTAATAACCAAAGTGGTAGTGGGAAATCTTTCTGCTGCCTCCTGCTGTGTATGTTTTTTTCCACTTGCTTCCCTTCACAGTTTTAGTTTAAAAATTTCCAGACCTTCCATCAGTTCATCTTTCTGTTTATATACTGACCTGGATGGCAATGGCACAAGGCCTAGCAAAGTAGCCCAGTTTCCAGACATCACATCACGTATTTCCAGATCTTAAACGCCAAATTTGATTTAAAATTATTAACTTTTATCTTAGAAATTACTGCAAGGTTGCAACTTATGATTATTTTCATTATGCATGAAAGTTAGATGTCAAACATTTGCAGAGAAAAACAGATGGTGGTGCTAATTCTCCAGCCGGGCGCCATTAAAACATTGCAGAGAAAGATGATGCAACAAGATGATGTAATTAAAAGAGCACGAGACGAATGAAAACGTCATGTAAATATGGCATTTATGTTTGTTTGTTTCCAGTTTCCTTTCCACTCCACACAGATCTGATGTTTTCATTTAAGTCTCATGCTTCATTTATATCATTATGTAAGTGTTAAAACTTAAAAAAAAACAAACAACAAACAAGAAACATTGTGAGACTGTATGAGACAAACACTAAATGTGAGCCACACCACCTTTACACCACTATAATGTGGAGTAAAAGATGCAGCACTTGGTTGTGTGTGCTAAAAGGTGTTTTCCAAATGACCGTTTTTGTGAAGACTAAGTGTTTCATCCATAATTCATGGAAGAGTGGAGGAAGCCCGGTGAGGCAGGAGCCATGTCCATCACTGCTCAGTTATGTTTGACTCGCTCAGATGAGTCAAACAAGCCGCTGGGAGTTTTGCTCTCTCTCAGTTGAAAAGCTTAGTGTTACTTATTGTAGGACATTTTCATTCAGGTCCCAGTGCGCTGATGTTTTGCTCTTCGCACGCACAACTGCCGCTTACAAATGAGGCTTTTTATTTACAGCATGTTCCTTCTCTTTTTCTCATGTTAATGCTGCTTTAAATGAAACATACATAAAATATTTACCATCATCAGTGCTAGTACAAGTAGAAAACTCAATTATCCTACTGTGAATAAAACACAGTAGTGCCACTAATGTTATTGTGTGTATGTAAAGGTGTGGTTTGAGTAACACAGATAGGCTCAAATATTTACAATGGATTTACTCAGAAATAGTAAATTAGCATCTGTATGTCTAAATGTAGTGCAATGGCGATGCATCTGAAATGATGCCAGTGAGCACCATGCTGTTCATTACGGCTTCATTTAAGAGGGAACACGTGTACCGCTTCACTTCAAACAATAACAAGTGGGAGGAATTTTGCATTCGCTGCTATTGATATGCAAATGCAAACTTATTCTCCACAACAACGCCCTCCTCTTCTGTCCCCACTTAGCTGTGTGCTCCAGCTTTGTGTATGTGTGTGTGCTCAAGCACAGAAAAAAGAAAACATCATCACATCCTATATCAATTATGTTGAGTGGTCTCTTCACATTGATTAGCAGACAAGAGGCTGAGCCAAATGCTTTGTTCCAGAAACCCACTGTAGGCAGATGAGTTGGTGTATGTCGTTGAAAAGGCTGTGGAGGACCCTCAGGGTTTGATCAGAGCAGAACCCAGTGAACACGCTGGCCTGAAGTGAAACGTCCTCTGTGTTAGGCTGTTTTCTAAACACGGACAAATACGCAGATCATTTAAAAATCATTATCACCTTCTCCCCAGCACTGCGTTATCTGCAGCCTCTGGTTTTCAGTGGGAGTACTCTGCAGCTGTTTGTGCCAGACATCACTGGGCAGTCATATGATTTCTGCTGCCTCCATTTCAAAGTGGACCAGAGAGAGTTTGTCTGTCCAGGACACTGTTAAAGGGCCACGACAGAGTTTTCTTCCTCATTGAAGTCAACATTAAACGCAACACAACTAATTCAACTAAATTTTCATCTTTATTTCTTCCATGTAATTAGAACCAAACTACATGGGTCTTTCCAGGAAACCTTAAATAAATGATTCAGAAACAGAGTTCCTGTAACAGCACTACCAAATAAAACATATCACTAGCCGTGAAATCAGTTTAAACCAATCACCTAAAATATCTGGATGGTCTTTCTTTCTTGTTTTGTGAAAATCATTTGGTGATTTGTGTCTGTGCTCTGTTATCACACAATGATAACACAACTTTAACAACAGCAGAAGTTTACAGCTGAATTCAACAATGAATGGAAACCAATTGCTGCTGTAAGGTCAGAAACAGACCTGCCTTTGTAAATGATGGCCACTAGTGTCAGATGTATGTGATTCGCAGTCAAAGGTATGTTATGTATAATACACAATGATGCATAAAGGCAGTGTGTAATGTGCCGGTATAGACACACTTTATGAGGAGAGTCTCTAATGAATGACTCACCCGGCGGAGAGAAAGCTGGAATTATGGAGAGAGAACACGATATTTTTCTGTTTGATTAAGGTTATTACACTTTAGAGTCAAGTATCACTGAAGTGTCCGATGCTCTGGAGCTGCACCAGGCTGAAACCTCCACAGGCATTTTGAATTTTGATCTTTAAAGCCATAATGCAGCATTGCATTATAACTGTTAATTTACCAAGCAGTTACCAAGTTTGCTGTTCCCGTGCTATAATAAAGTGAGACTTTATTGATATGCGCTTGCGTCCGTCTAGGGAGGTCAAAGTGAAGGGTGAGCCTTGACAACAGAGTTGTAATTTTTAATTGAAACGCTTAGAGTACTTGGTGTCAGGTTTCTGTATACAATGTGTGTCTGACTTTGTGTTCTGTAGTTTATTTTTACTGAATATTTTATCTCATTTCAGAAAATCTGACCCTGAGACTCAGCAGAGAGGGATCTCTGGCAGGTCCTTTAGGTGAGGAGGAGTGTTTCACGTCTTGTCCTCGCTGCTGCCTTTCATCCCGTTCCACCGGGTTAAAATGTGAGTAGCAGTTCACTGACTATTTAGTCACAGTGAGAGCTCTTGCAACCCTTCAAATTATAGGTTATGAAATATTCAGACCTCCCCTCTGTGGGGACAAAGCAGGAGCACAGCAGGAGCTCTGACAGTTGATTGGATGATAGAGTTTCCCTTTAGCTAACATTGCATTCGGCATTCACCTTTTATACTGGCAAGGCTGACATTAATGGATACCCTTCACACCATTCAAGCATGTAATTATGGTGCAGGCAGTTAGAAAATACAGTGATCGGCAGTTTAGAGAGAGCAGCATTGTAACTGAATGAACTGTTATCCATTACCTATGATAAAAATAACACTGAAACACTTGGGAGCTTGAAATTCTAAGTCTCTGTTTGATCTTTTAATCAAAATGGAGTTATCCAAATATTCATGATGTTTGATCAGTTTATGCTTAACTGGTGTTTTACGTTTCTTTTTGAAAGCAACTTTGGGGGATTAAATATTTCAGAAAGATAAATGAAGTTACACAGAGCAACAGCTTCGCCATCTGGTAAGCAAATCTGAGATGCTCCAAATCTCTTAACTGCATCCGAGGCAGATAAAAAAATCTTAATTCCAAGGTTAAAGACTGATGTTAAGGCATCAAACGTAGCTTTTAGTGATCTATGATTAAACATACAATCTGCAGTTTAATTGACCACATTTTGACAAGAGTTAGAGGTTTGGCATGTAGCCCTAAGAAACAGTGTCTACTGGTAGCTCATTTTCTCCGGTTGCATATTGCGTGTAACATGTTCATATTTAACATACATTTGTAATACAATATTACCAGTCTGTGAAATTTCTGCATAGTGCTACAGAGCCCCTAATGCGAATAGTGGGTGGTTAATTACAACATTGAATCTATTGCATTTATTTAAAAATTAGCTTGGACTTTCTTTTTCACAGACTTCCAGCAGAGTTTTTAGGATGCCTTTTTTGTACTTCACATACTGTGACTGCAGTGTAATTTTAAAGTCTTTGCACCAGTCATCAGGAGTTCAGTCTATGAGTACAGCCTGTTCATTTACGTTGTAAAGAGAAGGCAAGTGGTGAGATGCCAGCATTTAAAATAACCTCCCTGTGAGTTTTCTGGATGCCAGAGCACCTCTAGGATCATTCACATTCCCAGTCATTCATTTATCCATCCATTCATTCAGTCAGGGAGTCACGGTTAGTCTGTTAGGACACAGATAAGTTAGGTTACCTGCAGTGACATTGTCTTCCGACATCTTTCATCCAGGATCATTCACTCTACCTCCTCCTCTGCAGTGCCGCTGAACTGTGTCGGCTGCTGCACCTCCATAACACTGTGTCCTTGTTTACTTTTGCGCCAGTCATTTAGATTACACTGTTGTTGTTGTTTTTTATTCCCAGCGTGAGATATTAAAGCTCACTGTCGTCCATTCAGTAGCAGCAATTTGCTGCCATTCACACGTTTCCTGAGGGACATAATCCATCAAAGTAAACATAAAGCTGCTGTTTTTGTTGGGTTGGACTTTGTGTTTTCATTGTTTTTTAAGTGTCTTTAAAACCGGTGCTGCATTATACTCCCTGTCAGGCACCTGTCACCCAAATAAAGAACCTTAAGACTCCTTCAGGAAATAATATCTCAAGAACATGTTACCTTAAAAAAACTCAATTGTCACAAACTTCAGCTTCAATGATGACAAATGACTAAAGGTCTAATAACACCTAGTACATAGTGAATCATTGTTCGGGGAGATGAAAACTAGACCCAGTGAATGACTGAAGTAAATGCATTTTAATCGACTGTCTTTGCCCCAGGTGTTGTTCTAGACAGATCTGCACCCGGTGTTTTGGGAGACGTTCACACCATCGTCTGAATTCTAACTCTGCACCCAAAAATCAAACCAAACACCCAACAAAAAAGCACCAACAGTATTGTCACAACAATAAATAATTAAGACAGATGATTAATTACCACAAGGGGAATCAATTCCAATTCAATGTTTGTGACAAGCTAATGGATGGGGCTGGGTGGTGGTGGTGATGTAAAGCGCTGCCAGATGGTGGAGATGAAGGAAAAAAAATCTCAACGCTGCTGCTATGATCCACTACGTTCTCTCTGAGATTGGAAATCTTATGATGTATGAAGGAGATGAGGTGAAGTATTGACTTTTTTACCTTGCTCAATCAGTGCTCTATTTGGAGGTCCGGTATTAATCATTCATTGCATTGGGTTTTTAATTAATGTTATTTTCAGTGGTGGATGAAATGCTCTGATCCTTTACTTGACCAATACCAAAATGTAAAAACATACTCCATTACAGGTAAAAGTTCAGCATTTAAAATCTCACTCATTGTCAGTAAAAGTATCATCTGCTAAATGCATCTAAAATATTAAATACAGTATATTATTGTACAGTTCATAGTAAAAACAAGCCAGAAAATTGGTGCCTGTAGCTAATATTTTATATTACATTATTATTAGTACATTGCTAATACTGATGCAACAATGTGTAAGCAGCATTTTACTGTTGCAGCTGGCCAAGGTTGAGCTATTTTTAACTACTTTATGGTTTAGTCAGTTGTACTGGCTAAAGTACTACTGTAATTTTATTAAGTGTAGTGCTTAAATAAATGTACTTTCCATGTTACTTTCATCACTGGCTATTTTTATATATGAAAGAAAGAGAGCAAACTAGGAACAAAGTGCTTCAGAAGAGAGGTTTAAAACCCAGTGATGACATAAATCAGACCAAAACATTAGTTTAGACTTTTGTGTTCGTAGCTGTGGCTGTTGCTCGTTCTCTATCTGACTGCAAGGCTTGCAGGGCACCAAGTTGTCATAGTTCTAACTTTGTTTGGCAGCTAAATATAATAAGATCTCCTTTCTAATGCAACCCAGATGGAGGAAATAATAATTTGCATTTGTTATCAGCAAGACAAGATGAGACTGTGTCAAACTGCTTCAGAAAATCCAATCTCTTTCTCTCTTTTCGCCCTCCTCCCCTTACTCCTGTGTTTGCGATAGTCTAAAGTGTCATCTGTCAACCTCAAAATGCTCACAGAGCAACTTGAACTTTTAAAACAGTTAATTAAGACTTGTTCTGACACATTCAGAGCTGATTTCTCAGGCAGGAAATCCATATTCATATTTCAGTAAGAAGAAGGTCATGCAGCGCGATGCCAAGAGACCAGTCACCCGTGGATGTCTTTGAGCAGGACTTTGCATCGCCTCATCAATTTTTAATTGATTTATTCATCTATTCATGAATTAGCTTAGCTTGTCTCCAAAGCACACATGAATATCTAAAGTACACACCCGGCCTCTGATGTATAATTGCATTCCCTTGTTGTATTAACAGTCAGCTGACTGTCACTCATCATCATAGTTGCTAATGGTTCCAGGTTGTTTGCTGCTCAGAGAGGCTGACAGGGAAATTTTGCATTTAATGAAGTTGCACCTGAATTTTGAATCAACAGATCCCAAGACAAAATAGGGTAAATAATGGCTTTAATCAGGCGTGTGGAGAATATTGAGGCATTGATGGGTCTGCTGGGCACTGATGCCTGTTTTCAGTTTGAGTGGACTGAGTGCCGACAGTTACTTGAGGCTCTTACTTGGCATAGTCACCATGTTAACTCTTGCTGCATCTGACAACAATGTTAGTTCTAAGTACTGAGCAGTACTGGCTCAATAAAAGTAATTGTGTACCCTGTTACTTTACTTAACTTCCAATATAACTGGAATAATTTTCCCTTTAAATATCCTGTCATTGCTCTTTAACAGATCGATTTTCCTTTAAAAAAAAAACATGCTGAAAAACTGAGTTTAGTAGGATTTTTGTTTTTATTAGCATGACTAGCTGCGTTGTGAGACCATATTAAGGTTGCTTTGAACTAAATGCTAAGGTCAGCAAGCTAACATGCCTTAGTGACAATGCTAACATGCAGATATTTAGCAAGTATAATATTTAGCATTTTAGCATGCTAACATTTGCTAACTAGCACCAAACAGAAAGTCCAGCTACTGGGGAACTCATTAGTTTCATAGTTCATTAGTTCTGATGAACTAATGATTCGCAAATTACTTGAGAAAGTATGACTCAGTGATGGTGCTAGTAGAAACATAAACAGATCAGAAAAGCTAATGGGATTGATCATCTGGAGACCATAAATGCGTGAACCAAATTTCATGGTAGTACATCTCATAGTTGTCGAGACATTTCATTTAAAATCCCAAATGTGAACCTCATGGTGAGGTTCTAGAGGTAAAGTCGGGGTCACCAAATTCATTAGGAATCATCCACTGGGGACCATGAATATTTGTACCAAGTGTTGTTGCAATCTGTTCAGTTTTTCTATAGATAGACTCTTGAATTCCTAAAACATAAGAGCATGGCTGTAGTATTGTCCCTTAAAAGACTCTTACTAATATCAGACCACAGTTAAAAACCACAATAATGTTTTAGAGGCTCATAAAAGTTGTTTTGTACATTTTAGTCCATTAACTAAAGATTGCATTCACTTTACATTATCACTGACCATTTCTCCATAGCATACCTTTGTTCACTGATTTTTATTACTCCCAGGCAGACACTGGTTTCAGCTCATTTCACAAACGTATGAAAATCAGCAAGCAGTGACTTAAATGTGCTTAGATAGATAATCCGTCCCAGTGAACATCTCTTAAGCTTTATTTACCATGCAATAAAGTTACACATTATTATAGAGTTACACATTATTGCACAGTAATTGTGTGGTAGTAGATGTGAGCTTGGGCCTCCTGAAAACTCTCCCTGTGAGCACGTTGTCTCATATCTGAGATGTAAGCTGACATAGCTGGCTGCTAAACTGCAGGGTTTTAATGCAAGAAACAACCAAATCTACACTGAGCTTTTCACAGCATCTATATCTTCTCATTATTTATCTACTTGGTTTGATCTTCTAACTCCACAGCCCATGAATGTACAGCTTTGCCTCAGCTGACTCAAATATCAGGTGGCAGTGTGTCCTTCAATGCAAATTGGTCTTGAACAAATCAAGATGAAAAATTCAAACTAGAACATCCAGGGTACAGAGAATAAACAATCCTTAGTGTGTTTAATCAAATCTTACAAAGTGTTAACATTATAAATTCAGCTGTATTTAACGTATATCATTAACTTAAATCATTAAGTATTCAGCTGCTCATAAAATTCAAATCATAATGGTCCTTTCTTGCATCTATAAAATGTGCAAAACCACCACTATCATTCTTCAAATTCCCCAAAACCTCATCTGAATACTTCTTTCCCAACACGGAAACTAACTTTGCTCTTACCACCAGCTTCCTCTAGCACAAGCAATGTGTGTGTCTTTGAACTCCGTTGTTCAAGTTTTATTATCAGAAAAAAACTGAACATGATTAAAAACCTGTTCTCTGATCATGAGGTTCTGCATGTTAAACCATCTCACCAGTGCATAAATACATCTGAAGACTAAATAATAAAGAAGATGTTATGGTGCAAATGCCATGTTTAGATTTCCTTTGGATCGCCACAAAGGAAATCTAAACATCAAGTTTGAACCAAGTTTAATTGCATGTCCTTGAGGCCAATAAACAGACCAGTAGACGGAGAATCACATAAAACCCACAAATAAAACCTAACAAGGAGGACAATAAGAAGACTCTTGATTACGATAGACACTCCAGTCCCCAATAAGAGCAGGACAGATGTTCCACTATTCCTTTTTAATTTCCCCTTCATATCAAAGCTGCTGTATTTGAATTAGGCTAATGCTTACAGGAGTATTGTAACAGCAGGGACTCTGTGTTGGCGTGTGGTGTTACATGGTGTGATCTGAATGATTTAGAACGCTTACATTTTAAAACAGCTGCAGCACATTTTCAGATACCCAAACACGACAACACCGAGAGCACTTCACGCCTTCAGCACGAGCATCTCTGATTCTGCCATTAATCTGTTTTTCATGCCAAATTAGACCGAATATCACTGAGGACATGGCAGCATGGAGAGTATATGTAATCTACATTTTAAGGAGCTTGAAGGATAATTATAATTGCAAATTGGCAACTTGACTCCTGGCCCTCTTTCGGCACAGAACCAGTTTGAACTGATCATTAAAGGCTACATCCACTCAAAATCCACAATCCTCAGATCCTCTTAGTGAGGGCAGCTTGGAGTTCTGCTTTTATTTTTTTCTCGATTTCTGGATCCTACAGAGTGCAATGTAATGTTAAATTTGCTGTCTTCATGTAAAACTTGTTACCTAATGGCAACATGAGCAGAAGAAATGTAAGCAAAAACAGTGTGAAAAATATTTTATCTTTTAATCTTTTTGCATGATAGGACTCTTTATAAATTTCTTGGGGTTTTTTTTTTTTTTGGGGGGGGGGGGCCTTTGCATTTATGTTGTATCCTCCATCACATAAAAGTCCCCAGACTTTTAATTCACATGACGTATGAGCGAGGGTCAGGTTTTAACCACCTCATTTAACTAAATTATTTGCGGCCAGGTGAATTTGTGATCCAGATGTTGGCTGTGATCCGCAGTTTTGTTGTGTGTCAGCTGAGATTAGAAGAAGAAAAGATTGAACTGTTTTCCCATTGTAAATAGAGATCTTTACGGAAAGGACCTTTAAAATGCGTTGTATTAAAAGCTTTTAAATTTAGCTTGCTAAGTGTGAACAGCGTTGTGCAGCTGTGGTGTGATGCATTGCCTCTTTAAGGCAGACAATCCAAATTAAGAGGCAGTGGGTGCAGACACTCTGTTTGTGACACCTTGTGGTGGAGAGTGAGGGGGTGGCAGAGATGGAGGGGGGGGGGGGGGGGGAACCCCCGGATGAGAAGGGGGAGAGAGAGAGGGGGGCAAAACCTCCCCAAAAAGGAAAAAGACAAAGAAGAAAAAACAAG
>JBBMJY010000021.1:22437962-22469047 GCA_037833715.1 Toxotes lorentzi | reverse complement strand
CCCCCCCCCCCCCCCCCCCCCCCCCCCCCCCCCCCCCCCCTCCCCCACCACTAGATAGAGAGAGAGAGAGAGAAAGGGAGTCGAGATATCTAAGCAGAGGAAGAGGCAGAGGAGGAGAAACGAGGATGAGAGATAGCAGCTCTGCAGCCAGAGCGAGCATCCTGCCTCCCTTTGCAGCGTGTGTTTACTCCAGTTTCCCTGAGAGCCAGTTATCTTCCCTCTGCCTGAGTCATGGAAGTGATTTAGGTGAGTGGAGCGGTGCGGAGCAGCAGCAGAAAGCAACAGATCTGTTTGTGTGTCTGCGCCGTGGGCAGGTAAGCTTGCTCTGCATTTATCTGGGTGTAATTTCCACTGTTTTCTCCTTTTATCTGCTTCTTCCTTTCCGTCTCCTGTGACGAGGAGCAAACAACTTCTGCAGAGTTTGGGTCTTGTTCAGTTTGCCTCGCCTTCTCCTTTTCCAAAACCCCCCTCTCATAGCCCTCATTCTCCTCATTTCTCCTCTCAGTAGAAGGAGAGTTTGTGTTCATGCAGGCTGTACAGTAGGACTGTGTAAAATGTGAAAGGCGTGCTGACAGTCTGAGCAGTATTTAGTGTCTCTGTATTGACAGGCGGCTCAGAGGGGCTGCGGGTTGGAAGAGGATGAGAGGGAGATGAGGCAAATCTCTGCTTGAGGGACCAGTAGGGTAACAGCATCAGCGATAATGATCCCGATCTGCACGGGAGAAAAAAGATAATCCTGCACAAATAAGCTCTGGCTGCTTGTCAGATTTTACACTGCCTTTTTTTGTTGTTGTTTCGTGACACAGCCAAGGTAAAATGTGTTTTTCCTGTGTATGGAGATGAGCTGGAAGCTGGGTCTTTCCCCCGGTCATCCCTTCACATTCACGCTGACTGAGGCGTGCGGTCTGTGGTTGTTGGGAGTGTAGAAGGCAGGTGATGAGAGATTTGTGGCTCGGCCCTCTTGTGAGTGACAGCTGAGCTCTATCACAGCTTTCATCATGACTCAAGCTGGTAAACTGCAGCTCAGCTTGTGACACAAATCCCCGTCCCCTCAGCCATGTGGGAATAACCTGTCTTCATCTCGTGGCTGGATTAGTGATTTACTGTTGCTCCCTGTCAGCCCGGGTGTGTTTGTGTGGGGTTTGACCTATAATGGCACCTAATGGCACAATATGTTATTTCCAAGAGGACACTGTCAAACGGGACACTGTCGCCAGCCACATCCAGTTGTAATGTGGCAGTTGTTATTAATGTTAGCTGTCCTCATGACCCCCATCAAAACTACTACTGGCAGAGGTGCTGGACAAGAATTAATGGACCCCTTAAAATTAGAAATTACGTTTATTGCGGGCTGGATTTACCGTCTGCAAGGACCTCCATCACTCTCACTCTGTAAAGGACAACTCCCGAGGATATTTTTATCTTAGTTGGCTGGCCCACAAAATAGTCCTCAACACAGGCCTTGATTGAATGTACAAAATATTAGGGTCATCTTCCTGGTATTGATCTTTGGCCCCTTTCTCCACCTTCCTGTTGTCTTACAGCTTAAAAATTTTCATTGATTTGTCTGCTTCTCTTTTAATCTGCATCTCCTCTGTTGTGATTGGTATAGATTTAAAATGGAGAATCAATAAGGGAAAATGGCTTTTACCGGCCTGACCTTGTCTGTATTCTTCATGGAAAGAGAAAGAAAGAAGTGTAGTGATGTTTGCTTTCTCTGTGTGAGCTGCCTACGACTTTTCAATACCTGAATCACCTTATTTTAAATGCAAGGCATCATATTAAAGTTTCAGCATTGCAGCTGCGTGAAATAGCTCTTGCTCAAAGATCAATAAACAGGCAGAAACAATGTCGGGAGGAAGCAATGCAGCTAGTAAACAGATTTAACAACTTGTTGCAAGACAAGTGGGTTTAAAAATCATTGTCATTTTGTCAATGCACAAATCTAAATTGGACAAATAGAGATTTTTTTGAGTGTGCTTCTTACGCTCTTAAAAGTGAATACAGTTTTGACTCTTCAGTCCTGATTTCAAGTGCACTTACCTCAAAATCTGCTCTCACCGTTTTCTCTAGAGATCACTCTGACTTGACGATTGCAATCATCAGAAGCCATGCTAGTACTCACTGAGAACAGGATTCTGGTTTCACGTGCTCTTAAGATTCGTTTTGTGCTTTTTCAAATCTTAAAATCCCAGAAATTATCTTCATATACAACTAGTGATGCAGTTATGATATGCTTGATCGGTATTGGTACAGATACTGACCTTACTAAATGAGATCTGTTATCAGCCATGACATGACCAATGCACATTAAATACAGTTTCCGTTTCATTGTCATTATTAAATTCGTAACTATTTCTGCTATATATTTAGTAGTATTTTTTGGGCATCTTAGTTCCCTTACTAGTGCGTTCGTGGTTGGCATCCTTGGCCCCATGATTGAACATTTTGTTAGTCATGTTTAGGCACTTTGTTAAGTTTAGGGAGAAACTGTGGTAACTCAACAACAAGAGTTTCAACTGCATCGCACCTGTGATACCTAGCATCACTGATGTGTGTGAACGCTGGGCGCGATCAGAAGTGTGGTGTGTTGCACCTGTCGTGTAATATCAAAACATTCAGAGCTATTATGTTCCATAAAAAACATCATGATTTATACACTGATCAGCCACGATGTTAAAACCACTGACAAGCAACTTATAGGACTTAAAGGATCTGATGCTAATGTCTTGGTGTCCACAGGACTCCTTTAGAGGTGGCTCAGGAGGGAATTAGACAGTATTAGGCAGGTGGTTTTAATATTGTGGCTGATCTTTGTATTGGTACATATTATGTATAAACAAACTTTTAAAAATTGTCAAAAAGAACCAAAGGAATGAAACTACCCATCAACATTTGAACAATGGAGAGTGTGTTTTATTTATTTATTTATTTATTTATTTGGCCTTCAGTTGTCTGTCCCCTTTTCATCTTTCCCTTCGACAAAATTAAGTGTGAAAAATATGGAAGGTGGGTGGACTGCCTACTTTTAAACAAGCGAGCAAAGTCTACATGGCCATCTGCTCGCACCAGAATTTTATTTTAAACCAGGCTGCATCCTCACTCCTTCAATTTAGCATCTTGTATTAAGAGGGAGCAGGACACACAGCATAACATATTAGTTACATCAAATCCAAGTTGAAATCCAAGCGTGGCTCCGGTGCCATAAACAGATGCCGCACTTGACCAGTTAGTGTGAGGTTTGCCACAGGTTGCTCGGTGTCACATTTCCTGAGCGATTTTTTCCTGTTTTATTTCTGAATTTTTCAAACTTTACAGAGCGTGTTGTTGAATAAGCGGCCTTATTGAATGTAATCTAAAATGTAATCATTTAAACTTTTGTCTTCAAAACAGCATATTGTGTGCACACATTAAACGACGGTGAGTGATAGCACCAAACTAAAGTCAAGATTCAAAGGTTTTTATTTGTCAAATTCTGCAGGTTAGCATACTCTTGAAGCTGTGCTAAAAAGACTAGTGTGCAAAAAAGAATAATAATTAGATTAGGTGTAAAAATAGAATTAGAAAAAGAAATATGCAACATAAGTTGATTTAAAAAAAGAAATATATGTAATTTAAGTAGTAAAATGCAAAATTGAACATCGGCCTGTTCAGGTGTGCTGCGCAACGTTTCATTGAACACAAGTGTAAAATGTCACACTATACAATACCATCTTGTACACACTTAAATGGAAACATAGAAATGAGCGTGTTTTTAAATGATAGAAAGCAACGCAAAGTTAGAATTTTTAAGATAACACTCTTATAGAAAAGGTCGATAATAAACCTGAACATTTTCATTGGATGCTGCTCTGTGAGAGTCTGATTCTTAGGACTGACTGAAAATGCAGTCCTCTGTCTCAAATGGCCAGACAGTTCATTAGAGGATGTGTGGGTGATAATGCATTACAGTCTTTTGAATTATAAAACAAAATGCATCACCATGTATTATTTCTTCTCCTTTCTGTTTCATTTTCCTTTCAGGCTATCTGATTTTATGATTAGGGATCCATGCCGATCTACAGAGCGAACGGAAGAAACCTTCTCACAAACAACATACAACCCGTCCACATCCGCAGGCAGGTAAGAGTTTCAGATTGTCAAAGTTTGTGGGACAATTTAAAAAATGCTCCGGTGTCCAGATTACGAAGCATTTTCTCACACTGTTGTCAAATTACTTGTGATCGCACATTTTAATTGTTGCCGCAAATGTGACTCCTGTCACCAGGACAACAGTAGCATCACTTATCAGTCTGTCATCATTTCACCCGAATTCGACACTTCTCGGCTTTAATTTTATGCGAAATCTACGAACACCCTTTGTGCTGAAGTGGTGAGTTATGCATCACTGTAACTGGGAAGGAGGAGGAGCAGAGATTGATTTTGATGTGACTGAACTGTGGTAAAGAGTGTCATTTATTTATTTTTTTAATACCTAGCCTATATGTATATAGACATACATATATATATATAGGTGGCAGAGAACAAAGCCACAGTAAAAAAAACATCTCAGAGTTTCCTGGAAAATCAGACAAATCACTTATGTAAAGTAACTTTCACAATTAAAATGCTTCCTATGGTTTCAAACACTGATCTGCTGTGAAGAGACCCCAACCTATGTAGGCATTAAAGATTCATCTAAAGAGCTGCTCAAGACAGCATGTGTTCACACTCGAGACTGTGCAGGAGGAGCAGGAAGAATCAAAGGTACTTTCCTGATAAATGTCCCCAGATATTTTCACTGTGACTAAACAGAGATGTTTCTCACATAAATAAACTTTAATTGATACTGGCAGGGAGAACAAAGTTGTTGCAGATGCTGTTAAATGTGTTTAGAGAGCAGCGAGTCTGACGTGCCCTTTAGCAGAACTCTGAATCCCTACAAGATCGCTTCGGGGTCTGATCGTGACCTCTGATCTTCCCGGAAGGAAGGAAAGCGAGAAGAGACGGATTCTGCATTAATATTCAGAGAACGTTAAAACGAAATTGCACTCTTGGATAGTCAGTCAGCGATGTTTAGTGCTTACCCTATTTTTTTTTCCTACTTTGCTTTTACATACCTCACTCCTTCCTCTCACTTCAGTTAGTGCTTTCCTGTATTTCCCAGCATGTTTTTCATTTCTCTGGGGAAGGGAACATGTCTTAGGTTTTTTGGGTTAAGAGAGTTCAGGTGTGAGTGTTTAGAGAACAACACTATGGTGCTCTGTTGTTCAAATGACAAAAGAGCTACCAAAGAGGATGTTTTATATGCTACTAATGACACAAACACAAGCTACAGCTGCAGTGCATTCTGGTCCACTGTGATCATTGTGTTGATGCTACGTGTGTATTAATTTTGCAGTGGATAAAAATCTACCAGCTCATATGTATGTTGTGTTATGGCAGTAGCAGACATAAAAAGGAATGAGGAGTAATACCCACAGGCTAACAGGCACCGAGTCTGCTGCCTGACTCTGGTGCAATAAACAAATGTGGCGAACACAGAAGCTCTCAGGCAGCCTCTTCAGCATTCGGGCTACGGTTTGGCCTCTAAAGCAAGTGTTGAGGGCAGTGAGTCTGTATGAGAGCTGGTATCAGCTGTCGAGTCAAGAATACAGGTTTGTATTACCAAACAGTGACAGCTACGGTAAGCCCCAAGGGAAAAACTTGTGTCAGTCAGTCACCACCTGCACTGCTTCAAGCTAAACTTTGTCAAGTGAGTTTTTAACACTCATTAAGGTTGTGATGCTTTTATTTATGCATCTGGGAGCATTTAACAGCTGAGTAGACAGGAGCAGGCAGAGAGAGAAGAGCTGTCGTCAGTGTCAGACTTTAGAGTGAGAGCATACAGCAGCGAGGGCAGTCAGGGTAAACTCGATTTGTGTCATAGAAAATATGGGGTCATTCATTTTGGGCCAGAGCTACAGCTGGTGTGTTGAGGCGTGTTGATGCAATCAATGCCGAGCTATTCCTGATGAAGATCACAGTAATAAGCACTTGAAACCTCATAGGAAATAACAGCCGCCTTTTTTTTTTTGGACTGAGAGAACTCATCGCAGGCCACCTCTCCCTGTTCATCATTCAGCAACACATGAAGAGCTCAGTTTAAAAACAAGACACCAAACGACGCACCTGTGCTGCAATGCAAAAACACTTATTTTCTAACATACAGTACTTAAACAAAGAAAAGCATCCTGCCCTCTGTTCTCTTACCCTTGACTCCTGTGAGAACGTCCTCTGCAAAACATCCTTTGAAGAGACTTTAATTAGAGACACATAGTGCTTACATCAACCTATGCACAACTAGAAGTGTGTGAATGCTGTTTAGAAAATGACTGATCGCACAAAGACAAATTCATTTGCTTATTACAGAATAAGAATAATCACAGAATAAAAGATATGACTGGTGAAGGAAACCTGCAGCTACTTGTGCTGAACTTAATAATTTATGAACTGTTTTGTCTTTAAAATCTCAGAAAACTGTGAAAAATGCCCCTCACAATTTCCCAGAGCAGGTGATGTCTTCAGAATTTTTGTGTTTTCCACCTGAGAGTTTTTTTTCCAGTTACCTCCTACTAGTTTTCCGGAGTCTGAGTGAACTTTTATCCTGAAGTGCAGGACGAGGCTTAAAGGAAGGCAATGCATCTCCTGCAGATTAGCTTTTTATTTTCACTTGTGTTTCAAAGGCGTTTGATCTGCCTCCCTCTAACTTTTGACAAGTTAGAAGAGGAAGGCCTACAGCAGTCCCACAAGGCTTAATTATCCCTCAGACTGATAACAACCTGGTAAGAGGGGAGGCTGGGAAGAGAACGGGAACTGAAGGGAGATAGAGATGGTAGGATTAATGTAGATTGTCTGATATTACCTTTCCTCTGATCAAAAGATTGTGTTGGCAGGCGGAGCACATAATCCCTCTCGATTTCTCCTGTTGATGCCAAAAACCGCTGGTGCTGTGTAGCTCAGTGGGCAGAGCGAGACATCACTGACTGACCTGCTCCCAATGGAAACGCTCGTACTACTGTAAATACACATCCGAGGGCATGAATCACATTAAAGATTTCATCAAATAGCAGGGTTAGAGTACCAACCTCACAGGTCTGAATCATTTCTTAATATTGACTAGGTTTCTCAGAGTTTTGTGTTACATTTTAGTGACCAAGTCCATTCTCACATTTTTCTCAATATTAGCCCGATTCTCTGTGGATATTTTAGTCCACAGAGACACCCATTCTGGACAATTGTTCTCCTTTCATCGTCTTTTTCTCTTCTGAAAAGCATCTCAGCTGCAGTAAGAGTTCATGGCTCTCAGAAGTGTTATTAGGATTTTTTTTTACTCAAGGACATTTTCACAGTTTGTGTCAAAGGAAAAGACGTGATGGTTTAAAGAGAGACGTGTTTAAAAGAAATAGAGATCATTTTGTAGGAGTATTAAGATTTGCATGATATGATTTTGTCATGAATGAGTTTTCTTTTTAAATAAGAAAAAGGTGGTGAATCTAGTCATTAATTAAAAAGAAATCATTATTATTGCTCCAGTCAAACCACTTTTTTTCTTCATTTTATTCAAAGGACACTGATTTGGACACTTGTTAAAGCAAGAAACTAAAATCACTCTGCTGCAGCTTCTTTCAAAGCCCACAATAAATCCTCTTGTTGAAATGGGAGTCTCACAGTGCAGTCAGAGAAGTCTTTATGTCTTTGTTTAAAAATTGATGACATTGCTCACGTTCAGGCCTCACCAACTGTTTTTTGTTTTCGATTTTTTTTAAAGAACTGTCTGCTGCTGCTGCATCGCATACTGTCCTAATAAAAAACAAATTCTGATTGTGGCTTGAAAAGCGGCGAGTTTATCCTTTAACAGAGATGTCATAATGCTAAGCTGCTTAACATACAGAAAAAGCAGTCACTTGAGTTTGCACTTGACAGCACTAATCTGGTCCCAAAAAGAAATCTACTTATAATTTTATGATATTATTTAAAAAAATATTCAGTTACTCTGTCATAATTGATATTTCTGATGCTTGGATAAGTGCTTCGTACCACAGGACACAGTCACTGCTACAGTGTGATCCTCCTCCACACTGAAGGTTAACTTTTAGAGACGATATCAAATGATGATATATGATGATATCAGATATGGGGAGAGGTGAACCGAGTGTCTGTGTCTAATGATTCAAATATCCGCTTTCACCTCTGTTGGCAAAAGTAATTATGACAAAGTCATGTGAGGCTGGAGGAGGCCGAGTGGACGAGTACCAGCATCAGGGAAACACTCCGTACATCTGACTGAGGAGGTTATAATGAGACACGGTGCTGCTCCAACTCAACTGACTGACGTGTTTGCTTCTTTTTTTAAATGTGATAATTAGTGATGTTTAAAGTGAGAATAACATTATGTATTAGAGCATCCTGCCTCTGAACCGCGATGCTGTTGAATCAGGATGTAAGGGCAAACATTTAACAGCAGAAACTGTTAGAGTAGTGGTTAGACAAAGAAAGGCTGCAGAGACAGTTGTCATCAAAAAAAAAAAAAAAAAAAGAAATGCTGAGCTCCTGATGTACCACAAACCTCCCAGATCGAGTCCAACTTCGTCATCTCTGTACTGGTGCCATCTTTTAAAGCCACAACCTCCACTGCACCCAGCAAACTTTCCAAGAAGTAACCTTAAAAATTGTGCAGCGTTATCAAAATTAATGTTAAAAGAATGAATGTACCCTGGCTGATATGTGTTGCACTTTAATACCAACAGTGCTGCCAGTGAAGAATCCCTACAAGATAGAGTAGCAGTCAGATTGTACCAACATAAACACACATAAATAAATGATAAGCAGTAATAATACTGTTCAAAATGAGCCATAAACAAATTGGTCATTTAACAATCCAGTAGTCACTAAGTGTGCCATTTGGAGCTAGAAGGACAATCAGATGGGAGCTTATCAAACCTCCATTTATATCAACAACGTGGTGAACCATGAAGAGCACAGCAGTGAAATTCCCAACACATGCTCTGTACTGTGCTTGTGATGGTGATTCAGATCAGGGATTATTTCACTAATTAGCAGGGATATGCTCCTCTTCTTTGACACAAACTGAAGCCCTTCAGTGATTGGATCAGATAAGCGTTTGACATTCAGAGCTCGCTTTTACCCCTCCTTTTGTAAATCCCAGAGGATTTCATCACAGACTGCCTTCCTGCTACTGAGCTCTCAAATTCTGTTTTCTTCTTTTCCATTTATACCCTGCAGTTGTACTGTGCTGTAGCAGTGTAGTTTTGGTTCTGCCGTTGTTATGCTACTGTGTCATCATCCTTTTGTTTTCCATTGGAATACTGAGCAGATCTCCATGCTTGTTCCTCATTTGCGATGCAGGTGTAGTGCAGTGGGTGCTGGTAGAGGTGTGATATGTTTCCGTAGGTGAAGCAAAACCTCAATTACTTTACACACAGACCAAAGCAGCGTTCACAACACACAATGACATTTGCTCGTCCATGCGAGCAGTCACACAGATCATGGTTTGGTTTAACAAAGAAAAGTTTCACAGCGACGTCAGACACAAGATGTTTTTTTGCATTTAACCAAAGCACTTTTTTTCATAAACCTCGGTCTCTGGTGCGACAGTTGTGCGCTTTGTTCGCCTGCCACCCAACGCAACCACCTCCTGGCCTCTCCGCTGCCATTGTTAAACAATTTATTCATTTAAAAAAAGGACCTGTTGCATCTGAAAGTAATCCTGCCAGCAATTACGTTGCTACCACAGTGTGATTGGGAAAGCAGTTAATTGTCTATGACCCTAATTTATAGTAGAGAGCAGTGCTGGAACAACCAAAGCTGTCGTTCAGTAGAAGTTAGATGGATGTACTGTGTACTCTTTATACTTAACATAGTTCAGTGTTTAACAGCAGACCATCATGTTGGTCATGGAACTGCTTCAGGGCCACATCTTGGTGATAAATTTGGAAATTTTTGAAGTTACAAGTCTGTGCGGTGCACAGAGGAAGTCATTTCAGAGGAAGTCATTTTATTTTGCCTTCAGTTTCCATTAAGAACACAGCCTTCAAGGGCCGCGTCCTTCCGAGGATTCAGTGTGTGAACTGGTACGCAGCCGTGGCTGTCAGTAAACATCACACAGCATCACTCATGTTTACCTTCCCAGCCAGTCTGTGATGTTTTATACCGAAGAGATGAGGGAGGACAAAGGTCAAAGGTGAAGATCTAGAGCATATTCTTTCTAGACCGTTCTAGACCATATTCTTTAGAATATTATTATAAAGAGTAGAATATTATTTATAATAGAAATCAGTGTAACCACCTGTAGCCTACTAAAATACAACTTGTGTAAGTGTGTTTTGAGGGTGACGGTAAAAGTTCAAGAGTGAACGTGAATGTTTATGATGCGTCATTCAGTAGACCTAGAACGCCTGCAGTATATTTCCAAACTGAGAGAAAAGAGGTAAAGGAATTATTAAGTTATGCATGGCTGCAAGTCCCTTTTGTGTCCAAGTGTGGAACATAAACACAGCCAAACTGTACGTAAAAAAATGAACAAAAAAAAACTGCAGAGGTTCAGATAGACTTATTATACAGCAGCAGACGTGTTTATTCTGTCGGCTTTAGCAGGCATTCATAATTCTGCTTAAACTGACAGGGACTATAGGTTTGATAATTGTGGTTTTATGGTGCAAAGTTTGAGTCTCTGCAGTTTTTAAAGTGTCCCTGCAGGCAGCTACATACAGAACACAGCTCCTCAAGTCTTAATAAGCCGAGCGTGTCTCCTCTGAAGGTGGCAGCCTTGCCAGACGTCCCCGCCTTTGGAGGACCCACTTTCATAGTTTCCTGACAGAACCTTTTGATTATTGTGGATGAGGGTAACATGCAACGAAAAAAATAATCTGAGAGTTATTTTCTAGCAGCACAGAATTTCCGTGTCACCTCATTGTTGGAACAACTTGAATGTGGAGGAAAACAAACTTCCAACAGACTGTGAAGAGATCATGATGGGAATTGTTCTTTAAAATTTTTGTTGCATTATTGTTCTTGTGCCAGACCTGTTGGTGGCTTGTCTTTAAGCCAAGGTCCCAGGAAAAGGTGACATGGGACCAAATATTTTTAGACCAGAAGTAGATGATAAATAAATAAAATGTCCACCCTGACATTCAACCATCCTACCCTAAAATTTGTAACAGAATCATTGCACATTGATTCTCAGGACGTGCATTTGCTTTTCTATTAAAGACAACTGTGTGTTAATTAGTGGAGCCTTGTGCTGCTGCCAGTGTCAGTGCCAGACTGACCACGTTTTGGTCGTGGTCGTCGGGGTCATGTCCTCAGGCTTTGGGATCAAGGCTCTTGTGTGTATTCCTGCACATAGCATGTGGTTTGGTTTTCTACAGCTCTGTTTAAGATCAGATCCGTAATATTTACCCCTGAAGACCTCTAATCAGTGGAAGGGCAAGGCGGTCCATTGTCTGTTGAATGCCGTGCAGGAGGAATTTCTGAGTTTCTGAGATTATTTCAATCTTAGAAAATAGTTTTGTTTAAATGCACAAGAAATACCAAAATTGTTGACATTCACTGGGCCTTTATATCCAGGTTTCCAACCATATTTTAACTGAATTTCCAGATAATCAGCGAACGAAAAAGCTAATTAATTAATAATGTGTACTTAAAAGATCAGTGCCAATCAAACCTCAAATGATGGAAAACAATGTAGATATCATGATGGACAAATGGCATTTATTTTTATTTCATGTGTTAATTGTAAGGCTACAGTCTCCACACAGAGAGGATATTGTCATCAGCGTTATCTATAAAAACAGGTGAATTGAAACAGACTGTGATTTGAGGAAGCAGTATGAGACTTCAGGTTGTCTTCTCCTGAGTTTCTCTGAGTTCATCCGCAGCAGTGTTTGTTAAAGTGGAGAGAAACCAGAGTGACATCAGTGCCCCAGTAAAAGATGAGAGAAATATTATCAGAGTGGACCAGATGAGTGCATCACATCAGTGTCTTTGAGAAGAAAGGTGTCAGCTCAAATCCCGCAATGGAAGTGAAAAACTGCTTTTATGAAGCAATGTACGTCACACATCATGATCTCAGTCAGAAAATGAGATTTGATCTAACCTTCTACATGCACGCAAAGGTCCGATAAATACGGTAGCTGAATAAAAAGGGGGATATGAGAAGAATATTGACTGCAGGAACAAAATTAGCATTGATCTGGTGAGCAGAGGGAAGATGGTTTACACTTCCTGCAGTGAATTGTTATGCTGGTAGTCGGAGAAAACCTCTGGCAGAGTCAACCTCTCATTATTCTTCCGGGCAGGCATGCAGTCCTCAGATTGGAAATGAGAGTGACTTCAGATGGCTTAGAAAATCTTAATTGATGAAGCTGAGGTTGGTGTGGAGGTCCTTCTCTGGTGTCACATCCTCTTCTCATCAAAACAGCTTCTTGGTAAAGAAAAACAATCACAGATCGAGCTGCTGCTGCTGCTGCTCGTGGCGTTCTCAGCCAAGAGAGAGAAATTCAACAAACAAAATGAAAAATGTTTTCTTCCAGCACATCCATAGCTCCACTTTAAAGGCTGAAAGATAAAGTGTGAGACTGAGAGCTGTCCTTGGCTAATCCTTTCAAGCACACAAAAACAAAATCCCATCCACAAAAAATGTCTTTTTAATATAGATGAAATTCTTTAGTGGCATAACTTACATTTGTTTTCTGGGGCAGGGAGGCTTACAGCAGCCAGTATTAACTGACAGATAATGTAATAACTTCCACAAATTAAAATGTTCCTCTAAATAGGCTGGTGCAATGTTAATGTGCCATAATGCATTCCAGATAATTAAATATTGTTTATATATTGATACCATATTAATTAATTGCCCATGTTTTACATTATTTTGCAATTACTTTTAAAAACAAAGCTTAATTGGTGAAGATTAGAACAGTGTACCCAGTGCGCTTCTGTATTCTGTGATCTTTTCTGTTACTGTGCGTGGTGTAGCATCTCATGTCTTCGTAGTGGAAAGAAGTTTTTCATTTTGATCTCTTGGATAAAATCAGATTTTCCTTTCTTTGTCTTTAGGTTTACGTCTTATTTTTCTTTTATCAAATCCAATTTAATCAAATTTAGCCAAATCCTTTCCAATCCAGTTCAATATCATCCATTTTAATTCACTCAGTTTCTATCAAAACACATCAGAAGTCTTTATGTGACATTTTCATATCATAAGCTGTGATATTATCTGGAGATAAGGGTTATAACAGTTTAAAACAGGGCCTCCTGCCTTTTCCAACACACACTGGTTCATGTTTCATGTCAACATGATGAGAAGTCTTCATGATGACAGTTTGAAACCCTCTGGTGGATCGAGTCAGACGTGTTTTTGACAGGGAGACAAGAAGATGTCAAATAAAATGAGATGTCATGTCAAGTAAAGTAAGTAAAGTAAGTTAACCTGAGAATGAAAGTTAATTCTTTACAAGGTCCACTTTCTATTTTTTTGTGGTGCAGATTGACTGACAGCTGAGTTTACTCCATCTGCTGAGGAAGACAAGCGAGATGTGTCTGAAAGCTCCAGAAAAAGTGATTTTCCAGCACTCATTAACAAACTTTTCAAGGCATTAAAAGGATAAAAAAAAAAGTATAAAACCTGGTACTGCTACTCAATCAAGATCATAAGTACTAAAGTAAATCCAGGTGCACCTTTTTTAACGATATAATATTCCATAAGTCCCATAAGCGAATTTACAAACTTCTCAAGCACAACAAGACAAAACACGACAGGAGAGGAGAAAACAGGGCAGCCTGGATAGATAGTGACAAGGTAGAGGCAGCAAGTGCTGCCAGTTTGAGTAACAGTGAAGTAGTAAAAGATTGTAGCATTAGTCATCAAATGACGGTAATTTACATCAAACTGAGATATTAGAGAAAAACACGAGTGTGGGTTGTACACGAGACTAAGCGAAGCTGTGCTGAAACAGGACGCCTTCCAAGAGCAAGTCAGACTCTCGCTTGCCTGATTGATGAGCATTCTGGGAAACATCATTTTGAACTCCCAGTGATCTCCAGAGGATTTATTAGCATCCTATTATGTTCATCTTATAGTAGCAGCTTCCCTTGTACACTCTTGGCAGGCAGCTGAGGAATGACGGTTTTGCTGCTCTGCACTCTCAGGCTATATTCACAACATGGGCTTTCGGGCTTAGTTCCAAATTACTGCTCCTATCTGATTTTTTGGATCACTGTCCACGTCTCTGCTTGGATGCAATAAATATCTGGTATCAATATGAGCTGACAGCAACGTCAGGAGGCGTTCAGGGGGTAAGAAAAGCCTCCACGCTTTCACTGCTGCCAAATTTACACCCAGGTTGGTGATAACCAAAATTATGAGCACATGTCAAGTAAAAGATGAATGAATAGCAGAGTGAACACGCACCATGAAATTCAAACTACATACTGAGGACAATTTATACGAAAACTATGAAAGGTGAGATCATGAGTTGGACGGCGTTTAGCGCTGCTTTTAAAATGTGAGGAGCTGCATTGTTGTGGGCGTGTTGGTGCAGGTAGCACTGAGAAGATGAAATCCGATGCAGGAAGGTTGGTTTAATTCATGCATAATTTTAAGTTTTATCAGACACTGACATACAGCGCAAGAAGGATTTAACAACCCTGGAAAGCTTTCACAGCAGAAATAAATTTATCCTCTGCTGTAGTGTTTGTGAAAGTAAACAGAAGACGTACACCTTTCAGGTTTACAAAGTTATCTACCACACGTGCTTAAATGTATTTGGCCAACGCAGTGTGTGGCCTGATGAGGTCTGTCTGCCTTTGAACTCCCACTGTGCATATATACAACATAATGGTCTCATTGAAATGAGTAAAGGGACAATTTTCACCTTCAGTTTAGACAAGTCTATCCCTGAATTCTTGATGCTGCTGCTAACAAGCAGGATGGTTTTTCTTTGAATATTCTTCTTGATTCATCCTCAGAATGGCAGGATGGTAAAGGTGCCAGCATACTCCAGAAGAACTGATGGTCAAATGGCTTCAGAAGCCACCTCCTCCTGCACCTCCCTGATGTAGCATTAGGTCTGTGTCCAACCATTTCTGCAACTTTCCCTGAACTGTCGATCCGTTTCCAATATATTAAATATGAAATATGCGTCATTTAATCGTCCCCAAGCTATAAGAAAGCTGACCTGTTCGCAATATTCGGTTTTAAATTGACTCCAAAACGCACTGCATGCATGCATAGCATTAACTGAAGCCCTCCTGCCCGGTGTTGGTTCTCATGTCAGCCAGCAGCAGCTGTGAGTGTGTGAACACAATCCCAAAGTTGTCAGGGCTTGTCCCAGGATTTGGATCGACTCGCTCCTCCTCACGCCATCCGCAAATGTCTGATACACAAGTTGATCACTCACATGTCTGCATGAGAAAAACACAGTCTGCTGGAGTCGCTCTATCACTGATGCACATGTTAAACATACTGTTAGCCAGTGTGTGACTGTACACCTGGTCAGGTGTTTTTCAGTATAACACACTGGAGGATGATCTGAGTTTCTCTCAGTCACCTTTCTTTTGAAAACTCGGCCTGCAGTTGAAACAGACATGTTCTCTGTGAGGGTCACAGCTCTGTGTATCTTGTTCTGTGTTTCCTGTGTCTGAACATCCAGCATGGAGCTGCTGGTTTAGGTTAAATACACAGGGTTCGACAGAACAGACTCTTAAACTGAGACATCACTAAAAAGCAAAAAAATGAAAGAAGTCAGGTGATCAGATTCAGTATTAAACAAACCAACAATTTAGCCAAACTGTTTTGGAAGAGAGAGCAAAGATGAACTGTAAAATTATCACTCAAACTGTAACATCAATCACAGTTTACAGATCTGATTTCTGGTTCATTTTTGCCCTTCCCTGCTCACCGTAGCTGTGCATGTTGACAGTTTTCCTCTGCAATGACATTTTGTGTGTTTACCTTCGATTTTACCTGTTTTACCTCCAGATAAAGTGGTTTAGGCCATGTAGCTGGTTTGTTTGTAAGCTGTCGGGTCACCCAACTGCTTGCGTTTCTTGCCCTGTCTGAGGTAGGAATGCATGGTTGGGTTAACAAAGCACTCCATTACCTACCAGTTGCCATGATCTTTGTCTCCCCTCAGCCAGTACGCATCGTGCTTAAACACACTTTTGTAGCACATTATACCAAATAGAAACACCAATCAAAGCTATGAAATTAAGACTCAAGTTTTAACAACCAGGAATCATCCTTTATGTTCACGCATAAAAATTCTAGATCAAAATTTATAACGACTCTTGTTATAAGCTATTCAGTTATGGTTCTTCCATGTGAAGACTTTGTCTTAAGTATATTCCTCGTTCTTTCACTGTTCTTTCCTCTGTACATTTAACTGCATGTCACATGCTTCTCTATATATCGTCATGCCGTTCACATGTTGTTCCAAAACATTACTTTCTCCAACGCTCTAACATAAAATCTGAATTGGGACACACTCAGCTGTAGCGTGAATCCAGCTCGGCTTTCCTTAATCATCATATCTCTGAATCATCATCTCTTGGAAAAAGAAAAAAAGAAAAAGTGGGAAAATTTAAGCGAGCGGGTGAGGTTCAGAGCAGAGCTTTGTGCGCTCTGACACCTCTCCCTCTTCCTCCTCCTCTCTCTCTGTAGAGCTGTGGGATGATTTTACAGCGAGCGGTATCATTTCAGAGTCACAAAGATTCAGGGCGTCTCAGTGCCACTTTGCCACTCTACGCTCGTCGCCATGGAGACCAACATCTTTTTTTCCCCCCATATTCCACTGCATCTCCAAATCTTTCTTTTCCCCATGTGTGCGCTTCCAGAATTAGTGGCAAGAGACTGCACCCTTTTTCCTTTTTTTTTAACTGCTGTCTGCTTCGATACGGATTTCCCTCGTTCCTGCAGAGCTGAGAGAAAGTGATTGGCTTTGAGAATACTTAATGACTTGTGTATTTCCCTCTCAGGCAGTTTCATTTCAGATGTGAAATCTCAGTTCCCCCTGTGGGTGAATAGCACATATTTTGATGCATACATTGATGCAACGCACAGTGTCATGTGTCCAGAGTGACAAATAGCAAGTGTCTCACCTTGGGGCATTGTTGACTTCTCACAGGAGGGCTGTTTGTTATTGAGAATGTGGTTCAGACTAGCTTGACACTTCCCCCGTACCCCTGTGGTGCTTTCCCGCTGATAGAAATTTATTATTGGCAAGTCCTGGGTGATATCATATCCTTTCGCCCTATTGCCCCACAGCAAGTGAAACGTAATAACAGGAGAATTGATTATATGTGCTCTCAGAAAATGTGTTTACTGTAGTCTCCCTCCCGCCTAAATGCCGAGAATCAGCTCTCAGCAGACGCTCCTCTGCCCGATGAATGATTAATGAGTCAGAGTGCTTCCATAACTGGCCACACAAACAAATTTCCACCCAGGTAGATCGGCAGTGTGTCAGTCCTGGTTGCTGGTTTAAAATACCTGGTCTAACTAGGAAAACAGGGACTAGAAATACACTCACGCAGTGCTGCAGTGAATCCGCTCGTCATGAAGGTTCAGTTTGTGTTGAAGCTGTTTCAGAGAGGAGTTTGTGGTGCTGTTGAGTTGAACTTTGTTATACTGACGGGTGTTTTTATTATTTAGTCTACCCCGTTTATGTCAGTGGAGTAGGCTAAATATTAGAAACAGCGCCGCTGCTTTGACAAGACCCGAGCCCACTCAGTGAGGACACACAGAATCATCCCCACTGGTCAGTGTATGGATCTTCTGGTCTTCTACTTACAGCAGCTGTGGTGTCCTCGGTGTCACCTTCACTGGTCTCACCGGTTCATTGGTGCAGCTGTTGAAGCTGCCCTTCGGTGTCTTGAACATCAAGTGACCCCGATGTGGATGTAGGTGTTTCAGCTGTTTCCAAGTCAGTGTCCTGTCCTGGTATTCAGTATTCAGTCCTCTTCACAGCGGCCATTTTGTGATAAGGAGTCTTGAGACATGATGCCATCTTCAGCATTCGCCACCACAGAGTTGTCAAGTAGGTGACTCGCACCTGCTGTTCTGTTGTTTTGAGCCTTCTTGAAAAATCTGGTTCATTTTGCCTGTTTTTTTTTTTTTCCTTCTTTCTTTTTTTCATGACGGTCCTTTCTAGTTCAACATAGCGGCTCATGATGTGGCAACACTTTGACTCCAAACTGACCAATCAATGTCAGCAAATCTCACCATTTACCTCAAATTGTCGAGTAAATCAGTGCACCAGATTATAAGATTAGTATTATCATCGTATCCATAATAATTATTATTAATCTTTCTGCGATCGTCATTGACATTCAGAATCTCTTTCTAATTCTGGACCCCATTAATTATTAATTATTAATTCATTTTTAATAATTTTTATGGTATTTCTGCCATGAAAAGATTGACAGTGGAGAGAGACGGGAGAGGGAGGGGATGGCATGCAGCAAATGGCGTGGGTGTGAACATGGGTCACTGCGGTAAAGACTCAGCCTTAATGGTGTGCACCTAACCGGGTGAGCCACCAGAGTGCCCCCGGCCGATGAATGTTTTAAGATCAAAGCCTGAAAAAAAAAAGAAAAAAAAAAAAACAGGCTAAGTTGTTTGTTCCGATTTTAGCTCTTGCCCAGTAAATTCGTCGTCATATTTATCATTTTGTAAATCTGTTAATTGTGTTGTTGTCTTCATCTCAGGGTCCTCATAACTGTCCTCAGTCCTCAGAGTTACACGGTGATGTGTCTCATGGAGGTTGTGAAAACCTCCCAGTGTCAGATGTGACAGCTGTGGTCCATAAGCTGAGACTCACTGTGATTTATCCCTCCTCACTTTGCCTGAAAAACCTGATCTCTGTGTTGAAGGTAGCCAACCTGACAAACCCCTCAGCCTCAGCGATTACTGCTGAAGTGCCCTTGAACCTGGCACCTGCCCAGACGAGCTCAGTGGCCAAAAGGTTCAAGATTTCATCTGGATTTTCATTTGGACATGAACCTGTGTAGAACAGTTTTGAAGTACTGCTGCTATAATTTTGTGTAAGTCGTGAAACTTCTGCTGTACTTTTTTACTCTACCTTCTTCATCTGCTAAACCCACAAAATATTTCTAATAATATTTCTCTTTGATTGGTTTCAGTTATCTTCTGCCTTCTTTTCCATTGTCCTTCCCATTCCCTTCATCTTTCTTTCCACCCTTCCTTCCTTCCCTGTTCTTCCTTTTTCCTTATTATTCCCTTCTTTTCTTTCCTTCTTCAACTTTTCTGATACAACTACAACACTTATCACCCTAACGCTTTCCTGGGTAAACCAACATAAGAGGAGAATGTTATCAAACTTATCAAAGGCTATTAATGTTTCCAAGGCGACCATGTTTCTCAAAATGACCCACTCACCATCACAACACCACCCACCTCCTGTCCACCGCTTCCCACATCAGTCATTTTCCACCATTCAGCTCGGCTTTGGCGTCACTCCGACCCGGTAAAAAAAAAAACTGACTGAGTTAGTCATCGCTGCCCCGCCGCTGATCCCGAAGGCCACATAATAATCAGACAAGCTGTTTGAATCTGCCTCGAATAGACAGAGTGACACATGAAGTCACATGCTGAGACAATCAAATCATTTTTTAGAATAACATTCGAAAGAGCATTTTTACCACCTCTTAAACAACAAAGACGTAAAAAGCTAAACTATTTTAAATCATGTTTCACCTTGTAACTGACATATTTCTGCTGTGACTTCTTTGAAGCCAGGACAGATTTCCTGTTCTCATCTACTCACCTGAAAGCTGTGTCTGAATTGCTTAGGTTTAAAATATCGTCAGCTGCGTTGAGCTCACTGACAATGATCAAAGCAAATATATCACAGAGTGTTTTTGAAACACCTACAACAACGGTGCAATCAGTGTAATAATTTGCCGGAGATCAATTTATCTTGAGACTCCTCTCCTCCTGTCTAAGATCCACTTGTATCAGTGTTTTGCTGCAAGTTAAGAAGCAGATAGTCGCTGTTTGTTAACAATGAATAAAATGAGTCAGAGTTGTTGCAGATGATTTCTTTGAAAAATTATATAATAATGTAAAATTAATGAGTGTGAAATGTGTTACAGCCTTTGGCAGCGCAAGCAAATGCTGACAACCTCTGCTTCCAGAAACTGCACATCACTGCTGTGAACATTTTCCAGATGAACTATGAATATTTCATCTTTACGACGATTTGATTGATATTGTAGAGGGTCTATCAGAGTGAATGAAGTCACCAAGCAAAGCAATGTTTTGGAGTCTTTTGTCAACTGCACCTTTACACTGTCATCAGACAATGTGTAGGACTGTGTAGAGACTGGAGAAAAATCAGGACTTGAGACTGGACAGCTGTGAGAACTGACCCTCCAAAGACTTGACCTGAGACCTCAGAACAAAAACATCAGTGCCAGACAGACCTGGCATAGCCACACACCTTAATATTTGATTATTAAGCCTCTTTATTGAAAGCAGCTGGTTTCATTTATGTAAAAAAAAAAGACTTATGAATGTGAGTTTTGACTTTAGTAATTTGCTTATGAAGACTTATGGCCTGACCTGAGACTCTAAAGCAGCTCTGCTGGTCTTCATTGTCGCATCCTTTCGCTCAGATTTTCGGTTGTCGAGGTTTGGATTTTGGGTTTCTGTAGCTGCCTGTGTAAAGTCCTGCTTTATGTAAAGTGCTCACTTCTCCCATTTATTCCAAACAAAGTGCATCAAATCGTGACCTGTACACCAGAGGATTTTTACTGAAAAGACGTGGCAAATGGAAATGCTTCATGATCTAAAAGGTTGAATCAATGCTGAGTTATATAAATCACTGATGGGAGCTTCCTAATACGCAGGAAAATGCTGCGGATTATGACTGTAGGCACTCAGAAACCTGGAGGCAGAGTCAACAAACATTTAGCTGTAATCAACTGTACATTTAGCTCTCCTTCCCCCAAAAACTACATCCCACTGGATTGCTCTCGAACAGCTATTTACCACAGTTTAGGCAGAGAGGCTCAGAGGCTAACAGAGGAATATGGAATATGGAGCCAGTTTTTATGGGCTGTAGCTGTAAATGGTGCAGAAAAAAAATCATATGTGTTAAAAACTGCCGCCAACATGACGTAATTCTTCACTTACTTATACAGATCAGGTCTCTGAAGCTTAGCCTTTGTTTCATGTTGCTTGTCAGGTCTTTTGATCGCACTTTTTTTAACTGATACCAAACGTTAGAACTGAAACTTGCATCACTGCCTCCCTGCTGTGATTTCTTGTCTTCCCTGGGCTACAAAAGAAATCACTGCTGTCAAAGAAAGAAGTCATGGCTTCAATTAACCGTTTTCTTCCCTCTCTTGCATGTAATGGTGGTTTCTGCTTCCTTTTATGTGTTAGAAACAGTGTTAATGAGAAATGAAACCTTCAGAATCTAAAGTGCAAATAATGGATGTTTTTTTGACAATACAGTTTTGTATTTTTTTTTTAATTTTCTAACTGTTCTTGGCAACCACTGATTTCTATTCATTTCCACAAATCAGATAGAGCCTTCATTTATCTTTGTCAGTGCAGGTTCAGTGACGATTGAACTGTATTTCATTATTTGAAGAATGTAACGCATTTAATGCAGACCTGATGTTCTCTGTAATAAATTACAAAACTTGAGTAAGTTTACCCTGGTTATAAAAAATAATGAAAGCATGTTACAAATCAAAAAGTTGTCCATGGTTTGTAGTAAGTTGGCTAAAGCATGCAAAACTGCCCTTTAAAAAATGTTGTTTTAGTAAGAACCATCATGACAAGGTGAAACGCTGAATCACAGACTTCAATCCCCTCTCTGCTGCGAGAGTCACATCATCTCTGCATGCCGACAACCAAACATGCAGCGTGTGCGCATGAATATTTGGCACAGGTCTTGCAGCCGCGTCTGTTCGCATGCATTTTTAATGGGGTCTGCCCCTCTTGTCCAACAGCAGGAAGAGGGTAACTGCTGGAGCCTGGAGTCTGAGAAACGAGCTGGCCCCCTCCACCTTGATGAATAAGTAAACACATTGAACCAGGCAGAGATGCAGTCTGTAAAACTCCCAGCTGGAAGCAAGAAGATTTGCTTTCTTCCGGAAGAAATGCTGTTTACTCGCTGATGATTCCACAGCTCGCTCCCTCTGAACTCTATTAACATTTTCCTCTCAGTCTGGATCCATGCATCAACTCTAATTCTGGCCAGGAGATTGCATTTCTGTGCCTCAGTCAAACTCGCAGCGATCCTTATTAAAGTAAATACAAAAAAAATCTTGTCTCAGCCTTGATATGTGGCTGTTAAAAGTGTAATTTAAGGTTTTTTGTTTGTGTGTTTGTTTTCAAACGGTGGATTAACTGGTAACTGATTTGTGTTTGCTCATAGTTTGAAGTTGGTGGCTGTGTTGGGAAAAGGTGATATCAGGTGTGTCCATGTACCAGTCAGAATTTAAAACTGCTAAGGTGTGTTCACACAGAGCAGGAAACTAATTTTAGATGCAGAGTGGAGATATAGTGTTGTTGCCTGCGAAGTCAGTAGAAAGATGTGGACGTGAATATTCTGCAGTTAAACTGTCTCTGTCCGAGGTACAGAAATACATCTGCCTGCACCTCTTAAGCTCAGTAATTACAACGTTACATCTTGTTTGTGTTATCAGTAAACAAACACAAATATCAAAGCTACAGCTCAAGTGCCGTAACCGTTTCTTGGCGATGAGTAGCAGCACAGTGTTTCCAGCCTTCATGCTAATCATTTTCCAGCTTTAGCTCCATACGTAACATACAGATATGGGATATTTAATGAAAATATAATAAAATCTTCAGTCTGACATGTTTCTTTCTTTATAAACTTTAAAATATTAGGCCAAACTTCATAAACGTCCCTTCTTAATTATTACTCCTGGTGTAATTTGAACCATTCTGCACACACAGGTTTTGTCAGACTCTTCCAGCAGCAACAGCCCTAAAATCCAACCACACAACAACAATCCCTCATTAAATGAAAAAAAAAACAAAAACACCTGCTTCCTTTCAACACCTGCAACAGTAATTCTCTTTCTCCTTTTTTTTTTAAGCTTAGCTGGTGCATAATAATCCCTGTGTATAATTCTGTAGTGGATCAGCTGCTATGTTTTTCCACTCATCCTTTCCTGTTTTATTTAAGATCTCTTTTCCAGATTTTTTACCATACAGAGTGTTTGTCATAATTTTATTCTTTTATTAATGCCGATTGCGTACTATTAGGGAAAATGAAAATAGAATAATAGTTTGTTCTCCTTTTTTCTTAAAAGAAACCCCAAACTCCTTGTGCGACTCCTAATATGTAGTTATTGCCAAAATTCCCTGTAATCTGTTAAGCCAGACATCCCCATGTTTTTCTAACTGGGTAAACAGCCGTTAATTAGCACAGCACCAGACCTATTTCAATCGCTGAAACTGTCCAGTGTCCTAATTTGTCAAATTGTAGTTTGGCAAATTTGCATCTTGAACCAAAAATATTGATTTAGTTTGTCAGTGTTTGTGCGGTGTTCCATAAATCAGAATCGGTTTCATCTCCTTCTCATTTATTCAGACATTAATCAAGTCGTGTTGACTAAACAGACTCCGCCAAAAAGAAAGACTAAAGGTTAAAGAAGATGTCGCGTGCGGTTCAGTGAAATTATCTAATATTAATAATCTTAAAAGCTCATTTAAACAAAGTTGCTGAAAAATGTTGAAACGAAAAACACCAAAATGTTCTCACCACTGACATCTCGTCTTTACCTGTGCAGTTTCCTGTTTTCCTGTTACACCCACACACTCCAGCACACACACACACACCAGCTCAGCATGGTCTGTATGGGTGGATGTCAACAGGCAAATGAACAATAGTGTTTACCAAATGGTTCTGTTGTTCAACACACAGGCTTATTAAAATGGCATCTCATTAGAGGCACTGAGTAGCCATTTTATAAGAGATTAATTGCATTTTTTGAAAGCACTTTCTCTTCATTACTATTCCGCGTTGCATATGGGTTTGCTGTGACCGTAACGGCCCTACATATTCATATTACAGGAAGCTTAGAAACGGTTGGGAAATGAGCCAGAGGTGGAGTTGTGTTGATGTGCAGACCAACACTGAATTTCAAGCACAAGCTTTTCTGCTCTGGATTTAAAAACAGGCTCCGTGTGCTTCCTGCTAAATTAACGAAATGTCCAGCAGTGAATCTTCCACTGTCCATTCACCTTGTGACGCCCTTTTGTGCAGTCAAACCATGTCAATATGCTGAGGTGCACTCTTGACACTGAAAACAGTCTCGCCCACAAAGTTCACAAAAAAGTTGTGTAAAACCTTCTGTGGCTTCAGAGAGAGCTGCATGAAATCTGAGAAATTCATCGGTGGGGTTTGAAACGTGCAAGTTTGACAATGAATAAAAAAATCAGGAGCAATGGAGTTGAAAAGAAGTGAGTCAGAAAACGTTACAGTTTTGCACCTCAATCGATGGGGAACTCTTTAAACATACACTACTGCTCAGAAGTTTTAGGCACTTTTAGATGTTTAGATTCTTCTGCCATCGGGGAGCCATCTGATTGGTCACAAATTCATCCTGCAGCATGACACCAAACGCAAAAATACAGCCAGAGTTACAAAGAACTGTCCTCAGAGACATGAACAAGGAGATCTGCAAGAGACCGTCTGGCCCCCACACAGCCTTGATCTCAACATCATGGAGTCAGCCTGGGATCACATGAAGAGACAGAAGACACTGAGACAGCATAAATCCACAGAGGAACTGTGGCAAGTTCTCCAAGATACTTGGAGCAACCTACCTGTCAAATACCAAAGAAAACTGTGTGCAAGTGGAGAGAGGAGAGCGAGTGCTGTTTTAAAGCAAACATGGCTTTGATTTAGGTGGATAAACTCAAAACTAAAGTCAAAGCTGTTTCAAGATACTAGCGCTGTTTTTGTCCTTGAAACCTTTTTCAGATCATCATTACCATTGTTTAAAATCATCACATCTCTGTAATCAATGATCACGGCTGGCTGCAAAGCACAGCTGCGCAGTATTCATCATTAAAAGAGGCTTTATCCCTAAGCAGACATAATGCTCTACTTCTAAAGCTTGTACAGCAGGCCTGCAGTACATGTAAATTGCATCTGGAGTGTATTTACCTTTCAGGTCAAAGACGAACATGAAAGGCTTCTGCAGTCCCAGTGGTGGCGATTGTAATGAGGATAGACTCTCCTCAGCAGTCAGTGCTTTGACCCATATTAGCTCTCAGCCCGAGGCCCGCAGAGGCAGGATGGAGATGGAGAATAATAGCTGGATATAGTCTGAGACGAGCATCATATATTAAATTATATTCACAGAGTTCCACGAGACTGTGTGAAGTTCATAAACTTGAGGGGATTAAAAAAAAAGCCATTAACAGCCCTTGGCACAGATTCCCGAGCACATCTCTGCGCTATGAGGATCTCTTAAACAGAGCTGAGGCAATCTGACGGTGGAGACGGTATCATTATTACTGCTCAGGTTGCAGTGGTCGTTGAGTTGAATTTCTTGAAAGTTCAGTCTGCTTTTATTTATACAAGGTGACAGCATGAGAGAAGATCTTCAATTTAATGCTGTTTAAAAAGAAAAAAAAGATAAAACAGCAATCAAGAAAAAACTGTAGAAACTTTAGTTTTGAAGAGTAGAGGTCAACAAAACAAAATTACAAAAGCAGAGCTGGTGGAAGCGACAACGTGCTAAATGTGAAAAGACGCAGCTGGCAACGTTCTGTGTTTTTCTTTCTGTCAACAAATTCCATGAAGAGACCAAAACCAGACCAAACCAATGAATTTATCCCTTTAACAAGTGCAGGTTAACAGTATCTACGTGCTTTGTGCCATAGAGCTTCACTACTGAAGAACTTAAACACACACACACACAAAAAAAACCCCCAAAAACATGGTGAGTGAAACTGTTGCACATTTCACTGGTTCCTTCATTATCATGAGATTATTTTAAGTCAATCACACACTCACCATCCAAACTTGAAAAGACTGTTTTAATGCAGTTAAGGATCAATTTGATTTGACTCTTCACACTAACATATAAAATGGATTGTGGATACATTACTTCATAATGACCTCCCAATGTGGTTTGGTTCATCCTCTGGTATTTAAAACCGCCCCCTGGTATTTCGATCACCTAACATGCAGCGTTCTGTATGGAAGAAAAAATGTGGCTAAATGCTGTTTCTGAGGGATTTCTTTACAGAGCTCGCAGCAGAAGCAGTAGCACATACAAACACCACATGGTCGACCTCAAGTAAATGCATTATCAGCTTCAAATCATCTCTGTTCACCGAGTCAGTAATGTGAGCCAGCTGTCATGTAGAGTCATCACTGCCGAGTCTCACAGCGCTTCGTCTCTGCAGCAACATGTGTCCCATCCCTCTTCTTCTGTCTTCTGTCTTCATTTATTCCTGCTGAGCAGGCATATTCTGTTTCAGCATTTCATACAGTTACACACATTCCCAGGAGTCTCCCAGTAAAACCATTGTCTCTTACTGGTTTGAGACAACTGACACAAATGGGGATTAAGTGCCTTGCTGAAGGGCACCTTGACAGACGTTGTTGAATTTAAAGCATTACTCGTTCATTTTCCACAATCAGACTCTGCAACCCTCCAGCTACAAGCCTGCCTCCTTTAACTTCCATTCAGGCTGCAGGCCTTCCATTTTCCAAATTAATGCTCAAATCAGACTTTTTAGAAGGCTGTTAATCTTCATTTTAGGACCTGGTAGCAATGAATGAGCAGAAACAAACCAGGAGGAGATGCTTTTAAAGAGGTTTTTTAATGCATCTGAGTTTGTCCTGGTTGTTCTTACCATGTTTCAGCTGTGGTTTCTGTCTGTGCTGCATCTTGTTGCTCCTGTCATGTCATTTTATCATCATCATAATGAGCTGAAAACACTGATGATAGATGATACTGCAAAACACCGGATTATGTCCAATGGCAACTCTTTTAAAGGGCCACTCCACCAAATTTTGTATATAAAAATCAGCTTACTCATCATGGGGAGTACTGCTCAGCTTGTGAAAACAGTTATATAATAATAATAATAATCTTTCTGAGGTCTTAGAAAACATCAAATTGGGCTTGGATACTACAAATACATAACAGAAAGCCTGAGTTACAAACAGGGAATACAGAGTTGTTTGTGGTCTGGGAGGATGTAGCTCCTTTCAACAACAAGTCAATTCAGAGTGCTTTACATAAAACATAGAAGGCAATAAGGAAATACACATACACATTTAAGGAGGATTTGTCTGACTGTAAAACTGTAAAATAAAATAAGTTAAAACAGGAGGGTCTGTTAAAAGATACGATTTAATTATGCCTAAGTTACATCATAGAGAAATATGAAGCTTGTGACTGCAATCATCAGTTATTCCTCCATTTTATTCCTTCATTTATTCCTTCTATGAAGTTGAGTGGAGGAGAACACAACTGTGTGCTTCTGTCCCATGTGGAAACAAAAAGTTTAATTAACTAAAAATAAAAACATAATTTTTATCTAATTATGGACCCATTTGGGAAGCCCTTTTGCACTTCCCACACGGGTCAACAGCTGAGGTTAGGGTTATGACATGTAAAGCATGACTATATGGTTTAGATTAGGCAGCTAAAATACTTTCCACTTCAGTTCCACTTAGTCCAGATCAGAACTGCAAGAAACGAGGCTGTACAGCTTTTTGCTTTTAAGACTGACTGACTGAAGAGAAGAAAATCAAGACCCTTTCAGCTGAGTGCGACTGCGAGCCGCCTTAATGTGCAATTTAAGAGAGTGATTTAATAACAGCTGCAGTACGCCAACATCTTTGGACAATTTGCCCTTTACCGGCTAATATAATTTGTCCACAAGCTATTGTTGAACCTGATTAGATGTAGATCCTGGAAATTTTAATGGAAGGAGAAATTGCATGTTTGAATCGTCCAATTCAGCTTCATTTTATTTACCTGTAACCCAGCACAGCCGAGCTTATACTAATATTTAGTGCTGTTGTAATTCCCTCTTTCTGTGGAGTTTACATAAAACAGAAGATTATTGGACAGGACAAATCTCCTCTTTTTTCTGTTCTGGAGTGGCTGTTTTTACTGAGGATAAACCATCCTATAGGCCATACAACAATTTTTAATCCTGGAACTCATTAGTATTCCGCTGTACCTGTTATTATTTTACTAGCTCTAATCTAAAATGACTTCAGACGTAGAAATGAGCTCGGCGGGCAGACACACTGATAATTTGCTGAGGAAAAAAAAAATCAAAAAACGACTTGGCAGAGGAACATTTTAAACTAAAGCAAACAGGCCCAGCAAATGGTGCTTATTTATTCATAGATGTGCCTTCATTTCCATATAAATGTACGTGACCTCTTGGAGGCTTGTTTGTTGTTTATATCCACTCAGAGAAAGCAAACAAAAATCTAATTTCTTAGCAGTATTTTCTCTCCCAGAGAGGCATGTGGCCATTATTTCGCCTTTAGATATTCTTTCGTCGTCCGATTTTTCGTCATCTGATCTGATTTCGCAGGCTGCCATCTCAAATAATGGTGTGTGCATGTGTGGATGTGCTTTTGTGAGGACTTTCATAATATGGACTCACAGCTGTCATTGTGTTTCCACTTACTCTTGCTGCTTCATCTCTCAGGTGCCACCGTTTTTATGACAGAAACACAAAATGGCTTTCTTCTCCGGCAGATGGTTTTCCCCCTAAAATGGAACTCAAGCAATGAATAACACAATGAATAATAAGTTGTTTATTGAGCTATAGCACCCAGCGGCAGGGGCACAGGCCTATGCTTAAATTGTCCCTGTCAATGTGGAGCTCATGGTTTCTCACATGGAAGGCTTCGTTTTGGTCTTACGCTACATCAGAAATAGGGAGGGTGTCATGGGATTGGTAGTTTTTTAGATGAGGTGCCAAGTAGGGTAAGGTAGCGAGCAGGGTAATTCTCTTTAGTTAAAGAGCAAATATCACACTGAACAAAGCCGAGAACATTTGTTTTCTCTCTAGAAATGTCACTGGTGTTTATCGATTTCTGAAACATCATCTGGCTCGTGTGACAGCTGCACACACATTGAGCAGACGACTGACGTTTCCCCTTGTGAGCAGTTAGATTAACAACCAAAATGACGTATTATTAGCAATCACTTTGCTTAATGCAACGATAAACCTTGAAATCAGCCTTCTGTGTCTCTGTGTCAGTGCCGTTGGCCACATCTGTCGTGCTCAGTACCTCATCATAACCTAATTAAAGATGAATGTCCATCCAGCTTTAGGATCGATTCTTCAGGGCTGCAACTAATGATCATTTTATAATTAAAGGACCAATGTGGGATTTAGTGGCATCTGGTGAGGAAGTTGCAACCTCACCAGATGCCACTAAACCTCACCAGATGCCACCAGATGCCTTCAACCATCCTAGATGTGAAGGGCTCATTCTAAGCTAACAAAAACAACTCATGACTGTGATTCCTCTCACTTATACTGAACGTTTTAGCGTCTTTCAGCTCGTTGTTTTGGTTTTCTGGCCCACAGTGTTACTTTCCTGCGTCAGTCTCACTGGATGCATGAATAGGGAACTGCTTTCTAAAACGTTCATTCCGCTGCCTTGAGTGGCCACTTCTAATTAAAACTTTAAAAAACATTAAAAATGCTTGTTTTGCTTGATCAGCAGCTTAATAAATCAGTTAAGTAATTAATTGTAGGTTTTTCTTGATTTGTTCATCATTATGATACTTTGCAGGGACCTTTTATCATGTTTTTGTTTCAGTGAAATGTCAGTTCTCCCCTGATAAGTGAGGCAAAGCTGATTCATGCTTTTTGATTAAAGCAGGTGAAGAGCTCTTTGTAATTCTAGTCACAGAAGTCTACCACTAATCTTTAATATCAGTGTCATAACCTTAATGTCTACAGGGATCAGAATAAAAAAAAAAAATGTAGCTAGCCATGTGTGCAAGCTCTCACACATTTTAATTTCCTTTTGATGACCAGCTTTCTGTTTGTCTCTGACTTCCTGCAGTGAGAGGCGTGATCATGAGGCTGATGTGGAAGTCCGTGGACAAGATGAGGTGTTTCAGGAAACGATCCATGTTCCCGTTCCTCGGCTTCCTCATCACCTTTCTGCTCTTTTTCAACCTTTACATGGATGACGGATATGTGCTGGTGGGTTTCTCGCCTTTGGGATGTATCAAATCATTATGGTGACGCTTGAAGGCTCTGAATGCCTCTGTCTGGTTATTGCTCTTGGCGTTTTGCGTTTACTCAGTGTGTGTCTGTTTTTGTAATTTTAGGAGGCAGAAAAAAGACAGCTGGGAGAGACACTGATGCATCCTGCAAACTCTGAAAGATACGTCCACACGCTCAGAGACTTATCCAATTTCTCCGGGACCATTAATGTGACGTATCGCTATCTTGCAGGAATTCCTTTGCCACGCAAAAGTAGGTATTTCTACCAAGGTGATGTTAGTGTCCGAGGTCTGAAAATATTTATATCACAAACAACAAAAAATGATTCAGGATTTTGTTCCATAATGAAGTAACTAAAGTGATTTGTCTTCCCAGAGTATCTTACCATCGGTTTGTCTTCTGTCAAGAGGAAAAAGGGGAATTATCTTCTGGAGACTATCAAATCCATCTTTGACCAGTCCAGTTATGAGGAGCTGAAAGAGATTGTGGTTGTGGTCCACCTGGCAGACTTTGACCTGGTCTGGTGTGAGAACCTGGTACAGGAAATCACCAGGAAGTTTGCTCACCACATCATAGCCGGACGCCTGCTGGTGATCCACACTCCAGAGGAGTATTACCCGTCTCTGGATGGGTTGAAACGGAACTACAATGACCCGGAGGACCGGGTTCGTTTCCGCTCTAAGCAGAATGTTGACTACGCTTTCCTCCTCAGCTTCTGCACAAATCTCTCTCACTTCTACATGATGTTAGAGGACGATGTGCGCTGCTCCAGGAACTTCCTGACAGCGCTGAAGAAGGTGAT
>JBBMJY010000021.1:22343083-22437690 GCA_037833715.1 Toxotes lorentzi | reverse complement strand
AAGACTCCATCGACATTCCTGACAACCCTCCTGCCACCCTTCACACGAACATCAACGTCTTTGAAAACTACGACGCCACAAAGGCTTACAGTAGTATCGTTGATGAGTATTTCTGGGGGAAGCCTCCCTGCACTGGAGATTTCTTTGTCATAATCTTTAATAAATCAACTAAAATCAGCAGAATTAAAATTGTTACGGGTACAGAAGATCGGCAGAACGACATTCTTCATCACGGAGCTCTGGAAGTTGGACAGAAGTCTGTGGAAACTAAACAAGGAAGGCAATGTACATCCTACATCACATTAGGGGAGTTTAAAGGTGGGAACATTGAGGTTACCAATGTGGACCACAAGATCGGCTTTGACGTCGAGTGTGTACGAATAGTTGTTACTGCCAGTCAGAAAGAATGGATCATCATAAGAACTATTAGTTTATGGACCACACAGCCAGTGAGTCAGCTAAAGAAGTAACAGAGGATGTTTTTAATTGATCATCTTTATGTACAGTATTAATTATGGATGCAGTTGCCACAGATTCACTTTCGACTACTGCTGTTTATTGAATTCGAAACGATCCATATTTTCATGGGTTGTTAAGAGATCTACTGTGTGTTTTCAATGTGATGTATTAAAATGACTAATCTGTACAGTATGAAGCCTTTATACTTATGTTCATTTTCACAAAATCTGTATATAAAATTGTTCATACCTGGCTAATATCTTTTTTCCTGCTTGCTAAGCACTTAAAGGTGAATTTCCCAGAATCTAAGCTTAAAAACAATGAACTTACCTCATATAAATGTGTCGTTTTAGTTCAGACACATATTTTTAAAGACTGGTTTCAGACCTCTTGAATCAACGCCCACATCCGGGTCTGCACCCAGACTCAATTAATGGATAGCTGCCTTTCATACACTGTTTCTAAGTGTGAAATGAATGAGGATGGATTCAGTGCTGCACTAAATAACTGTTTTCACATCTAAACATAGATCCAATAATATATTAACATTTCTATGTTATCGTCCTTTACCCAATTCACGAAATGAATGACAAGTTATAAGCTAGCCATTCATTTCTTGAATTGGATAAAAGAAAAAGCGTGAAGTGACTTTTTTCTTCTACAAATCAATGAAATTGCAATAATTACTTTATTCCTTAATGATATATATATATATCTGTGGGCTTCAGATTTAAGTTCTATTCTATATTGGTATTCTTTGCTGCCCTCTGCTGGTTACAGCAGAGGGCAGAATTCAACGAGTTGTGTGAATGTAATAAATCGCCCTGAGATGTTTATAAACACACTTTATTACAATACCTGCAAATTATTACTCCATACAAAGGTTTTTAGGTACCTGTAACTGGTGATGTCATAATATTGATCACCGGGTCAATATTTCACATTAACTGTGTTTTTAATTTTATTTTTTATTTAAAAAATAATTAACATATTAATTACTAATTACATTTTATGTTAGCAGTTACTAAATCTTACTTTATATACCTATAACTTTATGTATCTGAAATTAAGGGTGAAATTCATGTCGCTTCTGTTCACTTACAGTCTAAGTTCTTTCCCTCTGTCACTGGGATGAGTAGAGACATACAGCTGTTTTTGGGTCACACCCCTAGTCAAGTTAGTTTTATTTATATTTTACCCGAATCACAAATTTACCTTAAAGGGTGTTACAATCTGTACAGCAGGGGTCAACAATTAGAATCAACCAGGGGCTGGCTATTTTTTTCAGTACTGTGTACACTGGGGAGATTAACATCGATTTACTGACATTTTATTATATAATTTGATTCATTTGAAAATAAACCTGATTTATGAAACAGCTTTAGGAGTGTATCTGATGGCAGATGTAATACAGAAATTCCCAAGAGTACTTATAGAGAAAAAGCAACTAATATATAAACTCATTTGGCATCATGTCTAAATATTCAGTGTCTTATTTCAAGACTGGAGACATGATTAACTGGATCTGCATCACTTGTAGTTTAGTGAAATTGTAAATCTGTTACTGTCAAATAGGACAAATTCTATTATTTACCTGTTTAATTCATCTCATAAGTTTATCAGACTGAATTTCAGCACAGTTCAAATAGCCTCTCCTCATGTGGGAGTGTGGATTTTTATTAAATATTATTAGGTCATATTCATTGTGATTTACGTTTTTTATTTGTTTGTTTGTTTTACTATTTTTTTTAACCTTCAGATTATTTATGAAGAAACACGTAAAGTTTTTATTGTAAACCATACAAGTTAAAAAAAAAATACACAAAAAACACTGTGATGAAAAGAGAAAAAAAATCCTGAGAAAGAGAAACAGATGAGGGATATCTCCTCCAGCATGGACAAACATGCAGCAGATGTTGTTTGTCTGGAGTAAACAGAAATAACCACAGTTAAATTACAATATAGAGAAGCTGAATGATGAATTAGGTAAATAAGCAAATATGTCTGTGTGTGTCTCTTCTCTTCAGGTCTGAGAGAGTTACAGGTGTCACCTGTGCTGCAGGCTCCGCTCTGTATGAGTCCCCTTCAGGTTTTGTGTTTGCCAGTAAATAACAGATGGCCTGGCTACAGACAGAGCCAAACCCAAAATGAGATTTTGGATGAAAAACAGACTTTTCGCCAGAGAACTAAGTTCATTCAACTTCTCTAACTCTGTTACAATGACACTCCATTGGGTTGTATCAGAGGTTAATCTGCTCCGTTTCTTTTTCTTTAATCATCATATAAACAACCTGAATTTTCATTTCACAGGCTGCCTTCTTGGGTGTTCTTGTACATTTCAGTTCATACATATATTTCAGATTTTCTTTTCCTTTTACTCCCTGATGTCTTCCTCCTGAATATATATCCTGAATATATCTTATATTATCCTCCTTATCCTCCACTTCTTCTCCCCTGCCCTCCAGTCAAATGCAGTTTCCCTCATTCCATTTCTCTGCTCATTATACTGTGTACTTCTTTTTGTTTTTTTTACCTTCTGTCTCCCAGATCTCATGTAATTACGTGTATTCGGAACTAATCTCCCATCATCTTTCTCCTGCGGTTCAAAAAAGTAAGATAGTAAACCAAATATTTTCCATTCAGAGAACGCATGGCATCAAGGAGAAGAACAACAAAACCATTATTTCTGAAACGCATTCCCTTGTGTTCTTATCATCATACAGTGTATATCTATTTGGTACCACTTAGCATGATATCATGATATATAATTAAGGTCACGAAATAAATAGATTTTGTGGACTAACAGTCAGTTAATCTTTGTTCTGCTGATGAATCGTAAATTAATTGGTTGGAATTGGGGCGAGGGGGAATTGTTCAGTTTATATTTTAAGGTATAAACTTATCAATGAGCTAAAGATTAAAATATTCCAAAATGTTTTAATCATTAGCTCCGATAAACTTGAAGTCTTGACTGGTTGCTAGTCTTAACAATGCGACAGTCTGGGTTTCACATATTATTATTATTATTATTATTATTATTATTATTATTATTATTATTATTATTATTATATTTTTTGAGTTTTTAGATTAGTTAATGTAGTGGGAATTGTCCTTTTTTAAGCAGCCACGTCTGTTTCAGCATTTCCGTAAATGGTAAAGTGACGTACCGTGCAACGTCATCAAGCGGCGAGCGTGTAGCGTCAACCCAAACAGAAGCCAAGAGCTAAGCTAATGGTGAACTTCTGCCTCTGATGCTGACACTTTGCTGAGGAGCCTGATTTTTCTGTCATCACGCCACAGAGTCACCTTTACCTCTTCTTATCGTCACCTGGACGCCGGCTCTTCCTCTCTGTGGCTCGTTGACCGGTGAGTTACGTGCCAAATAACGCTGCTCTCGGTTAGCAAACTGTTGTCGCTGCTGCTATGGCAGGCACGTCGTGTTTGACTTGAGCCTCAGTGCAGGAATATGTTTTTATTAAACTGTGTTTTTTAAAGGGTCATTTTAATGTCCGAAAGCCAAAATAGTGCTGTTGTTATTCACTGCGTGACAAATACGGTATCTGAAGTCCGCAGCGTTAGCTTCCCGGTCAGTTGGACTGTTATATAATGCTGATAAGTACGCTAATACAGCTCAGGTTCAATTCCTGCCAGTTTAGATTTTAAATCAAGCTCAGGTTTTGCTGATATCTGATGTCTCATCGCTGTAGAAGTGTTGCACAGGCTCAACTGTTGCTGCTGCTGCAGGTGGTGTTTCTGTGATTAGTTGACTTGACAGGGTTTGTTTTTTTAACAGTAGTTCCCATTCCTGTCAGCGTAATAGTTTTATTTCGACAAACTTATAACGTTTTTATTATTATATTGCATCACCTGCATGCTGTAGAATCAGTACCTCCTGTTTTGTACATGCTCACCAAGCACATTATTGTGAGCACCTGTACACCTGCTTATTCATGCAGTTATCCAATCAGCCAATCACATGGCAGCAGTGCAGTGAATGAAATCATGCAGATACAGGTCAGCAGTTTCAGTTACTGTTCACATAAAACATCAGAACGAGGAAGCGCGATCTCAGTGGCTGTGGCATGATTTTGTTGGTGCCAGATGGGTTGGTTTTGAGGATTTCTGGAACTGCTGATCTGTTGGGATTTTCACACACTACAGTCTCTGAAGTTTACTCAGAATGAAGCCAAAGAAAAGCTATGGTAGCTCAGAGAAACTCTTTACAACTGCGGTCAGCAGAAAAGCATCACATCCAGCCTTGAGGTAGATGGACTATGACAACAGAAGACCACGTCTGGTTCCACTTCCGTCGGCCAAGAACAGAAATATGAGGCTGCAATTTTCGCATACTAAGCAAAACTGGACAGTTGAAGACATTAAGAAACGCAGCCTGCTCTGATGAATCTGGATTTCTGCTGAGGCTGTAGATGGTAGGGTCTGAATTTGGTGTTAACAGAATTAACCCATGGACCCAACCTGCCTCATGTCAACAGTCCAGGCTGGTGGTGGTGGTCTAATGGTGTGAGAAATGTTTTCTTGGCCCCCATTAATACCAATCAATCATGGTTTGAATGCCACAGCCTCTCTAAGTATTGCAGCTGACCGTGCTCATCCCTTCATGGCCACAGTTTATCTGTTTCCACTGGTGTCTTCCAGCATGATAATGCTCCATGTCACAAAGCAAAAGTCATTTCAAACTGGTTTCAACTGGTTTGAATGTGACAGTGAGTTCACTGAACTTCAGTGGCTTCCCCAGTCTCCAGATCTGTGCAGCTGACAAATCTGCAGACATTATGCGATGCAGTCATGTCAACATGGACCAGAATCTCAAAGGAAAGTTTCCAGCTTCTTGTGGAATCCATGCCACAGCAACTCAAGGTTGTTTTGAGAGCAAAGGGAAGAACTACCCAGTACTGGCATGGTGTTCCTAATAAGGTGCTGGGGGAGTGAAAGTGTAAGTGGCCTTCGTGGCCTCTGGTAACATTAAAATGATTTCTATGAGACGCAATAACTGAGTTCAACTGAGACAAAACCACAACTGCTGATGACCGAGCGGTCGGGTTTATAAGAGTATGTTTTAGACCTTTTCACCCTTATTTTGTCCTGTGCACTTTTGGCCAAGGAATCTTAATTCTGCAGTATTCATATTTTACTGGTGTGCTTCCATCTTAGTTACTTTCACATCTGGATGTTGTCCTCATACCTTTCTCTAATGTTGTGTATACTCTCAATACAAGGCAACATAACTGGCGTGTGTACTGTAAAGTACAGTTTTTTTTGTTTCTATATAGCAAGTAACTATTTGAAAGTTTAGGACATCTAGGTACGCATTATTGTTTGCTTATTAAATTCCTAATGTTAACAATATGTTAACATTTTAAGTTTTGCTCTCGAAAATAACAACTGATCAGGTCTTATATATGTCTAATACAATATTGATACAATATTGATTACTGTCTGTTAATTTGCCTCCTCTGTTTTTTAAGAGATGTCAGACTAAACCACACATTAGATTCAATTTTATTATCATTGCACAAACTAAATGAGACATGATACAGTTCAGCATCTAACCAGAAGAGCAGGTAAAAAAAAAAAAAAGTGCACTGTTAACATAAATAAATATTGGTTATCACAAACAAGCAGTCCAAGCCAGGTTGTAAGAACTGATTTTAAACTGTTATTTTCCCTCCAGGTTCTGCAGAACTGAATGAGGTGCGGTCTTCTGCCGGTGCCATTTTGTAAGTGCTGCTGCTGCCGGGATGGGCCAGCAGATCTCAGGTCAGGCGGTGATGACCCGTCTGCCTGAGAAGCTGGTGAAACATGTCGGGCTGGTACGCGACAGCAGCTACCTCACCTACGAGGAATTTCTGGCGAGAGTGTCCGAACTAAACGATGTGTAAGTCTCAGACTGTGGAGGACACGTAGCTGTTCAGTAGACAAAGAAATATCCGTTTGGAATGACGGATGTTTAATCCTTCAAACATACAACTTTAATTCAGTGGAGGAACAGTTGGCTAGTGTAGTTTAAACTGTTCCAATTGAGAGCTAAACTGCAGAGCCGCAGCACTATTCCATCATCCAGGATTTGGCCTGTTTTATTCCCCAGGCCCATTAGACCCTGCTTCTGCCTCTTTAATTTTAGCTCACTAGCTCTCAGAGATAGTGACAGGGATGCAGGATAATGTGCTTAAAGCGAGTTAGCCTCAGCTGTTCCAAAAAAACTCAATAATATGAAATGAAACAAGGAAAATAAATCTGTTCATCCATCCATTTGCTGTGCCCACTTATCCTTGAGGGTGACACTGGTTGTTTATTATTTACCTATAGGTGCAGTGGCTTCAGGGAGTATTCAGACCCTTTACTTTTTGTGCAGTTTATTGTCTTGTAGCTTTAATTGTAAATGGATAAAATTGTAATTTTTGCACATTATTCTACACTCAATAATCCGTAACGACCAAGTGAAAACATCTCTTTAGAAACTGAAATCTCTCATTTACAAAAGTACTCAGACCCTTAATCCAGTACTTTGTAAAAGCCGTTTTTTGGCAGCAGTTACAGTTTCCAGTCTTCTTGGTTAAGTCTTGACAACCTTTGCACATGTGGATTTGGGCAGTTTGTCCCATTCTTCCTGGCAGATCCTCTCAAGCCCTGTCAGATTGGATGGGAGGTGTCTGTGAAGTGCCATCTTCACGTCTCTCCACAGATTTTCTCGGGGCTGTGGCTGGGTCACTCAAGGACAGTCAGAGACTTGTCCTGACGCCACTTCAGTGTTCTGTATACTTCAGATCACTGTCGTGCTGAAAGGTGAACTGTTGTCCCAGTCTCAGGCGTGGTTCATACGAACTCCTGTTTACTACTTTAGCAAGCAGCAATAAAACAGTGCAGAAAGGTTATTGAGTTGAACATACCCTCTCTTCTCTGCTGGATCTTTCTCAGTACGGCCAAGCTAGCTGCTGGACAGCAGAAACACCTGCTGTTTGAGGTGCAGCCAGGATCCGATGCCACAGCCTTGTGGAAGGTGGCTGTCAGGATCGTCTGTACCAAGGTGAGACCAAATACCCTTTTGCTCACACATCACATGCCAACCCGAGCATCTGTCTGCACCTTTTGATTTTGTGTCAGAGAAAGAAACAGATGTCTGTGAAACCACACACCTGCAAACTTACAAACTTCCTCACTTCACTTTCTATTATGTTTGTGCCTGTTTAATAGGGTTAGACAGATTTATCAGTTTGGAAATAGACCTGTATCAGGGAGTAAACTGCGCCAGTGTGTCATGTGAGTCATGTCATTGCCTTTGCCCTCCCCCCAGATCAACAAGGAGAGCGGTATGGTGGAAGCATCACGGATCATGAACCTGTACCAGTTTATCCAGCTGTACAGAGACATCACCAGTCAGGCTGCTGAGGTTTTGTCTGCAGAGAGCGCCACCGAGGGCCCGTCTACCCAGCTCCCCTCCACAGACTCCTGCCAGGCCAGCATGTGGATGGGCAGGTTGGTTCCCATGACATGTAATCCTAATCAAAGACCCCATAGTACAGTGTTTAGCTCAGTGCATAGTTTTGACATAGAACTGTTTGATTTACATTTTCATTATTTCAGACCAAAGACTCTTTGTGAACATAATTAAGACATAAGTGCTGAATACATTGCAGTACATTTTATAAGAGTTTGAACCAGCGGCTCAAAGATTCAGATAAAGAATGAACCTGATTACATTGTCTTGGTATTCAGGTTCACACTTACTGTCCTGTCTGTGCCACCGTGACATGATGATTCCAGATAAAGCTGGACTAGTCAGTGTTTTTATTGACTAATTGACATTGTGTAATGTGAAATGGCTCACAGTGGCAGTGACAGACAGATAATTATTAGCTTTTTGGTTTTCTGGTCTTTTCTCAGCCACAGATGTTTTTTTTTTTTGTTTTTTCTACTCGTCACAGGCGGCAGGACATCTGGAAAACACGAAAGGGGGTTCTAAGTTTCCCCAGAGGCAGCTTAAATTAGGAATTTTACAACTAATTTTTCAGAAGAATAACTGCTTATCCCAGAAAATGGCAGGCTGAGGGGCTATCATGTCTAAATCCTCATACATTTTTATAACACTATTATGTTTATAACACTATTTTTCTCTGGCAAATCCCCAGCCTGGTTGAAGTCTGGCTGGGGATTGACTGAACGCTAAAGCCTTTTAGTTTGTGTTTCTGTGCAGAGTGAAGCAGCTGACTGATGAGGAGGAGTGCTGTATCTGCATGGACGGAAAGGCCGACCTTATCCTGCCCTGTGCACACAGCTTCTGTCAGAAGTGCATTGACAAATGGTAAAATGATTGAAAAGGCTTGAATTTGGTTCAATAATTAATCTATTACTTTATGAGTCATTTAAATTTTGTCAGAAAAGTTTCTGTCTCCCACGAAACACACACCAGCTGGTAATTATTACACTCTCTTCTGTTTCTTTAGGAGCGGACAGAGCCGAAACTGTCCGATATGTCGCCTGCAAGTGACTGCTGCCAATGAATCGTGGGTAATGTCTGATTTCCCCACAGAGGATGACATAGCTGGCTACATCCTCAACTTGGCTGATGAGGCAGGCCACCCACACAGGCCTTAACACCCAGCGCACTGAGCCAATTAGATAACAAAGGAAATCGGCCCGTACCAAGTAGACTTTGCAACACAAAATGTCACTTTCACTGAAGAGGAGATTTTTTTTTTCCTTAAAAGCTAATAACACAGAAGAAACCAGCATGGTTTCCTAATCCGTATGTTCTTAGAGACAGGTTTGGAACATGAAAACAGTAACACGTCATTTTACAGGTCCCGTATTTTACATCTGATTTCCTGGAAACCTTTGACATGATTTCCTCAGTCATTGGCTGGTATTTAACTGTAAATTACAAGGATACTAAGGAAGGGGTTTGTTTCCACCACTGTCTTCATTCCCCTTTTAATTATTACAAAACTGCATAGCTCTTTGTTTGAAGGCTTTCTTCAAAATATGTTTATAAGTCACAGCTAAACACCAGCTAATTTTTAGGAAATTTTTTTAGGAAAGTTTCTGGGAAATTAGCTGGAAATTACAGATGAAACTCTGTCTCTTTCAATCCTAAAACTCCCAGGATGCTCTTTGTAACCCACGTATTGTAGATGTGGTGCTTTATGGGAACTGTGTGTGATAATATGTTGTATGAAGTGAAAATTCAGTATTTATAGTATGCTATAATAAATTATAGTCTTTTAATTTAACACAGAATAACCAGAAGTACAGCTCTTACAGTATGTTTTGGGTGATTTAACCAACATGGGAGGGAAAAGAGGGAAAGACCTGGTTTGGGACAAAACACAAACTTTATAGTATGATTCCAGATCCAAGTTTAAGTTGCCTTTGACTATATTAAACATATTATATTAAGATTTAAAGGAATAGTCTAGCATTTTGGGATATATTCGCTTCCTGGCTGTGAGTTAAATAAGGAGAGTGAAACTGCTCTCAATCTTCTCATGTAACTCTCCAGTGGAAAGCGAATATGCACATTTTCCAAAATATAGAACTTCTGCTTCAAGTGCAAATCTAAGACACCAAACACACACCATTTGTTCCAGAGGATCTGGTCAAACTGTAAAGCCAAGTTTATTTTCCTCATCTAAAGCTGTTCTATAGTCTGTGCAATGTAACCCTGCATGTTTATATCCCACATGACATGCCTTATGAGCCATGTTATGTGAACATGTTATAAACTGATGCTCTGATCCTTCAGGCCTGATGTAGTGACTGATACTCTTTGGGGTGTACAGAATGAACTAGTTTTATATGATTTTACTGACTTGGCTTGCTGTGGTGTCTTCTTTATTGGTGGAAATAACCACTATTTATCATCTATGCTGTTCTCATCTTTTAATTTTTTTATTATATTTTTTTCCATTCCATAATTGTATTAAGATAATTTAATCTGATTGCTGTAGAAGTACTGAAGTACTGTAGTTCACGCTCCCCATACAGCCATTCTTGTCTTTGCTTTGCTCTGCTTTGTCTTGCCATTAATTAATTAAGATGACTTATTTATTGAGATGGGCAGCTTCTCAGTCACAACTGGCCTCATGTAGGTTTACACTTAAATAGACTTTAAAGCCACAAAAATAGTTTTATTTTAAATAAATATTTCTGTCCTGGTTTCCAGATTAAATAAATCACATGCAGCACCTTTGGTTTAAGTGGACCTGGTTGTGATTTATGTGAACTGGATCCATGCTGAAGTATTTCATGAAATGTGAATATGTATTAACGTTAATTTCCAGTAGTGATAAATTTCTGTTTTACTCAAATCTAATGCTTCATTTAAAGTTATAGAGATATGAATTGCTAATTCCGCTTTTGATGTGTGACACTAAATTAATCAGCTTTGTGTTTGATCACTTTAATTTATTTTAAAATGTTTTCCCAGTATGAGACAATAACTCCACAATTATTCCAAAAACGTACCATAAGCCGTTTAATTTTACACAGTAATCATTTAATGAGAAGCTTTCTGTTCTGTTAACAGACCATAAACATTAAATTCTTTTGAACCAAACGTAATCTTTGGTTGTCAATGCTGACAAGTTGCACCTTGAAATTTCACTGTAGCTTGCTTGGTGTTTGTGCACTACAGCAACAGATGATTTTATCTCTGTGGTGGAAAATATTATCTGACACTGTCTAGGAAGAGTTTGATCAGAGGCAGTCTGATATAATGGCCGCACGACTGGTCCATTGTAACATTATTACACATTTGATATTTAAAGAATGAATAAAGAAAGGCCACTTTTCATAACAGACTACTATGAATCATCTTATCCTACATACACACCTTGTATGTAAATGTTTCTGAACATGCCCTGAGGACACAAATTGCTGTGTAATGTAATGTTGCAACCTTAAGGTGGTAGCATTATCCTGAATTTCTACTGACATGGCATTTTAATTGCAGAACTGAATGGAAGAAGGTGTACTAAAATCGAATTTCTTTACATTGTATTATACAAATACAAATAAAGAGATACTCACTTTTTGCACTTTAAAGCCTTTGCGTGCTGATGAATTTAAAGGTTGACACCATCCTGATACCTCCAGTTTCTTTGAATTTCTATGAAGACATGTTGTATAACTGACCATATAAAAACTGTTTATCCATCCCATTTAAACATGCAAGGGAAATCTTATGCAATAAAAACCCAAATGTTGTCATGTACCAGTGATGTAACATTAAAGCTATGTACTAAATAGTTTTTTATCATTATTTTTATATCTTTATTACATACACCCTTTCAGCCCTATACTGTTCCGTGATTGCATTTTACAGAACAGTAAGGCAGTAATCCTCACATGGAATAAAATCCAGGGCCCTAGTATTTTCTAATCATGATTTTGATATTTGCATCCACGGTCCTCTTGGATTCACTGTAAATATATCAGATAGTATTTATAATATATGACTCCAGAAAAATGCAGTCAACAAGTGTAGCATTTTAATAAGACGGATGAGAACTGAGGAGAAGAAAATACTATTTATTTCAAATAACGCATATAAATGATCTTTTTGTAGAGCAGATTGTTGCGATACCGTCTGTGGACGTCAGTGGCACGAATGAGCGACGTCATGACCGTTAGACGAAGGAGAAATTATGCGCCATCTTGGTTTTAGTTGAGTGGAATCGTATTAGATCGCACTTTCCCGCGCTTACACCCATCTGACAACAGTTTATTTACACCTGACCGGTCGCTGAGGAGTTCACCTCCCCTCCGATTAGTTCGTATTTTAAATATTTTTCTTTCATGAAAGTTTATGAGCTCCGAATATGTGAAACGAGTGAGCTAACCGACACAACAATACATGATTATGGTATGTATACCGGTTATATCAAGCTAACGGCTGCTAGCCCTGACAAGCACCTGCGGCTGTGGTGTTGTCTACAAGCAAGTAGTTTATAGACTGGTTGTAGTATACTAACTACTACAAAGCTAGCTAACTGCAGCTCCTTTCCAGTTGTGTTTTAGGCCGCAGAGAGTATACAAAAAAAATGTTAGCTTGTAAAGAACTTGGTTCACCTGTCAAAGCAGTTGCCAGTAAATTTTTGGTTTAACGGACAGTTTTTCGTCCGTTATCTCGTTCAGGACGTTTTATCTGGTTTCGGCCACTCCAGAGCTAACCCGAGTAAGGACTCACACCGCTGGAAAGTCGTCCGCCTAAAGTCTGGTTACTTACGGTAAGCAAATTTATGTTTACAAGGAAAAATATGTTTTTACGATATCCTCCTGTCGCTTCATTGTGATAAGGTTAGGTAGCTCAAAAACTCAAAGCTTCTCGAAGTCTCTGGCTTGTCGGGGATAATCTAATCTAGATTTTATAAATCTTAGAATAGTGGTTTTTGATCTAGGCCTGGTCCAATGTGTTCTGGATTTAAAAAAAAAAAAGCAGTTAAATTCCCCCCTATTTTTTTTATTTAGCATGGTGTATTACTGCAGTCTTTATTTTATATATGAAAAACTATGAGAAATGACAAACAAAAAAGAAAGTCTTAGTATTTTCACAGTGGTGATTTTAACGGGGATTTGTGGTACAGATTCCACCTCAGTGCTCTCAAAATAAACTAGCTTTTAAGCTCGGTTATACTTGGACCTGTTTCTCTGAGTATTTGCTTGGCTTCATTTCCATCAAAATCATGCAACTGACAAATTCATTGTGAAAATGCATATCTGACTGCAGCCTTAACTGTATATTTCTTCTACACTTCTCAAGGATTACATGTCTAAAATAAAGTGTTTTGAAACATGCATATGTGCAAAAATGACACAAAGTAATCAGAATTTTGTAAATTTGGAAGCTTTTTCAGTGGAAATAATTCCATATCCTGCTTCTAAATGCGTCCATTCTAGATCAAGTTTTCAAATGTTTAAAATACACAAGTAAACTTCACATCCGTCAAAAGAAGATAAACGTCTATCAAAGTGATTGCCAAAGGTCATAGATGCATCTTTCAATAGTCTTAAAATCAAGTTTTTATCATTCTACGTTAGATAGGCCACTCCAAATGCCTTTGCCAAGGACAACATAAAATAGTAAGAAAATAGTAAGAACCCCCTTCAAATCTGGGGTCAGGAGGACTTATAAGAAAATGTAAAAAAAAAAAAGTATATGCTTTGTAATCTATGACCCTCTATCCCTTGGGACATATCCAGGCACAGTTTGTGCTGGCCTTGTTCATCACTCAGTTAGGTTAGTTCCAACCTCTGTCTTCACGGCGTCCGCGAGAAAACTGAGCTCGTTGCACAGAGTCTCATGGCGGTAGGCCAGGCGGATTTGCGCCACGTTTGTCCGCCGAATGTCGTTGCCCGCTGGTCCATCCTGTAGGTAGTTGGAACCAATGAAGTGTTTCTTCTCCTGTGGGTGAAAATGTACAGAAAGATGTAGCGTAGTTTGCAGAACGTGGCATGCTCTTTTTGTCCAGATCAGGTAGAGGTTCAGTGTATAAATACTTGGTCAGCTTACAGCCTAACTGAATGCGTTTCCTCTATAGTAGGATACATAGAGTGGCAGTATGAACTATGGCACAAGGTTTCATTTTGTTGTGCTAAATTTATTATACTGAAGTAGCAAAAGACATTTCAGGGGATGGAGACAGGATTTTATAGACCTTTGGTTAACTGAGGCTGGGACTGTATGGAAGAGGAAGCGCAGGTCATTATAATACAGGTGGGGTGTTCTGTGTTGTGTCTGACCAATAATTTATTCATTGGGTTTTTTGGGAATTTGGATGGCCCAATATGCTGGCCAATATTAGCTTATCACCGTTATATCAGTGTTGAGGGGAACAAACTGTACAAACAGTTTTACGACTAGCTTCGAAAAAATGTCATAAAAAGTGCAATTCCTCAAATGTCAACATGAGATTCGAATCATCAGTGAAGCCCTTGATTTGAATCTTATGTTGTCAGTTGAAACATGAGGTGTGTTTTTATTTTTTTTGGCAACCTGCAAAGTTTTATAAAGCTTTTCAGTCTAACTGTTAGGGAAATAGGGAGAGGTGTGGTTGGTAAATATTTAGCAAGGATTGTCTTTCTTCAGCCTTATGAAGTCTTCTTGTACTTGTTATTCAACTGATGGAGCAAAAAAGTTAGACCATACCTGGTGTGAGAGGCCACTCTGGAGCACACTGTTCCTGGCTATCTCACACAAATCACAGGTGCTCAGCTTCCACAACTGGCCTGCGATGGCATACTCCTCCATTAAAGCTTCCTATAAAGCAGTTGACATCTTGATTAGTTGCCTAGATGTCTCTGGACTAGTGTCACCAAAACAAATTCTTATATCTGCCATAACTGGGGATTAAAGTGATTCAGAATGTGATGAAAATAAATTATCATATAATTCATTCTCGTTCTAGTGGTTCTGACCTTGGTGTAGTGGAACTGCAAGGGGTCATCTGTGGACAGCGACACACACAGGCCTTTGTGTAGAAACTCTCGCAGAGGGTTCTTGGAGTACTGCAGGAACAGGCTGTTGTTGCTCAGTGGGGACATGGCGATTGGTACCTGGGCTAGGTAGTACAGGTACTGCAACACTGGACTCTGGGGAGGAGGAAGAGGTGTTGACACAACAGTAATACGAGTAATGCTATGTACTAGTTTGAGGGGTTTCTTGGAGAAAAGCAACTGCCTCCGGTTAAAGGGATAATCTGCAAAATTTTTATTGATACAGTGTAAATGTGTCATTGGCTACTATAAACTGATTAATGGAAGATGTCCAGTGCATGAACACTCTTACAATTAATTGGTGGTGTGCCTGTCGGCAGCAACAGAAGATTGCTTTGAATAAACAGCAGAACTGTGTAGCAGGTACAGTCAGACTTAGCCACCATGACTGTTCCACCTCCAGAAATTACGATCAAGAGATCAAGGAGAGTCATGTAATGCAAAGGACTGCTTATCAGGTTAAGTTTCAGTTAAAATCAAAACAAGCAAAATCTGGGTTGGTGAGTGCAACAGGGTTTGTAATCTCATATTGGCACCAAAATGATGTTTATTATAGTATTGGCACCTTCAACTACCAACATGTATTGACTTGTGTGTCAAATCCAAGTATGTATTGAGGTCTGCACCTTCTTGAGGTTGAGTCCATGGGAGATGTTGTCGGCTGTGAGGAAGGCGGAGACCAGGTGGGTGATGGAGCCAGCCTCACCACAGTGGGGACGAAACTGAAAGGTGTTCAGTCCTCGCTCCCTGGGAAGGGACAAATAATGAAGCACCATACTAAGAGAAGTAAAATGTGTAGCATTTCATGAGACTCTTTTTCTTTCTTTAAATTCAGAGAGTCAGCAGATGGAACTGCGTATAACTCTTCTGTAACACTGAATAATTTTTTTTTTTTGGGTGGGTCAGAGTCATTTAGGGCAGGTGGCACAAATATGCTGATACTGTATCTGCAGTTCTGGAAATAAGCAGCATAGGAAGACGTCATGCTTTTTTCTTTTAATGCATTTCCATCAGCCTTTATGGCTTTATTGTTTCATCAACACAACCATTTTTTTCAACTTAAAATTTCAACAATACACTTCTTTCCATTCAGGATTTATTATAGACTCAAAGGGTATGCAGATCACCCTGATAACAATTCTTCTCATACCTGTGGTGTTAATTGGATTGGCATTACATGTCATAAAACTGGAATATTTTGGAAGGTCGTTGCTTGCACAAACACCCAGGACTTACTTGCGCAGGTTGTTTAGCACCATGATGTTGGCGTACATGTAGAACAGGTAGTAGGTGTAGGGAGGGTTTTCGTCCACGTTCCACTCCTCAGGCTTTGGGCTTTTGTAAGAGAACATGTGATCACTGTGTTTGGACTCATCATCCACACTGTCAAATCCTGTCACCTGCAGGACAACAAAGATGATGTCAGCACATTAGCACAACACAACAGATATTACCCAACCATGCATGTTTCTTCATCAGTGCACCAAGATGTATTTTAGCTTTGTCTTTTACTGTCCATCTGCTCTGTCTGCTCCCATAGAGCTGAAAAGTCTTTAACTTTTGAAGTCTTCACTTTAAAAGTTTCCCATTTGTTACAGATTTCAAGCATCATAAAAGTACTTACGTATTTTAACAATACATGTGTGGCTTTGTGCTTCTGCGGATTGACTGTTGCCTCAAAGAGGGGGAGGAATATGTTCTCCAGAATCTTGGCGAAATGTGGTACTAATTTCTTTGACCTGAAAATGTCACTGCAGGACAAAAGGAATCAAATCAACCCATCTTCCCATACAAACAACAAACATTTTAACATGTGTTTGCTTATTTAGAACAGCCTACTGAATAATGTTGATTGAGTGTGAGTTATATAATTTCTTACCTTTATTCTGAGCATACAAGTTTAGAGCCAAAGTTCTGGCAACACTCTATAAAATCGATCTACTTAGGATTTTGTAAACTGTGGAAAATGAATGAGTCACTGATATATTTGTCACCTTATATGTTGCTTACTGTCATGGCTATAATAATTTTGAGCAGTTGGTAACATGTTCCTTTCTAGAAATGGGCCCAGTCCTTTTTGTGTTAGAAGGACCATGTTTGTCTTATTGTGAGGAATGTGCCTGGTGTCTCACAGTTAGCTTCTGCTTTCACTGAGCACTTACTAGATCCTGGGAACTTGAATCATCCATCTCATGTTGGGTGAGTGGACCTTGTGCTGGATAAACCAGGTTGCCAGGCTCTCCCACTCACTGGGAGAGCGGCCATAAATCGACAGGCGGGGCTCAGCATGCTGGTACTTGCTCTCCTCCAGCTCCTTAGCCACTTCCTGAAACATATGCCAAACCACAGGAAGTTAGTGATGCTTCTTGATAAAGCAGAAGTGAACGTTAGTAATTACTGTCATAGTTGTGCTATTTCTGAAGTAATGTCTGGAGTAACATTTCAGTAGACTATCACCAGTGGCTGTAAGGAATCTACAGCCTTTCCCACAAAATACACCACAGATAAGCCATTATACACAAAGATATAGTAAACATACAGTACATATATATTTGGAGGAGAGAGAGACATTCTGACATGGCAAATATTTTCAGTGAGAAGAGCCTGTTAGACTTCTTTTATAAATAAAGTTAATAAATCATTACCATAACAGTTTAATAAAACAGATCCACACAAGAATCGTGACTCTTTATTCTATGGTTGTCAAAAATCTATTCCTTTATGTCTTTGATAACAGCTTTGTGACTCAACCGTGACGGCACAGTGTGCAACCACACAGTTATTTTGTAGTTCCTCTTGAAAGAAGGCGCGTGTTTTTGTTTCTGCATTTTGGATTTATAACTTAATAATAAGCTTTATGAGAGAAACTTGAAGTACTGTTAAAGCTTCATAAACCATTGCTTAGAGACTATCTACAGCACTAGCAAACAAGCTGGTCAGCCAACACACACTGTACCACTTCACAAAACATTTTGGAAGCTCTTTGGTTGGGTAAAGAAAATAACTGTCTACAGTCAAAAAAGTTTGTGTTGACTTCACGTAATTTCATCTTCTGGATAAATAAAAACACCAGTGTGCGGAGCACTCAAGTGATATAAACAACATACTACACCTTGACGAGCCGTGCAAAGTATTCTCCTTTGATGTAGTTGTCTGATTTCAAGTAAATTTCTCGCAGTTCGCTGGCTCCCACAGGGTTGTATTTGGAGTTGAACTTGTCAAACCGGTGAAATGTTTGTCTTCCCTAAGAGAATAATTCGTGAGAGAAGATGAATCTTATGTACTGATGATAACACTCTCATTCCAGCAAAGTGACTGTGTTGATTATTTTCATATTACATGCTGAAATAACCTTTCATGGAACATAGAAAATGATTGCGTAACAACATATGAAATGAATGAACATCTATAATTACATCCTTGTGTGACTTATTTGCTTCAGGGACATTGTGTTTTTAAGTAAACTGTACAAGATAAACCCAATGAAGGCTGCAGAAGTATGGAAGGAATGATTTTGGAAATTTTGAATTGTTCTTACAGCGTGCACGTCCAGTGAGTCTACGGTGAGGTCATAGGGGTCCAGGTGGAGGTTGCTGAAGACTTCCTTGAGTGTCACCTTCTGACCACCTTTCTCTAAAACCACACGATCTGCCTCTGTCTGGTATGTGGTCTTAATAAATTTCAGCAAATGCTTCTGGTTCATGCAGGCAGCAGCATGTATATGTGTGTCCACCTGTGTTTGACATGGAACATAAAACTGTGATTTTATTGGACAAGTTACAGTAGATCCATAAACGTGCGTTTATTTAGACTAAAGGTGCAGAAATTAAAAATAACATCTGCTAGTGAAACAGCCCATCAGCCCAAGGGCTCAGATTGAAGCCATGTCAGCCAGATTTATTGTAATTGAATTTTATACAAAATGTTTAGCTATTTAATATTTGTATACTGAGTTAGATGGAAAAACTACCAACCAACCTTTCTGACGTTGTAGAAATCTCTGTGTGGAACGCTTTTCAGCTCTTTTAGTTCTGCCATTTCATTCAGCATTTCATGAAGGTAGAATTTAGAGGCCAAGAAGTTCAGTCGTCTGTGACAGTAGGTTTTCCTGTGAGGCAACACAACAGAAGACCAGCAAAACATGTCATATAACAAAAATAGAAGATATGTAATTTTAACTACTTTATAAGACCACCCTGCTGACTTATCCTCTGCTCTAGGCATACTGATCAGGATCACAGATCAGGAAGGGAAAATTATTCACAGTAATTTTTAAAATACCAGCTAAGAACTGTGTAAAATGTCCGTTTGATCTGTTGTGGTGAAGAATACTCAAAACATGTGTGTACTCACGTTGGACCATCAGCTATCATAGCGAGGACATGGCTCAGGTCTATGGCAAAGGTCTCAAGGTCGGGGTATGGGAGACTGTGGGGTTGCTCCTGTTTCAGAGCCTCTGCATTGTCGTAAACATGAACTATGCCGTCCTTCATTTGCAGCTCATAGTTTAGGTCCTCAGGAATACCCTCTGTGGAGTATGGGTCCTCGCCTTCATGAGGGAAAGGCCAGATGTCTACAGACGGTAGAAGTAAATAAACAAAACGGCAAATGAAAAATAATCATTTCATTTTTTAAACTGTAGAGAATGCTTTACAACAGGGCTGAGTTACATGGGTAAAAACTATATCGTAACCCCTCAAACAGTATTTATGTCCATCTTATGATGTAAAGAACAAAAGTAATGTTGTTCTTTGAAAGGACACCTAATCTCTGAGGCATTATTTTTATATTTGCCACTGAGGGAAGATGGTGTTCTTGTTCTTCACCTCAAGTGACTGTTAATCTGTTGAAGCTTCTGTGGCTGAATTCTGAGTTTCTGTAAGTTGATATGGTTGAAATGGAAGCTCTGTTGCTTATGCTAACTGTGGCGTTATTTGTTTATCCTAAACAAACTAACTTTGCTGTTGCTCAAGCTTTTTTTGTTAGAGGTTCATTAAAGAGAGGTGTGAAGCTGTCCTTCATCTGTTTGGAGCAGAGATGGCTTTCCACAGGACTGTTGTAGGGCTTTGTCTATGAATGCCACCTCTTAAAAACATATTTGTTATAAACTGTTTCTTCTCACTTGTTTGATGTCATAATATAACTTATATAACTTAGTATAATCAATTTAGCGATCAAATTTTTTCCATATATGTATTAATATGTCCAAGATGACACATTTCCTTTCTCTGAACCTTGTTGTTGTTTGTTGGATGATATTCAGCAACAGCCTCTGGAAACTATCTGTAGTCCAGAATAGTCTGACTGACCTTGGCTCACACACTCTTCACACTAGCTCCAGTACACATGAAGAGAGGTCTTAAAAATAGTCATGTAGTACAGTCGATAGCCATTTGGCTTCATCAGTAACATGCAATACACAACTAAAAAAGAGATTCAAATTAATGATGTAGTAGTTTTTATTTGTTATAGTCACTTTTCTTCCTGCCATCCACACCTGCAAATGTTTTGTTCCTTTAACCAAATAAAAGTGGAATGTTGGTTGATTGATCAACATTAGAGGAGAAATAGCTACAAATCTAGTGTGAAAGTACATGGCTCCTATTTCGGCAAGCATATGCAAAAAAAAACAAAACAAAAAAACAAAACAGTGGTGTTATATGTACTTTACAGGAGTATTAACCTGTAGAGTTTTTCCATACCTGGCAAGATCTCATCCTCCTCCTGCCACTTTTCATTTTGAGCACTGCGGAGGAATTGGGCAATGGTCCTGGGGAAGCGGTGGTAGGCCAGTCGGGAGTATTTCTCTCTGATGAACAGTGCTCCAAGGAGACTCTTGGCTGCCTGCTCATAATCCTCAACTGTGATCTGCAAATTTTATGGAAAAGTTTTCACCCCTTTAAAAGGCTGTAAATTCAAGTTGTTAAATGTATTGTTTGACCTTTGTTTTTGAAAGGATTACTTGGAGAAGAAAAATACAAAACTAAGTCTGTCCTCAAATGCCCTTTTATGATTTTATTAATACATTAAAACTATTATAAACAGGTAGATGCATGCTGTTTCTGATGTTGTCTTATGTCCATTGAAATTCAACAAATGGCCATATTGGAGGTCAACAACCACACAATTGGCAGTCTTGGCAGACGTTAGTTTCTGTCCTTTGGTTGGGTGAAATTTTTTTTTTTTTAGTCCATCACATGTTCATTTTACATGGTGTTGTGCATGAAAGTGCTGGAGAGTTAATCCTGTTTACCCCTGCACAGTAATCTCCGCTGATGGTAACTCTCTGGAAGTCTGGGAAGCTCTCTGGGAGATGAGGCTCAGGTGTGGTTGGGGACAGCATTGGGGAAACCATAGGCAGGGCCCAGTCATTACTGATGGGTATCTGTAGAGCTGTTGACTGCGAACGCTTCAGCATGAACGTTTTCTTCCTAGTGACACACAAGAAAGAGCAAGTGTTTCTCTCCTCAGAAACTCCACTGCAAACAACTGAGAGTATTTTCCAGTGTTTGAAGATTTATAATGCAGAGGCTGTGCAGAAAAAGAGGCATATGTAATCAAACAGATTTCTGTTTCTTACTTCTTAGCGCACTCTTGCGACTGCTGCTCAGCCAGCTCCTTCTGCAGCGCCCTCTCCCTGTCCTCATGCAGACCAATGGGACAGTCCTCCGGTACGGTGAACAGTGCCATAGCATCCTTGTTGCCTTCCTCCTTCAGGGCTGAGGCGTAAACCTTCTCGGCTATGAGACGTACCTTCTCGTCCACCTCAGCCATTGAAAGTCTTGGGAAATGCCGTGGCATTTCTGAGAGAGTTGGGAAAGGTGTGAGTTTTAGGCATTTGTCTTGGCAAAGAAGGCTTGGTTTGGGTGTATCAGAAGAAAGTGAGCATTACAACATATAGTATGATACAAATGATAAGTACTGGTTCAGGACACAAATCTTCATTTTGTGTAGGCCTACAGTGAATGTTTGGTTAAAACAAATGATACTTCTGTTTTTTTCTTTCGTTTTTAGTTTTTCTTTCAGGCTGCACTCCTAACTAATGTAAAAACATCTGATTTTCATACAGTCAAAGTTTGTATCTTCATCAGTGCTCAGTTATGAAATCAGACTGCACTGCAGTGTCTCTCTTGCCAGGCCGCTGGACAGTACGGTCAGGCAGACAGAAACGAGTCGACTGCCCTGCCTCACACTACCAGGTGCTGTGTTGCTCTCTGTTTCCATCACCTGTCTCTACTTCCATCATAGTTTTGTGGGTCATTCTTTTTAAGACAAGACTTTGTCTGTAGAATTTACAGCCTCCCACGCTGTTGCTCCTGCACTGGTCTGTGTGACTCATTGTCTTTTAGAGGGCAGCCCTAATTGTACTAGATGAAGCTAAAATCTAATTCTCATCTGTAGTCCCTGGGTAGAGGCCACCAGTGAAGAAAATGCTTGCTGTATTGTTATTGTAGAATAATTGTGATTACTAGGATATAAGCTCCTCACAACAGTCATTAGCAGTAGTTACTGAAGTAGTTTTATGTTATGATTTGTTTTCTAGGAACAAGGATCACAGTTTCAATGTGATAATGTGGTTTTAGAATATGAGAAACTTGCTAACACGTTATAGTTCATCTCATAAACGTGATGAAATATAGCCACACTTGGAGAAGAAAAACATTATCTTAGTGGTGCCAGTAAATACAAATACCAGGAAGGTAAACATGAGACCTACAAATATGAGTTTGAGGTTAGTGATGGTGGGGTTAAAGGGGTAAGCTTGGCATGTTTTTCATAGCCTCATCTTAACTCACACCAGTAAACATGTCTTGAGTGTCTGACTTGTGTTTCAGTACTGGCTATGTGTTCTGCCAGCGTCTCAGGCAAGTAGTAACACAGGTACACAGTAAACACAGTTAATCACTGTCCTGGGTGTCCTAGCCTGGCAGTGTGACTCAGGTAGTAATGGTCACTTTCTGGGGCCACAAAGCACTGGGAATGGTATGCAATGCAGAAAACATGAAAAAAAATCTAGCCTCCACTGTCTGCTGATGCATGGCTGTGTTTAGTTTATCTGCTGAGTGAAGTCTGGCTGGCTGCTTTGAATCCAACAGTATGACATTAACATGCAATTTAGGTGCAGTATAATGTAGGTGTTTTTTTTGTTTGTTCGTTTTTCTGCATCAATGATTGATGCATTGGGAGGCATGATTTTTAGAAGCTTGGTTGACAGTTGATTGTCAGTCGATTGTTTTATTCAGTTTCAAGGCTTTTCAATGTTGCTGCATTTTCCCATGGTAATCTTTTAAAAGTTGGTCATTGTTGGTCATGGTATTTTTCTGTACAAGGCAACTAAGTTAGTTTGCAGATACGCTACTCCAGATCACCATTAAGCACAAACATGTGAACAGTAAAGTGAGTAAAAATTCTTAAGGAATCTGCAGATAAATAGCCTGGTAGTTCACAGGATTGGATTTGTGTGGCTTTTACTCTAAATAGAAAGTGAACGTCTGAGCCTTTGTTGTTAGAACTGCAGTTATTAGCATACCATGATTTTGGTTCTCAAGACCTTTTGGTGGGAACATGGACATGTTTATTTGTATCGAGCTGAATCTCTTACATACCCATGACATGAACTCTGATCCTATTTTTAAACTTGAGACCACATGAATTCATAATTTGATCAGACCAGATGAAGGACAGCAGAGTTGTTCTTTTTTTAAATAGCTTTGCCTGCTTGCTTAATCTCCCTGGTGTGAAAACTACTCTTGCTGTCCAACATCCCATCAGTAGTGGAGATGTTTGGCTATTCTGATCACCATGTCATCACTGTTACTAATTATAATAATGTTGCCGTCAGTGTAAGACACCTGGCCAGTGTCAACATCAGTCCCTGTGGAGGTATTTGAATCAACAAGCGCAAGACAGAATATACAGTACTATCATATCAAATAGCAAACTTCTCTGCTGCCGACTCATGCATTACATGCAACTCTATCTGACTGAAAACTATGAGGGATCTTGGCGCCTTACCATATGCCACCATTAACATTTGCCCACACAGTGACACAATTTGCTGTGTGTTCCTTGGCTACCACATTGTGGAAGCTGTCATTCCTGATGAGCCTCTTGGCACGTGTACAGTCTCCCTACTGGAACAGCTGAGCAGTGTCGAGATGACCTTGACCTACATGCACTAGCTATAGAAACCTGACCTACAAAAAGCAGTCTGGTATGTTGGGAGGGTTTTTTAATATACCAAATAAAATGTCAGTGAATATGCTGATCTGTTGTTTTTTTTTTTTTTTGGAAGAATAGACCTTTATGTAGCCAAAATGCTTACATTAATAAAAATGCTTCAGTAATTCACAGTACTCACTTTTAACTCTCCATCAGATCTCACCACCTTTGTGCCTCAGAGTCCAGACACTGAATGAACCCACTGGTCATTGTCATCACATTGCATCTCAGGGTCACTATACAGTTTTATAATCAGTAGAGGAATCTCTGTCTGTCTCTTACCTTCTGTAGTGGTTTGGGCCATGTTTGACTCTCTCAGTCTTTGCCTGTTGAGTCAAGTATTTCTGCTTTCATGTGTCTGCTTCTGTCTCTTCTAGACTCCCTAGTTCTTAGCTTTGGCTCCACTATTTTCAGATGTCTGCCATTTGATGTCAGGTCTAACAGCACCTTGAAGACTTCTCCTCTGGTCTGGTGTCTGTTTCTGTCTTGTATCTACCATGCGTCTCTGCTGTGTTTTCACTGCGACTGCCTCAGTCAGACTTTGCTCTACTGTTTATGTGGTCTGGTGTCTGTATGTATAATGCAGCTGCTAGTTGTTGCTGTCTTGAGAGTCCCTCTCTATCTCTATTTTAGGGTGTTGAGAGCGTCATGGCAACAGGGGCTGCCTTTCCAAGCTGGTTTGTCACAGCTGGCTGCTAACATGTGAGCGTGTGGCTCTCTAGGTAATATTAAAATCCTGGGAAGGTACATTTTTCCATGATGACAGGGTTAAGTATGGCTTTAAGTACTGACCGTGAATTTAAAGACTTAAATTTGGCAATTTACTAAATGTAAACAGTTTTCCCGAGCAACTGCTGAGGCAGTTTTCAAGAATGATTATTTACCACAAGCAAAACACTTGCTTGATTAAAAAAATTACTTAAACTACATTAGTTGTCAGATCAAGCGAGCATATAAAAGTTTTCTTCTTAGTATTTAGTACTGTTACCAGCTGGTGGAACAAGAATGTTACACAGTTTAATCCTTTTCCAGCACAGTTGATTGGGCTGGATTTCTGCCCTTTGATTTACTAATGCTGGATGCATTGATGGATAACAGGCACGTGGTGAACTGTGGCATAAGCTCAAGTCTTAATAAGGGGAAGTGAGAATTGTGCTTGTGTTACTTTGTGTTAATTTAGTGAGACTATTGTTAGTGTTTGTTGGTCTGTACAAATATGCATATGTGCCTGTGTATGCTATGTTCATCCTACATTAGAGTATTTACTCACCTCTCCCAAAGCATGGTGTAGACTGCTGCTTACAAAGGGGTGTGGTGGTTCTCCTCATTTTGATCGGTTTGACCTAGGAGAAACACATCTTTAATTAACACTGGATTAATCCACACTTCAGTGGTGGACTTGTATTTTAAAGGTGGTTTCTGAGTGAGTTAGTAGAGTTTCAAGTAAAGTAGTAAGTTAGTGTCTCCAAAGTGCTACAGTATCACGCTGACCTGACATTTGAAGAATGTGTACAGAGAGCCTACACCACTTCCGGGTTTAACTTCTATATAACTAGCTTTTGTTTGCCATAGAGGGTTCCTTTGAGCTCTCTTTATGAAAATCTAAAACATGATACTGAGCAGTAAAATTTGAAAACCCTATCCTTTGATTCCTGACAGTTATTTTGTTAGCATTCAACAGCTACTGCACCATTGAGGTTTTGATTTTGTGCCTATGGCCAAGACTGATGTTTGCTGTAGCTGCTGAATGCTAATACAAAAAATATTTGTTTCATCTTGGCTACAGTTACCTAGTTGTCGGATTTTATTGCAGTAATAGGTAAACACTGAAGGGAAGTACACTAAAAGAAACTGTTTATGTCTGACTGAGATCAGTGGAACAGACATCAGCAAAGTGGGTTAATGCTCCATATTTAGGTCAAGTTTGGCAGGTACTGAGGTTGAGGTTCTGAAGATTCAAATAAAGCAGGAGCAAGATGCAGCCAGGGGTTTTAAAATAGCAGATTTATTCAGTGCAGGTGGAACATGCAAGTGAGAAATGTTTGGTGTTGCAGCAGTGTTAAGTTGCCAAAATGCAAACTCAGCTGCCATGATTCTGAGACTTTACACAGTACTTGCCCATGCAACATGTGTTTTTAATGACAGACCTGCTGGAGGGTCAGTGGAGTTAACGAGATTAAAGTGCAGTTCAGATGTCCTCATGACACACACACACACGCCTACGCCTCTTTCAATAAGTTAAAATCAGCAGCAGAAGTAAATTTTCTGCACTGCATTTATTACTCACACATTCAGAGAAAAGGTGTCCATTTGACCCAGTCACTGATCCAAGTCATTTATCTTTGTGTTCAGTTTGAATTTTTTGATTCATATTTGACGTTTTTAGACGATGAGAGAAATCCATCCATTTTTTAAAATCCTAGAATACAATTGAGAGTAATAAATCCATTCACATTTATTCACATAGATTTAACTTTGAGACATAGGTGGACATAGAGGACCAAAACTCCAATCAAGGCACATCCTATCCATTCGGTAAAATGGAAATATTCTTAGTCTTCTACTTCGTAAATGAGTAAAACATGAACAATTCAAGAAATTAGTTTAAAACTGATTTGTACTCATCAATAAACTCAACTGTTTTATGTAATGTCACTGTCATATCAATCCAGTATTTAGGGCTTCGGGTGGACATCAAGACTAGGACACTAGTATGCCCAACTTTGGGCTTTTTGACACACTAACTTCAGTTTACTGCAGTTGTGACTAAACAATGGTTGAAGTGAGTTGTCTGGTTAAGTATACAACACTGTGGTGGCCAACAGTGGTGAAATTAAAAGAAGTAGCAAAGAGAAACCCAGGTTGGCAGGTGGTTAAGAGAGTTTCATTTTAAATTCCTAGTTGGTTTTGGAATTTCCTGTTTTTTTTCTGTCAGAAGACTAATGTGTACACACAGACAAACCTTGCACCCTGAAGTAACGCCACTCTTTTGCAAGTCTAAAGGCTCTGCACTGATAGTGTTCAGTGTCAGTGCACTGACAATAGCAATGTGAACAGGTTTGTGTATATTTAGATATTCAAATATAGCTGAAATGCATGTAAGCATTTCAAAGCAGCGGTGGCAGGTGAGGTAGTATGAGGGTTGTCGAGTTCTGGGCTGAAACTTGTGCTTAAAAGTCCTCTTAAGACAGGTCAGGATGTCATAGCCTTGAAATTATTCATTTCTTGCCACAGGATGCCACAGACATGTTAACATGAAGATACTTGAATATACAGGCAACGTAAGCTTTTGATGCTTAGACCAGTGTCTGTGATGATGCGTCCACCCAGTAGGGTGATGTATATCTATAGAGGATCACAAAACCAGTCTGGACTTTTCTTTAAAAGGCATGTCAAGGCTTGTTGCATTTTTTTGCTAAATGCCTGCACAGCAAGTTCTGGCCTGATAATGGAATGCTCTCTGTTTGCTAGCTGTGCGGCATCTGGGACATATATATATATATATATGGTAAATCATGAAACACTTATGTGGCGTGTACTTGTTTCTATTACCAGTTGCACTGTGTATCATAATCTGAGTTAAACTTTTCAGCTGAGTGTGTGGTTGTTTGTCATTATTTTCACTGAGAAAAGTGATCATGCAATATGCTTCCTTGTTTATTGTTTGGCACAGTAGGGATGTCTGTGTGCATTTTAAGGAAGTGTAGAACAGTATCATCTCTGTTACAGTGATAATAGAAGGTTTTTCATTAAACAATATTATATAAATGCATTTGATTTTGCCCTGTATTACAGTTGTAATAATGTTTTTATGCCTCTGCACCAAGGTCGCTGTGACCTTAATGCAAATGTTGTGCTTCAGAATGTGTTATTTCTACAATGCTTTGAGTGATGTCCTTCAAACTTTGCACATATTATCACTGCTTGTCAACGATGGAGTCAATATGTAGTGGAAGTCAGAGGTCAAGGCCACTGTGATCTTGTGTAAGTTTTGCTTGTGAACATCTAACACTAACCTTCCCAAACATTGCCGTTATCACTACAAAACACCCATAACCTCTACCTCTACATCTGATACAGCAAGGCACCAAACCGCACGGAGGCATACCACCGTCATGCGGTACTTCTAGTTCAATTTGAATTAGGCTAAAGTGTGAGTGTGCACTACAGTTTACTGTCCCTTGATACACTGCAGCCAGGGGTGGCAACAGCAGTTGATGATCGGTATTGCATCGATACTTTAGTCCAGACTGAAATAACTCAACAACTACAGGATAGATATCATGGAATTTGACATTTCTGGTTCAAACAAACACAAATGCAGTAGACTCAAGTTATCGGTCTTCCTCATCTAGTGTTTTAGTGTCTCTGTTTTACAGTGAACAGCGTTTAGTAATTGATTGTACAAATACTCTAAGGTCCCTTTCACCCTTTGACAGTTTCCTAGGACATTCTTAGAATTCACCCTCAGCTCATTTGCTGTATTGCTATGTGCATATGTTTGTTAACACATGCAGGGAATGCCACGGCACTGCAGGTTACACAAATAAAATTGTTTTGGCAAGGCTCTCCCTGCATTTGTGAATATGCACAGAACTCCCTGCATTCAAATATGCAATGAGTTCCATGGCAAAATGGTTCACACATGCAGAGCAAACAGTTATTTGTATAACCCTGTAGTGATTACAATATCTCAAAGTGCTCTGCAGAGCAAAAATAATTCCTGACCCAACCCATGCTTTCTAGGAAGACAAGGACAAGTTCTATAACACCTCCTTGCTTAGTGCTAATTAGCATGTTAGTATACTAATATGCTAAACTAAGATGGCGAAAATAGTAAAAAGCATACCTGCACAACATTTCTCGCTGTCCATACTGTAAAAGGGCTCAACATGACATCAAATCTACACTTGCTTGTGATACAAGATAAATGAAAATTCATGCAGAGATAAGTGATTGTGGAAACAACAGTCAACAAGTTTATTGAACTGAACTCAACAGAAGTGAACTGGAATTTCAGGTTTCATTGTCTGTGAATGTTTTCATACATTTCCAGGAAGCCAGTTATGTGGCAAAATTTGTTCACTGAATTCAGTACTGACTGTTTGTAGTGACACAACAACAAACACAAATGCAGTAGACTGCAAAGTCTACTGCATAACTAAAGTCATCTTCCTCATTTCGTGTTTTAGTGTCACTGCTTTACTGTGAACAGCATTTAACAGGTGATAACACAAATACTCAGAGATCATTTTCCCCCTTTCACAGTTTCCTAGAATATTCATAGGGTTTCACCTGTAGCTCATTTGCTATATTGCAATGTACAGATAAGTGTGAACTGTCTGTGTTCACACATGCAGGGAGTACCATCACAAAAGTATTTAATTTGTACAACCCTAATTCCTGACCCAACCCATGCCTTCAAGGAAGACAAGGAAATGTTCTCAAAACCCCTGTACTGCAGCATGTAGAGGGACCAAAGACACAAACAAACTTTGAGACAGGCAGTTCAGGGGGAATACCAAATTTGTAATTTAAGTAGAATACAAATAAGTAATAATCATATTCTAGTAAGTCAAGCACTCAGGTATTTACTTGAAAGAAACAAAGAGGGTCTGTCATTCTTTGGAATTAGAGATAGGTACTTTAAATTCAATTATTTTTTTCCCTTAGTTCTATTTTACCATAACTTGTTTCCCTAAACTTAGCTGGATTTTTTTTTTGTTTATTGTTTTAGTTTATTGTTTAGTGGCTGAGAAAAAAAAAACTCAAATTCTGGTGTGAGTCAACAGTGTTAACAACCGTGTAAACACACAGTGTCACAGTGTTAACATTTTTTAGTCAGTGAAATGCAATTACTTTGTCACTCGCCTACAACAAGTATTCGGATTCTTCTGTTGTAATACATCTAGATGCACAGCAGTCTGGAGAACAAATAATATAGCACGGAAAAGCATCTACTACTTTTCAGAGAGAAGAGTATCTGATCTGCGTTAGCCTCCAAGACAAAAGACAACTGAAGATATGTCTATCAACAACCGTGCGAAGCAGGGCAAGTGCATGGAAAAAGCGTTCAAGAGTGTTGAAAAAGATCAAGTTTGACTACAGATAAAGGCACATAAAGAGGATAAGAGTTAAAAACCCAGACACAAAACATCATTGTGACGGCAGTGTACTTACTGTTTGCAGGGTGGTGCACAATGTTAACACCTCTTGGAACTGTAGCAACCCTTATTAGGTGTCATGAGACAGAAGACAAGTCCTGTTAGAGCAGCCTCTTCTAGCATGCAGACACAGAGCCAGTTTACTCTTTCACTGCCAGTCTAAACAAGTGTATAGGCTGTGCTATGTAATTGCGGGAAGTTACATCTGTCACAATAAGTTTCAGGAAGTGATTTGCATCAGCGTTGCTCAGTTGAGAAAAGGAAGTGCAGGAGGAAGCTTGTATTTACACCAGAACTTCTGGATAACATTACCAAGAGCATGAAAACTATTCAGTGTGTAAACTATCATTTAGACCACACAGAATAGTACATTATTCATGCAAAATATTACTTTTGAGGGGAACATCGCACAAAACGATTTTGTGCAAGGTTTTAAGGATTAAGTTTAATTCATTAATGCTTGTGGGAAACAGGTCTGATGTTGAAACGCCCAATGACCCCCGGCGTATCATCCATGTGATACACCAGGGGTCGTTATGTGTTTTGTAGGGCACACGCTGCAGTGTATCATTAGTGATTAACAAGCTGTGATAAATAACCTTGCCCACTATTTAAAATTTACTGTGTAGTTACCTGAGCAAAACTGTGCAGTAGTTTTGACAAGGTAAATTGCACTTCAGTATCTCATACCTTTTTATTTACTTACAGTACAAATTATGTTGGCACAGTTCTCATTTGAGAGATGCGGGGAGGAAAAAAGATAATTATTAAAGGAGGAAAATGTACTTAGGTTAGCTTTCCTGAAATCTATTTTAGAAAAGGTTCTGTCAGTGACTGCAGATGAACACCAGTCATACAGATTTGTCTGTGGACTACCTACATACCTATCATATGCAAGCTGGGGCTGAGATGGTTTAACTGAGTGGAGTAAGGCTTACACCACCACCATCTGGACAGTGAAGGAAAATCTTACAACAGTGAAGTCTAATTCATAGTTGGATTAGTATTTTAATTCAGTTTACTTTAACTTTTCCATAGTTACAATATTTCTTGAAACAGAATATTTAATATTGTAGCATTTTATATTGTATTTTCATAAATGTAAATTAATTTATCTGTTGAGCATTGGTGGCCTTGTTGTCCAAAAGCAGTATGTAACTACAGTGTTTCGTATACACCAATACCAATACAGGGGTGAGAAAAAGTATATGAACCCTTTGGAACTATGTTTTTTCTGCATTAAATGGTCATTAAATGTCATCTGCTCTTTGTCTAAGTCACAGTCTAGACAAGCATAATGTCCTTAGGCTAATAACACACTTGTTTATTGAACACACCCATTAAACATTTACCGTGCTGGTGGAAAAAGTAAATGAATCCTTGGATTTGGTAACTGGTCAAACCTCCTTTGGCAGCATTAAGCTCTAAACAAGCAGCTGCAGATCAAACCTGTATAACAGCTCAGACATATTCTTTGGATCTCTGGTGTGAACGGCTATGTGAGCTCATTCCACAGCATCTCTGTTGGGCTGAAGTCTGGGCTCTGACTGGTGAATTGTCTTTGTTTGAAGTCATTCTGTAATAGATTTATTTACTTCAGATTTACTTCATTTTCCTGCAGCATCACACAACTTTTACTGAGCTTCGGTTGTTGGACAGCAAATGCTAAACTTCGGAAATCATTTTCCCCTCAATGATGTTGAGCTGTCCAGGCCCAGAGGCAGCAAAGCAGCCCCAAATCATGATGCTCCCTCCACTGTACTCCACTGTTGTCATGATGTTTTCATGCTGGTATGCAGTGTCCTTTTTACACTATACACAGTGCTGGGTGTTCTTCCCAAACAATTCAACTTTATTTTCATCATTCAACAAAACATTTTCCTCGTAGCGTTGTGGAGTGTCACAGTGCTCTTTAGCAAACTTTTGGAAAAAGTGCTAGCAAACTCCATGCATGTAGTCATGAACAGTAAATCAGCTCCAATGTTTCCTTTAAGCCTTTAGCCCTTACTGTGGGCTTCTTTTTTACCTCATTGAGCCTTCAGTGTTGTGCCTTTGGAGTCATCTTAGCTGAGCAGCCTCTTCTAGGGAGATTCTGACTGTGATCAATATCTAAACTATTTGACATTATTATTTATTTAACCTGGCTTCCAGCTTTATGCAACTTTTCTTGATCATAAGTCCTAGGGTCTGGTTCACAAGAGCAGATGCAGTGTTTATTTTGTTTTTTTTTTTCATTTTTTTTTCATTCAAAGTAGCTTTGACCCACACTTCCAATCTTGTTTAATTGATTGGACTCAGCTCCTAACTCTAATTAGCTTGTTGTAGTCATTAGCCGAGGGGTTCACATACTTTTTCTATCGGTTATACTTAAATCGGTTATACTTAAATTTGTTATACTTAAACCATTAATTTTATATAGTAATCTACTTGTTCTGATGGGAAGGTTTTGACGTTTTAATGAAAATAACCAGATTTATGGTGAAATAGTTTATCGTTGCAGGACACAGTGACCTATATCAGTGGAGGTCAAATTCCATAGTTATTAATATCTCTATCCTCATTTGAGTGTTGTTAATGTGTAGCGAGGCACACTTCTCTTTTCTCTCCATCCATCAAAACTTGGATTGTCTTTGCCAAAACATAATTAATTTTGTTGAAATGCTGTGATTACAACACACACATTTTAGGAACATGTCGGCCCAAGACATTTACACAATTTAATTTTAGTACGTGTTTCTTTTAGACAGTGCAGCAGATAAGCAGTGTTATTTTTAGAATGGAATTTGAACCATTGGTTCACATGTTTTGGACTCAGGAGTTAATCACATTTAGTCAGGTCAAGTCAGTTTTATTTGTATAGCCCCATTCATACACAATGGCAGTTCAAGGTGCTTAACATCAGCAAAAAAACAACTTAAAATAATTTTCAAACAAGGGTTAAAAAATTAGAATAAACAGAGTCAGCACAGAAACAAACACACACACAAATTAGAAAAAAAACCAGTCCATCCTCTCTGAGGCAAAAACTGGTTAATCATAAGCCTGACAAAACTGAAAGTTCAAGTTGAATCTGGAAACAGCAGTCACTGATCTCAGACCATCTGGGAGTTTGTTTCAGAAAGCAGGACCAAAGTAACTAAAACCTTCCTCTGAAGACCTGGATTTTATTCTGGGTACTGTTAGAAAGCAACTCCCAGATGACCTGAGGGGTGGCTGCCAGACTGTATTGAGTGAGTACAGTCCAGCAGTTAAACCTGTGTTGTTCTGGGAGCTAGTGAAAAAATGTAAGAACCGGTGCGTTTGCAGTGTGTATTTGCACTCTGGCTGCTGTGTTGCTAAATGAGCTGAAGCTTTGATATGGTCTGTGTTGGTAGTCCAGCAAAAAGCATAACAGTCATCCAGTCTGCTGGAGCTTAATGTATGGACACCCTATTTTAGAAATGCATTAATTGCAACATTAACATCACTTATACCATCACAACATGACAAAGCACCTGTGCTGCTGTGTCCCCTGTGAGCCTGCTAACACCAGGGCACGCGTGTACAAGCAGAATATTTAATATTAGGGCACCAAATGATACCAGAGTTCAAGTTCTTTTCATTGTTGTTTTCATTCATTTATTTCAAAAATATTGCAGGACATCGCAGCCATCTGAAAACTATTATAATTTCTGGCATGTGTGCCACAACAAGACATAATTCATGTTACCTTATACCATTTCAAGTAATTTCAGCTGAATTATGAGTACATTGTTATTTATTACATTCAAATAAGCAGATAAATGTCAAAACTAAGACTTTTAATATGAAACATTTAACATTACCAAGTGCTTTGTTGAAGCTCACTTGTTGAACCAGTTGGCCCTGCATTTGTTACATGTAGCCTGTAGCCTGCAAAGCTAGATGGCAGCACAACACTTAAATTAGCTCATCAGTCCTTCCGCATGATACCAAAAAGAGCCTCTGCATTATTTTCCATGGCTTCTAAAGTCTGGCCAAACACTAAATAACCTCTTTTGAGTTGCTATGTGTGATGTTTACCTTTTAAACAAACGTCTTTAAAACATTGCTAATATGATTAATTTCCAGTAAGGTATAATCATCATAATAAGGTTAAGACAATTGGTATACACAGATAACACGTACACGACAAGGTAATTATTTACACAATTAAGATACATCAAACACTTCACTGAAGTTAAAAATAAAAAGGACATGTTTAATATGTGTTTTGGCTGTATAAAAATATAGTAGTATTATATGCTTAAATATAAAGTAGCTTTATATATCCTTATGTATATACAAGCTGATAATTACATATTTCTAACTATGTATAGGCTTAGTACATATTGTATAAATTGCACTTCACCACATTCAGTTCTCTTGTGAGCGGATCCTGAATGTGACAGTTTGGGGTCCAGTAATCTCAGTTTCTTGAGGGGGGATCAAACCCTCCCTCATTTTGGCCTCAGTTCCTCTTCAGTTCATGGGTATTTTGGAGAAGACCTTTAGGAATAGTCTTGTATCTCAGCTGCCAAGCTTACTTTGAAAGCTGAAGAAGAGACAGACATTCTTGTCAAGTCCCACAGGTCTAACTTGAATTCATCCAAACATCATGCACTTGTTCAGACATACTGAAACCTGCAGGTAAGAAATACGCACACAAACTTCAGTATCTATTATTGTAATCTCGCTTTCGTCCAGAGTGACCTGAACTTCCTGTGACGGGCCATACAGACGTAGCAGCAGTTTCTGCATCTAGTTGTAAATCTGTGGAATAAAACCTCTGAGGGGACTTCTCTTCATCTGCCGTGAGCACAAAAAAAAACCTCCAACAGGAATTCTCCTCTGCCTTTCCATGCCTGTCTTAGGCAACTTTGCATGTGCTTTTCTGTCTGGGGACTTGCTGACCAGTTTCAGTGCTCTGTCCTGTCTGGGGGGCAAGCTGAGTGACATCCTGGAGTGAGCGGCGGCGGCGCCGCCCATAGCCTTTTGAGCCAATCTTGTGCTCAGGGGCACATCTATCTTTAGGGCTGTTAGTCTTGAGCAGTCGGTCGAACAGGTCATGATACACACATGTGACTAGGACGCAACCAACTGGTTTGGATGATGCTGACCTCCTGGGTCTGATATTTAACCCAAAGCTGGAAAAGGAAAAGAAATATTTATGCTCTATTTTCAGACTGAAAATAGACTGAAAAATGTCACCAAAATGCAGCTTTTCTTGTTACCTTAGTGCTGGTGAGACAGTTTTTGCAACCTTGCTCTGTTGTGGTCCAATATGGGCAGAGTACTGCTCATTGGCTGTCACTAAGCTGTTGCCCAGGTCTCTCTTCATACGGCTCTGCAGCAATACTTTAAACCTGCAACACAGAAACAGAAGAGGCTTTGATAGCAGGAGACGGCACTCAAAGATGAATTGTAGGGTGCAGACATAATGACACAGCATTGAACATGATTTCATTTGATGCCTGTGTTGCTCAAGATGTTTGAAGAATTCTCTTGGATCAGAAATGGCATTATCATGAAGGAAGGACTTTTCTTGTTTCTGGAAAATATAGTTTGATTCTTGAAAATCAAAAATGTCACAATTGATAAATCTGCCAGGCATTTATATTGACCAGTATAAGATTCATCCAGATATATTGATATTGGCAGACCACTGAATAACAAGAAATTACGCTACGGAAATGCCAAAGACATGTTTGGGGTAATTAAGGAACAGCATCTTTATTGCATAGATTAAGTTTTTCAAACTTTCAAATATCTGTCAGCAACTGTTGAGCTTCACTGGGATATTTTGTTCACTTTTCTCCTACAATAACAGACATAATTTGACAGACACACTCTTGTTGTTAAGGAAGAACACCTGTTTTGAATGGTGAAGGAGACCATAATGAGGCTTTTTTTTTTTTTAAATGAACACAATGTTCTCATAGTGCCTGTTGATCAGACAGCTCACCTTTTTTTCAGGCTGGAGTTGAGTTCCCCCGTGGCACCTTTTACCAGTGGCAGGACGGTGGTGAAAACACAGCAGCAGATGACAGTGTGCAGGTATAATCTCATTTTGGCTGCGAGCTGTCAACAGTAAAGTTACAGAAATTGTATTTATGAGGTTAGTCTGAACTCCTGCCACAAGTGGTGATTGATTTGTTGAAGACTTTTGTAGCTGAACAACAGGGTGGTTAAGAAACATGTCTGGTGGTTTGTTAATTACAAATCAATATTAATGGAATTGTAAGGCAGGTTATTGATGAAACATCCATGCATCAGTACAGACAGCATCACTGAATACAAATAAAACTTCTAGTCCATCACACTCCCATTTTTGACTGGGCATCAATTTACATTACTAAATACCTGAGGAAGTCTGAAACAATTGTTTTAAAACAGATTTTTAACCAAAATTAAAATTGTGGAAAAAGTTACTTACCTCAGACTCTGGCTTGTAACGTGATGTACAGAATTTATGGCACACATTCAAGTGTGTTGTGTACTGTTTAGTAGAGTTAGCTGCTTTTTCCAAGGTTCTAAAGAGTTTACCATGAGTTGAAGTCTGAAGTTTAAACTGCTAACATGAGAGGCTTTATAGAGTGAGGGAGGGAGCTGTACCTGAATGCCAGACCCAGTGGGAGGGACTGTGGGACAGTTCATGTCAACCCCATCCACCCCACATGTAGGCAGTGAAACCAGAAACAAGCAGATAGATTATAATCGAGTCAGCAATCTCAAAAACTCTGTGACTAATGTTTATTAGTGTGGGCAAATCTTAATTCTGATTTATTGCACTTCTTCTTTGAGAAGGTGTTGAAAGAATCGGTTTTGTGCATTTCTGTTCTGTAAATTGACCTAAATAGTTTTTTTCTCTCTCTTTCTGAAAGGTTTATTCTTGGCAGTGCAAATGGGAGACTTGTGTCCACCAAATCCATTTGCATATTTTTTTCTTGTAATACTGGTCGTTTTGGGGGTGGTTATAAGGGTAGGTTCACTGGCCATGCATGCTTTAAGGCAGTTAAGTTGGGTGCAAATGTTGTTATAGCTGAAATATTTCTAAAGATGTGTTTTTTGATGGCTCTGCTTCAGTCCAAGTTAGCCATCTGTGATTTTAAATTGCTACAAAGAGCTAAGTGTATTTAAATTAGCACTGTGTTGTTGTGGCAACTGCATGCACTGTGAAAATTTGAGGAAGGAACATGTGCTTTATACCGAACTTGTGAAGCTCCAGATGACTGGTTTAATCACTCTGAGTGCTACTTAAATCCACTGGTAGTTACTTCCAGGCATTCTGAACAAGGGCAGTGTTTTGTACATGTGTAATGATTAACCACGTATTAAGGTCTTTCACACTAGCTACAATGAATTTTCTCTGAGATGTAAAAAAATTGAGAGGCAATAAAAACACACAAGGCTCCATATTTTATAAATAAATTGAAAATAAATGTTTAATTTCATGTGAGCATTACCTTAAAAACGTGTCTGCACATTGTGCCCAAAGTACTCCCAAACCTGTAATCTGTGGTTTTAAAAATATATGAAAAATCGTGTTTAATAGCCTCATAGTTGATCTTATCTCTGCCAAGGACCTGTAGGCTCAACTGTCATGGACATGTTGTATTCAAGATATTTGCAGTTAAGAATAGGGCTTCAGTGCAGTGTCAGAATATGGTGAGAAATGCTGACCACAAAATTGCTTACCAGCAGCCCAAAACCCAAAATATATTTGATTTACAATGATATAAAACAGATAAAGGCAGCAAATCCTCATATCTTAGAAACTGGAACCAGAGAATGTTCGGCATTTGCTTGATAAATTACTTAAATGACAATAAATTATCAAAATTGTTAGCAATGAATTTCCTGTCAGTTGAATAATCAACTTGAGAGCAGCACAGAAAATAGTATTTGGAGAAAAATGTCCAATATCACACCCAAAACCCTACCATTACATATTTGATCTATTTTTATCTATTATGAGATGTTAATAACTGTGATGAAATCACCATTTAGTATAAGACATGTGAAACAGTTAATGGAAGCCTTTGTGGTATCAGCTGGCAGGCTTTTAGCCAGAGGATATGGATGTAAGATAGTTAGTGTACTTTGAGTTGAGATTGCTTTCGCCCCTAGGGTTTGGCTTTCAGTCTGGTTGGACTGTATCTAACCACACACAAAATACTGATGGTTTACACCATAGTAATTGTTAAACTCACTGATAGATAAATGGAGTTACGCTTACACACAAAAAAGGGCTCACATTAGCCAATAGACATTCAGCATCACCTCCGCAAGTGTATGTGACAAGCAGAATGTGTAAGTCATTGTCTTAGTACATACAACACAATAACATTTTCCCAAGATGGCAACAATATCTAACTTTATGAAGTCTTCATGTTTGGCTTCATGTTTGGGGCAAACGATTCCTATGACCCCATCAGGGGGTTGTTTACAGGCAGTGTTGCCTACTTAGCTCCTTTTTCTCCAGATTTACCAACTTCTTTTCAGACCCCTTTACTCACCACTTTTTAAAAAGCACCTACTGGCAAATATGGCATCTTGTTGGACAAGGACCCTTATCCACGTTTTGTAGAAGACAATAACCAGTATTGACCCACAGAGCATGAGGTTGGGCTGTCCCTCTGCAGGAAGACCTCTTTGTGCATTTCATTCAGTTGACCACATGGCAGCTGACATAGATGTGAATGAGCTTCTAACTCTCCCTCTGAGAGATCATCTAGCAGTAAATATAGCAGAAATCACAGCACAGCCATTGTCCATAACTTATCAGGATTTTAGCAGAGTAGAGCAGCAGCTTGGAAATGGCTTGGAAGTGACTGCTGGTTAACACGTAATCTTAATGGACTATGTTTCAGTCACTACTTCATACTTTCTATGATCTGTTGTCTGATAACAGAAACATAAATGAGAACAGTTTTATTGGGAATTCAGCTATAATAAATACTGAATATGTGAGCACAGAGAGTAGGAGAGAAACAAATAAAAGGCAGTCCAGTGACTAGGTTTTGACCAAATCTTGTTTTGTTTTAGATCTTCAACTGCCTTACTAAACCTAAAAATGACTATTTGTTTTACCTAAAAGCTAATATCCACTCTAGCTTATTGGCCACATGTTGTTGGTACTGGATTTGGGCCTAATAGTTTTTGTTTTCTTTTTAGAAATACAAACAGACCTCACAGAATTCTTAGAGCATATAACTTTCATGATCAAGTTGTGAGAGCAAGAGAGGGAGAGGTGCACTAGGACTGTTAGTCCTGAAAACCAATGAGTAATCATGTTCACACCTTCAGCAGAGCCTTATGTTATTTCTGGCAAAGGTGAACATAAACTTGCAAGGCATGTCCTGACCCGCGTTTTGGAGATACTGGAAAGTACATTAGTTTTTTATGCTGTCATGATATTTGTCTTATCTAGTAATACTGCCTAACTCTGAATCTCTGATTTTTTTAAAAATTGTTATTATTATTTTAATTAATTAATTTATTTTTTATCCAAATCATTTGTTAATAATGTGCCATTTTCTTCCAGTGGTCTGGACCAAATTAGTTGAGCTACAGGTGTGGAATTGCCCTAATAAATAGCTTGAACTGACAGACTAACCTTTATGAATTAGCACAATTAATGCTTGATCTTGTGTCTAAACTGAAAAAGTTCAGTAAAAGTAATGGTAGTTCTTCTCAGTTTGCTCGAAACCTTTTGTCTTCAACTTGTGTTGACCTGCATGCAGCTGATGTAACCCCAGCCAACATTACAACCACAACCACCACCACAGTCATCATCCTCAACGCGTCCCTATGTTTCTATAAGAGCTGTGCCAGTGTCAGGTATGTTTTGATATGACTTTATAAAACCCAGTCACACATAAAGGTTGGATGGGTCCAAAGAAGCATGAGTCATGCATTGGGATGCCTCAAATAGATACACACAGTGCCGTCATGGCAACAACGCTGTAGCTTTCACGAGCCAAAAGATGATTCAGTGATCTGTTTTAACATGATCCCTTCCAGTTCTTAAATTGGTTGCCCTGTATCTGTTTTGCATGCTGATGGCATGCCTCATGCTGCAGAATTTCATTATTCCAAAACAGAGTATGCTCATGATCAGAATCTATCTGACCACCCATGGCTTTGAATGGTTTTTGTATCCATATCAATAAATCAAGAGCTTTTTTGTTCCTTGAATTGTTGCTGCAGGAGTAGCTTTTAGATTACATCAAGACAATATGGTGTTTGGTTCGGTGTGGATGAAGCTGTGATTGATTTCCACAGTCAGGGGTTAGTAGAGCACAATCTGACCTCAACATTGGCAGGCACCCATTATGTGATTATTATTAGACATTCAGTGTCTATTTATAGTTCTCTGTTTTTAATACAACTAAGATAAAAAGGGAGGAATTATTAAGATCTTATTAAATCTGCTGCTCTGGTATGTAATACTGTGGTGCTTTCTTCATGGGTCTGAAAGAGAATATTCCCTGGAAACACGCAAAGTGATATGCACTTGTCTAAATGTGAGTACTCTTTTCCAAACAGCGGAAAATTACTATGTACTTTGTTTTGTGTGGAAAAATAGAAAGGATATATCAGATATTTACCATTTACTGGTGGAAGATGTGTTCGCCCAAGCGAAAAACAGTTCTCCACGTATTCCTGACTGTTGTGGTTAGAAAGAAATAACAAACATAATCTGAACTTAAACTGTTAATTGGCTGTTAGTCTTGGGCAATTGTCCATATTTTGGTCTCAGTACGGGACCACAGTACCCTGCCGCCAGATTACTGTCTCCGTAATTGCTATGACTTTAGTAATACCCTGACCTTTCCTTCTCCTTTTCAAAATTGTCCAGTACTTGAGTTTATTAAGAAATACTCACAAAACTAATTATTTCCCTTTCCCTTCAACTATACTGTGAGTTTAGTTCTAATTAGGCGATGTTAGCATGGTAACATGCTAACCTGACATGATAAACATGGTAAACGCTGTACCTAACCATTTTAACACAGGTATTGTGAAATATTAGCATGGCGACATTAGCATTTGCAGCATCTGCACCACTGCACCGCTGCTAAAATTCGCTTCACTTTCTGTCTGAACACAGTCATCTTTTTACTGTTGGATTTGCAGGTAAAGTTGAATAGATGTGAACATGCGCCATACCTCAAGTCCACAAAGAGGAGAACTGGCTCTCGAACTAATCACGTCATCAGGTAGTCTGTTGCTTCTCCTCAGAGAATACAGTATGTTGAGAAATATGGTAAAGGTGAGTAGAAGAGGGAAAATAACATAAATTTCTTAGGATTTTTTTCTTCATCCCTCAAAATATTTTGAAGAGGGTCACTGGCACGGGCTATGCTATGAATGTCGTAAGCACGATTACATATTGACTTAATAAGGAGTCTTTTCCATTACTTGGGTTCAGAGTTGACAGTTAATCTTCAAGTTTTCTCAAGATCTCATCTAAATATTGCTGTTCCTGCCCAGTGCGAGCCTGGCTTTTGAATGTGAGTTTTAGATTTACACCATGTGGGACCTGTGAGGCCTGAGAAGTTTGCCATGGGAATTCCAGCACATAAACGCACAAAGCAATGTCTCAACAGCAGCCCTGAGAGACTAGTTCATCAGAGCCGGATGAGGCAGGGCAGAGTCATTAGTCAGAATATAAACTAAATCTTGTGTCAAGTGATGGATATGTGGAGAGTCCAGTTTTCTGCCAGTAATGTTGTGACTGAGGTCAGAGAAAGATTCCACTTTGGCATGAAGATCAAAGTCTTGGTCATTCCATCTATGACCCCGTCGAACATGTGTGTTTTTGTTTTTTGTAACGTGGCAGATGGTGGGAAATACCTACATTTTTTTGGAGTCTTGTTTGTTTCATTGTTCAGTACAACAAGCAGAACTTGCTACTTCAGTGTTGAAACAGGGATGTCACACCACAGTGGCATTGTGACCAAACTGGTGCAAAGACAGTCTGCTGTGTCCTTCTACATTATGGCCATAGTGTTTTGTTTATAATTAGTTGCTTTGAATGAGAATGAAGCCCTTAGGAATGTAATCAGAAGCATTGCTGTGGTGGATTTGGGACTTTATGAAATTTCCCAAAAGTGAAGGAGTTGTTTATTTTAGGGACCTGTTCTTATGTAAGGGACAGATGGATCTTGACATTGAAAGGGGCTGTGTGGTGTCAGTGGTGATGTGGACAATGTGCCTGACAAATCTGAATAAGGTGAAGCTCTTGATTTGTCTGACTGCCTACAAGCCACCTGCACAAAAACAAACAAGTCTTTTGGAAGACACTAGAGAGTCTTTTACTAAGACCCTATGTTCTTGTCACCCATCTTTTTCAACACACCTTCATGAGACTTGGATAGTGACGCAAAAATGGGGTTGCATCTACAAGTGACCAAAATGAGATTTCAGTTGTAGAGTGTTGAACAGGATGAGGAGCTACGACATCCTGAAGTAACTTTGATTAAGACCACTGCTATTTTGTGTCTCAAGGAGCCAGTTGAGATGCTTCAGGACTCTTAAACAAATTGACACTCAGTTCTCTAATTTACAGATACAATTTATTAATTAAAAATGTTACACTAAAATAAATTATGCTGAAAAGAGAACCTGCTTTCTTACCAAGGGCATGTGAAAGGGTCTGCTGTCCAACTGCACATACACAATTTCCCATTCTGTTTCTTTTCTATTACTTTTTATTTGCACACATGCTCCTAAATATATTTTTTCACATCTATTTCTTGTTGCAAATGTGGGTGACCTTTTGAATTTTTCGCCTTGTTGCACCCTTTTCTTCTGCAGTGGTTTAATGGCAACTGGAGAATTAGTGCCACCAGCTGTTTATCTATTATGCTCAACTCCCAGTATTTGCAGTAGTTGATGGAAATATGTATTAATTTGCATTTTGTTTTGCAGACTTTCTCCAGATTAGTTCTGTTGAGATGGGGGATAAAATGGTTCACTCAATAGCTTTTCAAAATTGTAAAATCTTACCTCATAGCATTATAAAGCCCTGTATTGTGTTTTTGTGTGTGATAAACCTTCAAACTCATGGATTTATTTCTCAAACCTGCTTTCCTGGGTTGCATTTCATTGTCTCCCTGATACCTGAGATAACTTGTGCTCCATCAAAGCAGCCCATTGTGTTTCTTCGTGAATGTGGTGCTGTTTTCGGCCTCAGTGCCTGTAACACATACCTCATGCATATCTATACACACACAAACAAATTCTGGCAAAAGGAAACGGCAGGATGTCATAAGATGGACAGATAGACTTACTTTTGGGCCTTAGCATTACTGCATCATGCTGTGCCAGACATTAAATGGATGTCGAACCATCAGTCTTGTTTTCTCTGTGACATGAGAACAACTACTGAATTGGTTTGGTATTTGACTGTTAAAGCTGCTCTAAATTTTTATCTAAAGATAAATCTGTCCTCTCATCCTTCATCACTTGGGCTGTGACAGGGATGAGTGTCCAGATGTCAAACCTAAACCTAAAATCCAAAACTGCCACATAAACTGTACTGTGGGTGCTCCATGCAGAGACATTTGGACTCAAAGGTTGATGTACTGTGCCTCAATTAACTCTGTTGTTTACCAAAGATGTCATGTTAAATTGTTTTTGGGTATTGAATTTCAGATTTGTTAGTCATTCTCACTACATTTTGGCCTGTTACTGCCACGTGTGTGTGTCCTGTGGTACCCAGCTGATATTCAGTACTCTCACAGCCTCTCATAAGTGAATATCCCCAAGATGACATACAATGTGCAGATGTTGAAAATGATGCCGCGTGAGAGCTGACAATGTTTAATTTTTTTTTAACACTAAGATCATTCAAGGCTAATACGAGTTGCCAGTAGCTCTGTCGTAGCAAAGTTTTCCATTATTAGGCTGTTAAAAATGTGAGTAGCGTGTCAGAATACCAATGGGGGTGAGATTTTGTTCCAAAACAAACCAGAAAGTGACTTTTGAAGGCCAGAAATCTCAACGCATTGTTAAACCACAGATGTAAATTAATCTGATATTCTGACCATTTTGTAACAGGCTTTGATATCTCCCACTTAAAAGCACTGTCATGTGGCATTTCTGTGTAATTCATGGCACACAGAGGAGTTGTGCCATTTCAACACAGACCTCAAAGATGGCATGGTTATGATTTCATGGGTTTATACTGTACCCGCAATTTCAGATCTTTTGACTTAGTTATACCCCAGATGCTTTCTCAGGATAAATTTCACAAACTAGTACAAAACATTTCTTACTAGAAGTCAGAGGAAATTTACAGTTATTGTTTTTAACAATTCTCTGAAAATATTCAGTCTTATTTTAGTCCTAGCATGCTAACATTTTCCAGTTAGCTCCACAGACAAAGTGCAGCTGAAGCCGATGGGATATGAATAGTTTTCCAGGTATTTTGTCATAAACCTAAGTACTGGACAGATTTGGACTTGATGATGGTGCTAGGTGAGAGATTTTCAAAGTGTGAGGTGTGCCTCCCCAGAGGGACACCGGACAGTTGAAGATGCTTATAGAGGGAAAGATGTGAGGTGAGATTCTGCTTAAGGAACAGGTGCATGTCGTTGTTCTAAAAACAAATGAAAGTAAATACTTTGTGTTCGACTCATCAACATATTAAACAGCAGTGGCTGTGACACACAGCTCATTGAGGCAATATTATTATCTCCATTATCACAGGAAACTGGTTCTCCTCATATCTCCAGAACTTTCCTGAGAATAATTATGCTTTCTTCAGTATCAGAGTAATCCAGCAACAGGAAAAGTCAGAGGATTACCAAAATTAGAACACATGTTCTTGGAACCATGACTGCCTATAGAAAGGTTTCACCTGATGGTGGCGCTAGAGTAAGTCAGAGGGATCACCAGAGTCACTAGGATTCATCCTCTGGGGACTTTGAATGTCCATGCAATAGTCTTTAAGATATTTCAGTCTGGACCCAAAGTATTGCACCAACTGACGGATAACAGACCTCCATAGAGCTGCTGCTACTATGGCTAAAAAAACAAGCATCATTTGCCTTAACAGTTCAGCTTTGTGTCAGTTCCATCCAGGGCATTAACAAATGAATATTTTCATTATCAGTACGTCTGCATGCTAATTAATATATTATTGGTTTAGTTTGTAGTCTTAGTGAAAAGAAAAAAATGCCAGTCATAGTTTGACTTATTCATATTGCTTGTATTGTTTGTATTGTATTTTTAAACATACAAAACCCAAAACATATTTAGTTTACCATTATAGAAGATTAAGAAAACAAGGAAAATCCAGAAATATTCTCATTTGAAAAACTGCAACAAGTGAATCTTTGTCACTTTGATTTAAACAACTTGGACTTTAATGATAAATAGTTTAATAAAATTATTGTAGATTAATTTCCTGTTGATTAATCAACCAATTGTCATTGTTTGGTTACACTTAGTTTTTATCAATTGCAAACAGAAGTTCTGTGGTCATTACAGTGAAGTGAAATGTGTTTAAGGTCACCACTAAACACAGGTAGTAGAGGGTGCAATGGTTAATTTACATCTGAACAATATTGTGTGCACCATTTAATGTCCACTAACACAAGTACTGAACCCTTAGATTGCTAATGTAGTCTGTGTGGTGTTTGATTAGTATTAAGCATGTGAGTGATGTGAGTGAGTGAACCCAGTGATGTATTTATTAAGTCATTAGACACAGATTTCAAAAGAATGTGATGCATGAAGTCACATTTTCGTAATGGAGAGAAGTTACTTTGTCAGAGAGGAGGATAATATATCACCGTGCTAAATTTACTTTTTGACCTTCAGCTGACACGTTTGCGTTTTATAGCTTACGTGTCTGGTGATATTGGTTTCTCACTAGTCTTTCATTGTTGCGTTGAAAGTGCAAATACGTCAGGGATCGATTTGGAGAGTCTTGAAATTCCAGTGGGTGGGGTCCAGGGTGGAAAATATGTTTCCAAAGCCAGAAATCTCTGCACCTGGCGGAGTCGTCATTGATATTGATCAACAACATTGTCAGCCTCCCACAGATACAGTGTCTATTTAGTGCTATTGGCCAATAGGTATCTTACTCTTTAGTACCTTAAATATCTGTAGAAACCTCCCTCTACAATTTGTTCTCAGTGTGGGTGCAGTGCTTTTACTTGCTTTCAAAACACCTCTGTGTGAGTCACGCTAACAAACAATGCTTATGCTATCATTAATTATTCCCCACCTATATTTTCCTGCTGGTGTAGGGATTTGAACTGGCAACCCTCCTGCCACAGCACTGCTTTTCTAATACTAAATGATATGTGAGTTGTGCATATGTTAAAGCTACCAAGTACATTCACATACATTAATGTCCAGTATGGCAGGACATTTTTGTATCTGCTCTTTGCTGCTGTAACGGTGTAACTTCCCCATTGCGGGACTATTAAAGGTTTATCTTATCTTATCTTATTTTATCTTATCTTGTTAGAATTTGTTTACAGTTGTTTATTCTGTTTTATTTTTGTACTAAGGCAACAAGCAAAGCAAATGTAGATCACATTTCCAAGATGTTTTGTGGTTTTATTTCATTGTCTCCTCCAATTCCAACAGATGGATGTCCCACCAGTGGCCCATAAATGTGTTTCGAAAATAGCATGTTTAATATAGTTATTTCTGTGAAGTTAACAGTGTAATTGCAAATGATGTTTCCTGTTCCATCACATTCTGCAGCCATGAGTCATCTGCTGTCACGGAGGCATTGCATACTGAAACACCACAATGTTTGCCCAATGCTGCTTGATAGTGGATGAAGAAAATAAATCTGGCTAGTATCACTGGCCATCACTCACCCCGGTCTCCCCACCGAGTGATTCAGACCCTTTGAAATGTGACCCTGGCACTCTTGTGAGCTAAATGATTGTATAACACTTCATTAGAAATTGGGGAGTTTATCTGCAGCGTTGGAGCCGAAGGATTACTGTCACATTGTCTTCATTAGGACTTTATAGTTTAAGGCATGTTTCACCACTTTCAAATTAAATGGAGAGATGGATTGGGTAACTTGAGGAATTTAGTTTACTTTTTTTTTTTTTTAGATATGTTCTTTCAAATAGTGCCTCACCTCTCTTGTTTTGGTATTTTGAGGATTTGTTTGGCGCTTTTCAGACATTTTTTCACCTGTTTGTAACATTGCTGGCTTTATCTGTGTGATGGTCTTTTATCATTCAGACATGTTTTTTAAATTTGTAAATGTTCCTCACGTCTCTGTGAAGACATGGCAGAACATTTAGATGAAGAGCCTCAACATTTGGTTCCTGGTGGAAGAGAGGAGGCAGTGTTGGTGACTTTTAAAGTTGTGATAATGACAGCTGTGAGGGATACTCGCACCTCGCATCATTTATTGTTATTAGATAGCAATTATTTTGTCTTAAATAGGGCCTTATTGTCACCCTCAGTTAATTTGCCAGGTATTTGATTTAATTATTTGGTCTATAAAACATCACAAAAAAGTGAAAAAAATGCCTATCACATTATCTTCATCTTCAGCTTCTCCATCCATCCATCCATTTTCTACCGCTTGATCCGTCAGGGTCGCGGGGGAGCTGGAGCCTATCCCAGCTGACTATGGGCGAGAGGCGGGGTACACCCTGGAGTGGTTGCCAGTCAGTCGCAGGGCTGACACACAGAGACAGACAACCACACACACACCTACGGGCTATTTAGAGTAGCCAATTAACCTAACCCGTGCATGTTTTTGTGATTGTGGGAGGAAGCCGACGTACCCAGAGAGAACCCACGCAAGCATGTCCAACCAATAATCCAAAATCAAACAATATTCAGTCTAACACAATGTAAGACCAAGAAAAGCAGTGAGTCCTCACATTTTAGAGCCTTAAAAAAAACAGTTGATCAGTCAACTGATTAATCAACTAATTGTTGCAGCTCCTGTCTGAAAGTACACGAGCATTCAATAACGGGACATGAAGCCTCTAGTCTCCACTCAGTCAGTGCAGCACATGCAACTCAGACAGGTGTGTGGACTAAAAATGATTTAGTTTGAAAGCTGGGAAATAAGGCGTCATGGTGAAACTGAGTTATTTTTTTTATTTAGTTGGGCAGATGTTCATCTACCTCCTGTGCTGAGTGGGCCACCAGTCTGAGCCTATGTATGGGAAAAACTGAGGTTTGACAGAGTCAGACTTCTGTTAAGACTTTCATGTAAAAGTGACTTGGATGCTTATTTGGACCTGAGTCTGACAAGTAAAATTGAAAGCACATTTACACAAGGAGGGGCATGTCTGATACGGCTTTCACATTATTAATGGGTGTGTCCTATTACTGAAATATACACTCAGATTTTCTAAAAAGTTGTGACACGATTTTCCGGGAAGCCACATCGACTCAAAAGGATGTTGAACATAAACGGTCATTTGTCAGGAAGGGAGATAGTGTGGAGGCGTGGCAAAGCTCCAGGCTGGCGTCTTCACTACAGGAGGATCAAGACAGTTAGGTGCCATTCCCTCCTTTGAGTCATATGTCTTTTTTGACAAGAGAACAAAGCAGTTTGTGTTGCACTGGTCAGAAATAGCTGCTACAATTTTACCTTGATAACACACTTATCCCAGAGGAAGAGAATGGTGTGTGTTTAGAGAAGGGATGATGACACAGGAGCATGCAGGTAATTCTACCCTTGGCATCGTCTCATCGAGCACTTGGCCCTTCACCCGGTAAAAAAGGGCTCTGCTGACTCGTTCACTTGCTTCCTTTAAGCCTGCTGAGCTTGGGTATTTTTAACATGATTTCATATACTCTGTGCAATTAAGTAGGATGCTGGTAAACAATGCTCTGGTTGGAGGCCAGCTCCAAACTTGGCTCTGTCATAAGTCAGACGGTTTCAACTGAAAAATGAATAACTTCATGTGCTGGCAGGAGTGCAGCACAGTCCATGGGGGTTGCAAGGTTTTTTTTTTCTTTTTTTTTTTTTTTCCAAAGAAGCACTTGTGTTTTATATTTGCGCCTTGCCACACATTCTTTTGTGTTCATGGGGGAGTAAGACGATGAGACACTTGACTTTTGAAGTCTTTCTGTCTTGTCACGTAAAGCATTCCTCACAGACAGAGTAGGACCATGTAGACAACCAGTCACCTCTCACTTCTTCCTAATTACAGTTCATATCGGGTTGAATTTTTAAAAATTGCCTGTGCGTGCATTCATGTATGTTTCTGTAGCACATTCAGATAAAGGCATTTAGTTGTGTGCCTTGCTGTATTTTTGTGTTTCTGGGTACGTGTCATGTGCACATGCAGCAGTCATACATTTGAGCGTAGGCAGGTGTGTAGTGACTGTGAATGCATGCACATTGATGCCTCTGCATTTTTAAAAGTGTGTGCACCCAGGTATTAACACTATGTATTCATGTAGGTGTGTGCATGCTTTTTGCATATGATTTACTCTAGGTAAGTGTGTGTGCATGTACTTTTACATGTATACACTGTAACCTTTAGCATGAAAGGGTAAAAATACAAATGGGAGGCCAGAGTGGCACACGGCTCACCTTTAGCTTGGCTGTTTATGTTGTCAAAAGATATTTATATCTGGAATGAACAATTGAGAAAGATGGGTTTGATTTCCCTGCTGTGGCCTCGGGCTCGGCCTTCCTGTGGGTGCAGAGTCAACCTCAGTCAGATGCGCTGATTGGAGCCAGATCCTTTGTCCCAAATTCCGTCTCCTTGCACCCTTGAACCTCACGAAATCTCTAAACTAAAACCTTCAGTCATTGGTTTAAGTCCCACATTACACAAATCCAACTCTAATGGGATGTTGTGAAATGTCAGGAGGACGATGTGTAGAAACATGTGCCGATGGACAAGAGAGATGACATGCAGGTGAAACACGGTTTTTACAGTGTTTACAGTAATAGTCACTGTAGTTGGTGTGAAGTGGAATGCTGCTATTAATTCCTCATTCTCTGGACCCACTTTTTGGTGTTTTTTCATTTTTATGAGGCGGAGGAGGACATCTGTTTACGTCGTTGACCCTTACAGGAATTCTCCAGGGACCTTTCAATCTTCCGTAGAGATCTATAATGTGAAGATGCAGTCATATTCTTTTTTTATCTACTCTCTCGCCAGATGCTTGCCTGAACTATTAATACGGCCGTATCACACCCCTGGGGTCCATGAATTGTCATATGCGATACTGCGAAGGAAGGTAAATGTTCTGCAGGCGTTCTATTCTACTGTCCCAAGAGAACCCCTCTGCTCCGTAAACCTCCACAGGCCCCAGAGCTCCCGAGAACCCCATTTGCTATAAATACCCAGAATTCCTAAAACTTTCGAACCCTATATATTTTGAATTCCTCAGACGCCTTTAGACACTTTGTACCTCAGATGCTCTTGTACTCGAGGGGGCAGTGAGACCCTTTAACCCCGCCTTATTCTTATTTTCCAACCAACCCCCCCCCCACCGCTGCTCACACACACACACACACCCCCTGCGATGGATTCCAAATCGGGAATTTAATGCATTTCTGTTTCGCATCACCTCCCAGGAATGCGGCACGCGTGCCACAAGCCTCATAACCTCAGGCTGATGAGTGTGAGGATGTTTAAAAGAGAGAAGGATGATGGGATACAGACGCTGCTGGGGGTTATGGGGGGGGGGTTGACAGAGCACATCCGGCGCGGCACTTGGCGTTAATGACAGGCCATCTTGTTGCATAAAGTAATGTTAGTGCAGCTGTGGTATGTGCCGAGCGCATCTGGAGCACAGATTTTTGGGAACGTATTTTGTGTGTGTTTGTTTGGTCTTCCCGTCTCACTCAAATTAACGACTGTTGCACGATACGGAGGGAGGATGGAATGAATTAACTTGGTTGGGGATCTTTTGAGGGGGCGCTGATCTAAAAGTGGAGATTTTACAAGCTGGTCTGTTTTGCATAATGTTCAGATACCGTTTTTCTGTTCTCATTTGCGCATATTGAATCTTGTCAGGATTAGAGGCTCACTGTCAGGTCGCTGGATGGGGAGGAAAAGTTCGTAACCTACAGATTTACCACAGTCAGTTCTCTAATTAATCAAGTTAATCTGCATGGAACACCTTCATTTTTTTTGAAAGAGTATTTATTTATTTCCTTTGATTTACAATCTTAAGATGCCCTATGCAGTAACCCCACACTTGTACTGAGCAGTAAGCAAACCAGTCCGGTTCTTATTTTACTCATTTAGTCAGTAATTTTAGGCCCGGATAAGATGTTTAATAAGATGTTGATATCAAATATTGATATATATGACAGTATCAATCTGGAAAACATTTTAAAACAAAGAAACCTCAGTTCATTCATATTGGGACCAGGGCTGGGTCTGTAGAGTCAGTCAAAATGTGCCTGTAGAGTCAGGCAGCAAACAGATTTGTAATTTTGTTTATAGCTACAACTAACAATAGTTTTCATGATCAATGTCATAAAACAAGGCGATCGCAAGTTTTCAAAGCCCAATTTATAGAAGTTAAATGAAATACGAAACAAAGAAAAGCAGCAGATCCACATATTTTAGAGGCTGGAAACAAACGTTTGCCCTTTTTTCTCTCAATGAAGGAATTAATGAATAATTAATTGTTGGAAATGAATTTTCTGTTAAATGATTCACTGATTAACTGACTTAGAGTTTCAGTGCTAATCTCATTTATTATTAGATTGGCTGTGTTATTTAGTAAAATTCTGAGTTGACTTTAACATTTCATGAAACATATTTTATATTTTTCCTGGTAGGGTATCCAAAAGGTATTGTTGTAGTCTCAGCTACAAAACTGTAGTAGTGTGTGCAGTAGTATCAAAAACGTATTCAATCTTAAATTTTGTTTAATTATTAATAGTGTTCAATCCAGAGTTAGTCCAAATATAATCACATTAACACTGTCAGTGTGGACATTTGTTTGGCGGGTAGCTTTCATTTACTTCCTCACCCTTCCCTTCCTGCCCCAGACCTCAAATTACTGCAAATCCCTGACTGCACAAATATTACAAACAGAGGATGACAATTTAATTACTCATTATTATAATTACACAGGTATTGAACAGCATATGATGATATTGTCTGAATCCTGTATAGCCAGACAGGAGACAGAAGACAGTGATCGGCTTTATTTTGGAAAATGGAAAGTCTAGACGGTGAAGTCATGGAAATGAAGTCACCATTTCACTATTCTGTCCCCAGATGATCCACAGTTAACATTTACTAGTTTGACAGTAAGTGTTGCTCCCCTTGCCTCTGTTGCTTGTCCTTTGCCATTAGACATATTATGCAGCGGTGCGGTGTTTGTGGCACCGTAGCGCCCTCTGGTGAACATTTGAAGTTCAGGCAGTTTTATCACTGATAATTGAGGTTTTAAGGGGTTCACAAAATGCAGCTGACCAGGAGTTTGTGTGGTAGTGTAGTTTAGGGCTGCAACTTTTTATTGTTATTGTTCATTAATCTGCATATGAAAAAAAAAAGAATGAATGAAGACAGTTATTCAAGATTTGTTTTATTACATAGTTCAGTCTTCAGCTTTTTACATATTTATAAAAAAAAAAGAAAACATAAAATAGAAATCACAATGTTCACTCATGACAGGTTACAGTACAACAACACAATACAAATGTTGGGCAGTTAGCATTGTTGTTCAGAGTGAGGCCTTGGCAAAATGCCCCATTTCAGACACAGTGTTTACAAGCAGGAAATGTTTAAGAGCCTGTTAGTTAGACAGAGAAAAGCACTTTGATGATGACAAACAATTTACATGATCATTTCTGTTGGGTTTTTTTTTTTTTATAGAAAACTTTGTTAAACATCATTGACTTTACATAAGAGATGTCATCCTCTGGTGCTATGGATGCTGCCTTCATGCGGCTAAAATTTAGTAAGAAAGAAAACAGAAAACCACTGCTAAAATATTTACAAAAAACCCTTACATTCCACGTAAAAATGGTCCCAAAGACTTAAGAGGGAGTAGTTTGTACTTTTCGATAGCTCAGACTTTTTCAGAGATTTTAGAAAAGGATAGATGCATTTGACCAGCTCTTAACTTTGTGACTGTGTGATCCTAAAACGCTCTCAGGCACTTGGCACTGGACAGGTCAGACTCTGGTCTAAAGTAGTGCGTGTCACAGATACAAATAGACAGTCAGGACAAAATGGAAGAAAATAAAAAGGTAGTTGTGTGCACACTCTTTTACAGTCATGACACTGAGTAAACTGCATGTATTAAAAATTAATAGATTTAAATTGAGTGTATTGTTAACCATGGTCATCAGTTCAGTCCACTGTTAAAACACTGAATTACTAACAACTGACGAAAAGGGACTGGCAGCTTCAATAGCAACCTGGCCGTTGGTCCCAAAGGCTAAAAATTAAGAGAGGCCAAGGCACTATTTAAAGTTATTTTCCTGCTCTTTAATTACTGTAATATACTGTATCTCTGGTGAGTGTTAGGGTTAAACACTAATATTAACTACCAAATGCCTTTACACCTAATTTTATTCTGTACACTATTGTGGAAAGAGAACTGTATTGAAACTCAGTCAATACATGTATTAACAAAAAAACTTATTGACAGCAGTATTGTTCCAGCATTTGTCCTGGAGTTATCACTTCTTCATTTAGTATTGTTGTGGGATGTCTTCTGAAATTAGTAAGCGTAATCCTCATAATGTGAATATGTGACTGCCCCTTTAATCTATGGTGCTCTAAAATAACAGACTTGTTTAAAAGTATACCACTTCTATCAGTGCTGATTCCTACTGTGCAAGTCTAAAGACTCATAAAAGGGAGAAACGTAACTGATTATTCCCCCTAAACATAAAATGCCTTAATTTCACTGAAAATCCAGTTATGAGAGACCTCCTTCCAGTTACGACTTAGATTTGTTTTTATCAAAGACACTATGTCCCAGCGGCCCTCTCCTGCCTTCTCTTCCAACTTGTAGACATGTTTAAGGTTCAGCTCTTACAGCAGCTCTACTGAGCTGCCTGGTTCTTCATCTCCTGCCATTTCTTCTCCCTCAGACTGAGCTCTGCTTCAGAAAAGGCGGCCGGGCCCCAGTTGGTGATCAGCTTCTGTCCCTTGGAACCTGGAGAAGAAAAAAAATCAAGAGCTTATTCACCTCAGAGGTAAGAATATTTAATTTAAGGTGGACTATTACCTTCAGTTCACTGAGAATTATTTATTCTGATTTGCTGGAAATTGTGTGTTAACTTTCGAATGTTTGACTTTAACTGAACAGTTTGTTTGCTGTTCTAAATCAATGCTTCGGTATTAAACTGTCGTTAATGATAGTGAGAGTCAGCCTCTGCTAAAGAGCTCAGGAATAAAAACGTGATGTTTAAAAATTGGAAAGAAAGATCAAAATTATTTTGTGTGTAAATTAAGGATCGATATTTTCATCCGATTACATAAGGCATTTTGTTGACATGTGGCCGTGCTATAAGTGGGTTAATATGCTCCAAGTTTGCAGCACCCAATGTGTTATCCTTCACATCATTCATTCATTGTATATGCAGTTATCTGTATCTGAAGTGCACTGTAAACTACAAGTCAAAGCAACAGTCCTTGAGTCCAGTTTGGAATATCAAGTGTCCTTACTTCAAAATGAAAAGCAGCGTTTCACTGCCCTCTATGGTTGAAATGTCATATCATTCTTTTTTTCTTTTTTTTTTAATGGGAGATCAGTTTGCCTAATATTTCAATACAAAATTCTCTAGTTACTCCGATCCTTTTAATTAGAGGCTCGTCTCTTTATCATAAAACCAGACTTTAAACATCCATAAGTGAACATACTTTGATTTTATGTTGATAAGTTATTCATTAATGCTTGAAATACTTTCCTTTTTTTTTTTTTTTTTTAAAAAAAGCCCATAACTGCAAGCTTAATCTGTTCTTTAGCCTCTTACATTTGAACTGAGCATGATTTTATTCATACCAGATGAACTGCTGAAAAGTATGCAGTCATTCTGAGTTTGGACAGACTTATATTATGTGTATTAAAGTTGACATTTTACTTTGTAGTAAACGACATTCTTAGTGTGAAGCCTCCCGCCAAAAATATCTGCAGAATTTAGATTTCTCATTGTTATGTTTTCTCCTTCCAGCCTTTTTTATTATCTCTCTCTTTTTTTTATTATTTTATTTTTAGCTGTAACCTGCCTTGAGGGAGCAGACTGTGCATTGTTGATGTAGGGAGTATGAGGAACGTCTCAGGATTAAAAAGAGCCAAGCTGATTCTCTTCTGCAAATTTTACTAATGAACTCTGTGGGGAAATTAGTATGATGACCATTATCATTACATTTAGTCATGACAGGAATGAGTTTGTAGCTTTGAGGTGTTGCTCTGAAGCTCTCTGTCACAAAATAACATCAACTTTTATTAGTAACGTCTTTAGCACAGTGTATGCATTAAACAGTTAAACAGGACTCTTTAGCAATATTTTATTTTAAACTTCAAAGTAAAACAGCAGCACTGACAAATCTCTGTAATTGTGCAGTGATGCCAAAGACAGTTCACTAGGTTCCTGTGTCAGTAAAACATTTGAAAAGCAGGACAGTGTCAGTAAACTATGGGCTTAAAAGGATTTAAAACAGATTCAACATGTTTTTAAGAGGAAGTTATCAGTTTTTTGTGCTGTACAATTAATCACTGATTCTTGTTGACAAATGATTGTAATACACAAAGTAATTTAAAAACTACTTTCTCTGCTTTACTTTGAAAAATTCTCTTTAGCCAAATTCTCTCAGCCCTCCCAAACATAGGCAAGATGCGTCTGGAAAAACTCCAGTGAAGGCGCCCGGCAGGGATCGGTCACTACCCAAAGCTCAGTAGAACACGATGCTACACACACTCCATTTTACCCTCACTCATGAACAAGACCCCGAGTTACATTAACCCCTTCACTTAAGGCAGCAACTCTCTCCCAACCTGAAGGGGGCAAACCACCATTTTCTGGCAGAGAACCACAGCCTCAGACTCGGAGGTACAGACAGGCTGTAATAACTGTAATAAGTAAGTAATCAGACAGCGATGAATGTGTTGTTACCTGGTTGAATGAGTCGTAACAAGCCCTCATGTTCAGCCACCTTGTGCTTCCAGGTCTTTGTGTTGTTGGTTGCGTCTTCCAGTTTCTTTATCACCGTCTGGTTCACACACAGAAAGGAAAAACACAGCACAGTTATTATTAAATAATAAAATACATATATTTTTCTTCCCTGAGAGCACTTAGGACACCTTACTTAAGATTTAAGAACAGTACTTTTTGGTACATTGTATTAACAGATAGTGTGTAATTTGTATTAACTTTTGTCTAAATAGCAGCCTCCCATCTAACAGTCATACAGTGACACCATGTGGCTATGCAGGACACTACTTCACTACACAGTGTATGTAGACAGACATGCTGACCGAAATTTAAAGTCATGATGTTACCTCATATACTGTTCATTATTATTTACACTCTGGAACAACAGCCATGACGGGAGATTCTTCAGACTCCTGTTCACTGTACATACAGGTATATAGTGTTGTCCACTCCAGCTGTATGGTTTTCATAAGTCAAATCATTATTACAAATACAAAATGTCTTCTACACAACCTGAAGCAGAAGCACAAACGTTAACATTTCCTTTTAATTGGGTGGTCCTTGGGAGTGTGCTTGCTTTTCTTCACTGTGTGTTGTACTTGTATATTTGTTTCAGGCCAAATTCCTCAGCCCACTGCTGATGTTGTGAAACTCAGCTGCTGAGTTCCCAAACATTAACCGTGAGCTGGAGGAAATTTTGTGGTGGTGATAATCTGGGAGTGTACTTCTAACTTACACTTGTACTCCCAGCTCTTACCACTGAGGAGTCTGTAGGATTCTCCATGAGCCACACTGTGATATAATTTACTGTAATTTGATTTAGAAAACAATCAGTCTCTCAGCTGACCTGGTAGTGCTCCAGGGCCCCCTGCCTCTCTTCCTCCAGATGTTCCAGTTGTTTCATCGCAGCCTGCAGAGCATTCTCTTTAGCCAGACGTTCCCTCTCCAGCTCCTTTTTCTCAGCCTCCGTCTCCGAGATGGCCCTCTGCTGCCGCAGATGGATCTGCTCCAACTCTGCCCTCTTCGTGGCCTCCTCCTCCAGTAACCTGCTCCATACACACATTAACATGGATGAGAGGAAAGTGTAGTGCTTTATACTTGTACTATTAACTGTAGGCAGGCTTCTCCTTCCCACTACTAAGCTGAGGGACACAGTAATATAAACTGAGTACCAAGCATGCAGTAAACAAACAGTAAACTTTAACAGGCCTTGACACAGGTGTCAGCAGGTGGTGCTATAGTGCAATGATTGACTGTGGCTTCAAGATTATGGTTCAAGTAAATGTAACTACAGATTGCTCTACATAAATGTCATTTACATAGTTGATATTCTTTATCAAACAGATTGATATAAAAGGCAGCTGAGATTTGAATGCTCCTGTCTTCCTCAAAACACAAGAACACAAACCAAAATGTATGTTTGCTTGATTAATGAAGGAAAGTAAAAAAGGAAATAAAGATTTAATTTGTTTGAACTACAGTGGTGCTACTGGCAAAACACTAAAGCTGGTTCAGTTCATATTATAACATTAACCACACAACTACACATCTCTATGTCACATCTCTCTCATAGTCTCTTGTAAACTTTTCCTTTAACTCTAAACTCAATCTGCTTTTCACACTAAGCTTAACATTAAACTTTATTTAATGTAGTAAAAGACTTCATTTTCTAAAGTTAAATGACAATCTTTTTGCAGTGGTTTAATTTAAGCACTGTGGTAAGAACGGTGGCACTGACCACATGGTCACTGCTGGTTAATCATACGTGAGGTGGAAAGTAAATGTCAGCAGAGAGGAAGGAAGAACATTGGAGGAAACATGGTGGAAAGAGGGAAGTAGAAGTTCGATGTCTGTCTGCTCGTGTGTGTGACTCGAAGGAGGACCAGACTCAGGCCGTGAGGCTGTTTGGAGTTGGTCAGCGTTCAATCTGAAAAGCCACTGCTATGAACTTATAAGACTACCAGTACAGCATCTTTGTACTGGTAGTCTTATAAGTTCACGTGTCTGCAGTAATTTTTGATGGGACCTCCCCTCCTTGTCGACTGACCGTGCCTGCAGTTTACGGACGGCCTCCTCGTCCTGTCTGGCACGCCTCTCGTCCTCCAGAGCGTCCTCCAGTTGACGGTACATGTCTTCCAGTTCGCGGACCCGCTGCAGGTACTGCTCCAGCTCAGTGGACTTCTGGGCCACCTGCTCCTCCATCTGCTGCCGTACCTGTAGCACAAGGAAGTATAGAGCAGTGCTTTATCTGAAATTCATACAAATAAATAAAGATTGAATACATAAATGGAGAATTCAGTATAGATAGTACAGCTTTAATGAACAGGCGGTCCTAAAGGAAAACATCAAAGACTGCCTTCATCAGCTTATCCTTCACTTAACATAGTTTATGTTCTGCTCTATGCTTTTGTTATAGTCGGTGTATACAATCATCTGCTGGAACATCACATCTATGCTGTGCACTGAGCATGTGGAGATGTTATCATCAGAGGCAGTGAAGCAGCAGAGATGCTTTTTTTTTTTTTGGTGGTTACATTCACAAAGCGTACCTGATAGTAACAAGTGTGTGTTTCCATTTAGCATCAAACCACAAACTGTCAGTGTTAATAGACCTGCACAGAAACGTCTTCACTTAATGTAACAGTAATAATGAATTAATATTGATGCAAGGACATGAACACAACTTTAAGTAACTCTTTGGCTGTCGGCGTTAAACGAACTTCACTCTGAGCTGTAGTTTGAATTAAGCTCTGAGTGTCATTTCTATGTCTCAGTCTGACACTCGTACATAAATGTTAAATTAAAACGTGTGTTGTACTTAACTCACGCAGTTTACAGACACAAATAAAACACACTAGACCAAAAAGCTGAATTTCAGTTGCTCTTGTTCCACCACTCGTTCTGACGTAACGACCCAGTGGAGGATGACGAGGACTGACCACGTACCATTTTCTCTCTCTCCATGTCCATCCTGTAGCGGTCCTGGAGTTCAGTTTGGGTCAGAAGACGCCTTTTTTCTTCTTCTGCTGCGTTAGCCGCTGCCTCTTCCAGAGCCTGGACAAAAGAAAAACAGGAAATCACTACAATCTGCACTTCAGCAAACTTCAAAATGCAAATCTTTGTACAACACAATGCATCACAACCTTTAGCTTACTTTTACACTCTATATTTGAAATAGTGAAACATGAACTCAGTTTGTCTTCCTGTGCACCAGATCTTCCTGTAGTCCCTGTGTTGCCCAAAAAATAATGTTTGACATTTTTAATGACTATTGTAAATTAAGCATAAAACTCCAGTGAGTCTTACAGCGTGCTGGGCAGCTGCACATCAAACCCACGTGGAATAAATCTTTAAGTAAATTAAATATTTTGGGTGGTTCAGCAGTAACCTCATGCTAACTGATGTCACCCAGCTGTGAACTGCCTGCAGAATGCCATAGTCTACTACTTACCATATAGCAGCATAGTGTGAGAGGCAGGGTGCCTATTATGTGTGTGTGTGTGTGTATGTGTGTGTGTGTGTGTGTGTGTGTGTGAAAGAGAGACCAGTGATTTGTTCAGATGACCCTGAGCCTCCTTCTCACTGTGGCAGTGCATGTGTGTTTATTGTGCATTCACGCAGTCAGCTATGTGAGACGGAGACTTGCACCACAATGGCAGATTGTTGTGCACTGCCTGGTAGGGTAGTGTCGTCCCCGACAAAGACAAACTGTTGTCCTCTGCTACTCTGTATGTCATGCAGCTATGATGTGAACTAGTTTGACTGATTCTTGCAGCAGCGTGCCCTCTGCACTGAGCTGGAAACCTCTCAACCAAAGTGTGGTATTTGTGTGTTTTCAGTTCAGCTAAGGGATAAAAAAATAAACTCCTCTGAGGAATTTTTCTGACCCTGAGCTAATGAAATGCTTAAAAAAAAAAAAATCTACAGTCATTCAGCTAAAAGCAAACACACAGTTTCTTATACAAAAGCCTTTAAATGACGGCAGGACGTGGCAGAATGTGCCCACATGAGGCGTTTCCTCACAGAGCCAGCCCTGAGTGATCCGATCAATTAGTTAGTAAATTGTTTTGTTTTTTCACTTTTTAACACACTTTAACTTCCTTTAACAGCGGTTTAAAGGCCTCTAATGGACCAAAGTAGTTCGCATAAGGTTGTGAGTGATGTTTGTTAATTTGTGTTGTTCCTGCTGAAAACAAATGAAATCTTCTCACAAACAGTTCAGGCCACCGTGTAACTTTCCTCTGATGTGTGCCGAGTATCAGTGAATCACTGTGTATTTCTACCTTATGACACAGTTTCAGTCTACAATGATAGAATCAATTATTATTCAAATATTCAGTGTCACGCAGTCCCATACACCACCACCACTATGTCCCATTAATAAACACAGCTGAATTATCTTCTCTTTAAAGGTTTCAACAAATCTATTCATTATAACTGTAGAATCTGTGGCAGTTGTTTTGAATTGAATAGCGTTAAATTGTGCAGGTGTGCCTAATAAAGTGGCCACTGAGTGTTGTCATTAAACCAAACAAAAGAGTAGAACTACAGTCTGTACATGACATCGGCTCTCTGCCGTTTGAGAAACTGACACTTCCTGTTGAGCCATTTACAGTGTGAACAGGAAGCAGCCGTTCGTCATCAGCACGCTGTGAATCCGCTTAATCACTGACTTTTTCACATCAGCAGAGTTAACAGGCTGGAGTGTGAGCCAGGTTTAGAGAGATTAACAGGAAAAACATGTTTAATGGAGACTGATATCGCGTCCTTCACCCGACCCCACCCCCTCATTTCAGTTCAATCCACATTCCTCTGTTTGCAGCAGGTGACACACTATTCATGAGTCGGGGGAGGAGCTGATCTATTATTGGTATTCATGTGTTGGCTGCAACCCACCAGTTTTTTAGGTGACCTGCTTTAACTGCTGTGTGAAGTGTGTAAACTGCAGCAGTGTGTGACTGAAACCACCAGAGTGTTGTATGAAAATGACACCATCATTTATACGAGAACAAAAGATAAAGCACGCAGGCTGCTATTTTAAGGTTCCACGTTATCTCTGAAGAATGCCGCTCAGTCGTGATGACAGCAGCCGGCGTACCTCTGACCGCGGTGACGGTAAGGACAAAAAGGGCGTCCAATGGACAACAAGCGCCGCGAAGACTGTCAATCACCTGTCCACTATATATATATATATATATATATATATATATATAGTGTGTGTGTGAGGAGTACCCTTTTTTTTTTGATCTTGCAGCTTAATAAATTCCCAGTGGGGAAATCCCACCAGTTTCATTTGCTCACTAACAAATCCCAGCGAATTAGTCCCCTTTTGTTTGTTTGTTTTCCGATCAAGTATTTAAACAGACAACACATCCTGGTTGTACAGGTGTGGCAGTGATTACAGCAGCAGACTGAGCTGTTGCCTACAGGTAACGTTTGTGTCTATGAAGTCACTTTTCTTTCTGAATCGCCACAGTCACCACTTCACCCACCAAATGTATTTTTGTGTTTTGTGTTTTTGTGTGTTTGTTTTGCCAGCAGTTTCAGCACCACTAACACTGGACTGTGCACACCTTGTTTACACTTACATATTATGTTGACAAGTCCAGGCTTTACTCATGAATTATTCCTGCCCTCCTCTTGTCAAAGAAGGACTTCCATACTGAGCTATGTTGGATTCAGAATACCACAAAGAGGAACAGACGTTTCCTGCCCAGCCTGTATTTTCACACATGTGCTTTATGTGTTTGCTCCTCACCTTCCTCATCTTCTCCAGCTCTAGCTGTTTGGCTTCGTTGGCCGTCTGCAGCTCCCTCATCCTCAGCTCCAGCTCCTCCTGCTCGGCCTGCTGCTTCAGTCGCAGCTCCCGTCGCTTCTGCCGAGCCTCGCGGTGCGGCGCCGGCCGGCCCTGACGCAGCAGATTCACACAGGTCTGAATGGCTGAGAGGAAACGTGGAGGAGACACAAAAATCATTTCGTTTCATTCAAAGCTGCGAGTTCTGGTCAGTGTCTGTAAACGTATGGACACCAGAGTAAAACCAACAGAAGGAAGATAATCAGTCAATCATTCTGAAGCTTATGATCAATAGCCTTCATATTAGAGCTGAGATGATTGGTTGATCAATAGATTCCTTGATCCATGGCTGCATTAATCTCCTGAGGGGTCCCTGCTGAACCCCACAGCACACACCCATAAAACAGTATTCCAAAGGTGAATTGATTAGCTGATTAACCAAATTGATGATTTACAGAATATTAATTGGAAACAATTTTGATAAGTGATTGATCATTTGAATTATTTTTCAGAGCAAAAAAAAAAAAGCCAAACTTTTTCTCTCTCTCAGTTTCTCAAATGTTAATATTTGCTTTTTTTCTATGATCATAACATTTTGGAGCTTATTGACCTGTACAAACGAGGAATCATACAATAAAGAACTTTTTTTGTTTTTCTGTTTTTTTGTTTTTGGCTTTTGTTTCCAGTAATTTAGCCCTCTGTAAAGATTTTTTTTTTTTTTATCAAAGTCATTTTCGCAGAGAAAAACAAAATCTTAACTATCACAGAAATGCAGCTTTGGCAAAAAAAAAACAAAAACAAAAAAAGACTTTCTCATTTTCTTTAAAAAGTGCATGTGCAGCAGTCGGGGGGTGGATGAGTGAATGAGTGAGACAATGAAGTGAGCCACCACACTGAGGTTTTGCAACAGCAGAATGAAATCATGTTCATCAGATGAGTAACAGGAGGAATAATGTGATCTTTGGTTTTGAATGAAGTCATGTGACTGTTCACCCTGGATCCACTCCTGCTTCTTCTTCTTGTCCGACGCACTGATTTCAAAGCTCTTGTGGGACGACTTGATGAGGAAGAGACACTTCTTTCCCTCTTTATCTTGCAAAGGCTGAAAGGAAAAAAATAAAAATAAAAAAATGAACACACGCGTGCATGCAAACATGAAGAGTACACCACAATCGTTATGTTGTGTAACAAAACACTGTCCACTGATGAGTGTGTTCACAGTTTTCATAACAAACAGCAGGTCCTCGCCTCCACCATGCAGTTTCCATCCAGTATGATGTTTCCTTTCTTTTCGGCCAGGTCCTCACCGACGTAGTAGGAGATGGAGTTGGGCTTCAGCATGAACCAGCGCTCCGTCCAGTTCTTCCTCTTGTGACCTTTCTTCATCATATAGCCCTGCAGAGGGAAGGAAGGGTGATTTAAACCAACAGTTACTCTGACATCACAGTTTCATCACTAAATGAATGAATGAATGAACACGTGAACCGAGTGAAGGGCGGTGGCTCTCTGATGTGTCTCAGAGGAATGAGATATATCCCAGATGATCAGTTTTATTCAGTGTGAGTTGAAAGAGTGATTGTTCATCCTCATAAAGGTCAGGTGTTGTGCCGCCCACCTGTTTGAGCACGTCCAGGATGAGCTCCTGGTAGACCTCGTTGATGCCCATCGAGAGCGTCTGCCGGTCCATGCCTTTGCTGAAGTGACCCGACCCCACCAAGCTGATGAGCTCCCAGGTGTTCAGACACTGCTGCTTCGAGTCCAGCTGCAGCTTGTAGTCTTCGAAACGCTCCTCCACCCAGCTGCCCCCCATCGCCTCCGTCAGTTTACGCAGGAAGTACTCGATCTGTGCGTAGACACAAATACAGGGATACACACCAAAACAAAAGCATAATATCAAAATACACAAAAATTGGCAAAACAATGTGATTTTTCTGATTTTTCTCTTTAAAAACATGAACCATTGTTCATTTATATTCAGATATGACTGTCCATGTCGTCCTGCTATTCATCTCTACATGGTTTATTGCAGCACATAAATTTACATCTCTTTTGCAAACAGTCTTCCTGTGATTCAGCTCAGATGCTTGTTATACCCAACAATAATTCTTCCAGCGTTTGTAAAAGAACAGGAAGCTGGAAACTTCCTTTTCTGTTCTTGAGCAACAGACGTTTTCAACTGGTTGGTTACTGAAGCACCACATGGAGCATATATCGCTCTGAGTTCACCTCTGACTTGTGTGATGTTTTTTAAAAAAACTGCAGCCTGGTTAAATGAACCGTGACCTGAGCAGGAACCTAACAGACAAATGCTCGCCAGTGTGACTCTATTAAGAACATCTACATCAGTAACTTCCCCAATTTCAGCAGCCGACTCTTTCTGAGAAAGTGCTTTTCAAATGTAAAGATCTACGAGACTGTTACTGGCCAAAATGGATGTAATCTCACACTCTGAGGCTAATTACAGTTTAAACAATACAACATGAACGCAGCTTTGGAGACAGGTGTTGTTGTTTGGTTTAAAAAAGGGTTTATAAGACACAGTATTCATAACCAGTTTGTCCCAAATCTCGATTTTCAGGCCATGACGCTGTGGCGAACACTCACCTCCTCGGTGACGATGATCAACGGGTATCTGTCCTCAGACAGGAAGTTGAAGATGCACCAGATCTTGAAGGCGTCATCGTTGGAGATGAGCAGCTGACTTTGTTCCAGGTTTTTCCTGGAGCACAGCGTCCAGCACATTTTGTTGAAGTCCTGACGGTCAAAGTTATCCATCACCTGTGGCCGAGCACAACAGCAGCTGTGGTGAGTCTGGATAACGGTGCAGTTTGTTAAATGCCTCAAACATTTAACCTGCTGATGTTTTCATTACTTCTAAATTCTAACAGCAAAACACAGATCACGTACACACATTTCTTCACTGTGTATATATAACGTTTTACTTGAACCAGCTATGAAACGCTGCTTACAGAGAAATGCATCAGTATTGCTATTTTAACTAGAAATACCAATAGATTGCTATTTTAAACCTGGTGGCTCAGTACATTTTCATTGTGTCGTCCTTCCCAGAGAGATGACACAAACCCTGTCAAAGCCAAACTGCCGAAAGAAGTGAGAAAAGTGGTTTGTTTAAAAAAAAAAAATCTCTAAGGTTCAAATTCCAGAGCAAAATGGGAGGAAAGCTCTTGAAAAGGTACAATCGGTGCTGTGGAGGGGAAGTGTTTTCCTCGAGCCGGTGAACAGTAGCGTCTCCAAGGAGACTCTTGGCAGAAGTCCTGTCAAAAACACAAAAACCCCAGCTCCAACGCTCGCTGTAATTAAAAACCAATCAGGAACATGAACCCAACCCTGAAACAGACTAAGTTTGTCTATTCAAAACCACTAAACATTGTGAGAAATGCAGTCATATCATTGTGGTTTTGAGCAGCCAGCGATGCAGGACCTGGTTTCATGGCTTCAATATAGCAGACACAGACACAACAGAGATAACAGCAGTTAGAGATAAGATATGAGCAGCTTCAAACAGTACTTAAACATCACTCACATGAACTTTACTGCGACACTCAGATTGTTTACAGATCACAGCAACTAACAACATCAGTTTATTTAAGGCGTTATAAGGCACAGTAAGAGGGAGGCCTTTAAAATCAGTACCAACACAGACATAAAATCTACACACTCAAGATCTTGTTACTGTTTGTGTGTTTCTGGTTGTGCCATTAAAACAATGGGCATGTTTTGGGATGAGACACCACACTGGTTCAGATCTCACTGTGTAATCTGGACTTCACAGGTAAAATCTTTCATAAAAATCTTTAAAAAAAAAAGAAACAAATCTCACAGTCACAGGGAGAAAGTGAGACATGAACCTTTGACCCTAGAGACACGAGGATAAACTCTGGGTGACGTGCTGCGTACTGAAGACTGTATAGTATGTTTGAAAACCACGGACAAAGATAGTAAGTTTAAAGTCAGAGAAGAGATTAAAGTCAGTGTAAAAACAGCTCAGAGCTTTTACACTGGAAATAAACTGACGACTGAATCAGCAACGTATCTCCACATCGAAATCAACTTTCCCTCCGCTGCTGCTCCAACCTGCTCTGGGACTTTTATCCTGAATTCTCTCACGGCCGTTTAATTATTTTCATTTTCTGTGCTGAGGGATACATTCAGCCCAAGTGAATGACTGCAGTGAAGTAGTCTGAACTTTTCTAAGGCTGCACAGGATCTGATGTAACTCTCTATTGTGCTAATTTAGGGTAAGCGCCTGTGTGGAAACCTGGGCTGGATGTTAAAGTGACACTCCACCCAGAATCCTCCAAAACTCTCATCTCATGTGGGCTCGAAAGGTGCCTGTAAAAAGTTTGTGGTCACATCAGTCACATCAGTTAGAATCTGATCTAACGACGATCAGTTTTCACAGCAGAAGAGACATTTTTAAAAAAGCTCTCCTCCAGTGTGAAACACCTCTCTGCTGTCCATCCACAGGGTCAGTATGGTCCAAATAGTCTTCCTCACAGCTCAGAAGCTCCACTGGGAGCTTTGTATTCTGCCATATTTTGGTTTTAAATCAATGAGGGTCGGTTAAATGTCAGAAACATCTCTCGGTAAACGCAGTACAGTTCAACAGAAGCACAAAAAATGAAGATAAAGCTGAATCAGCACCTCTCGACAACGGTTTTACTAGACGTTATATCTGTCATGAGGGGAGGACTGACAGGAAGGTTTTTCCTGCTGGAGAAGAAGTGGACTGGAGACCTGAGACAGGGACTGAAATCAGAGTTAAGTCACAAAAATTAGGATTTGAAACTTGACTCTTTAGAGTCGTATTGTTATTTATTGACCAGCCTCCAGAGACCTGACAGATTTGCATCGTAACTCTGACAGATGAGCAGCAGGATGGTGGTTTCACTACTGGGGTAAAACAGTCTTATACAAGAAATATATATATATATATATATATAAGAAAAAGAAAAAAAGGTGGAGGTTTTTTTTTTTGGTTTAAAGGAAAACTCTCCTCCTGTGCTAAATATTTGGTCATTATATTTCAGACTGTCTGACTCCAATAAAACAGCATCAAACAGTCATTACTCAGCAGCATGAATGTGTCTCATGTGATGATGATGATGATGATGGAGGCTGAGCTCAGGTGGCCGACTCGTCTGTATCATCCTGCTGGCTTTACACTTGTGGTTTTGAATGATTCAGCAGAAAGAAAAGACAGACGGGGAGGGAACAGTGGTGAAGTTGTGAACGCTGAGTTTGTTATGAAAGGGCAGCTCTTTGTCCAACACTGTTGTGTCATGCTCGTCTTGTTTTTCTTTGTCCTCCTCGCTCGCTGACTCCCTCTCTCACTCTCTCTCTTTCTTTTTCTGTTCCCCCTCTCGCTCCCAGTCTCTGCACTTCAACAATAAGAGCCTTGTCAGCGCTGCCTCCCCTCCTCTCAGCTGCCACATGTTCATTAGGATTCAACCCCGGCCTTATCTGCAGCAGGATTTACAACTCGCACAGAAATTCCACAGAAGTGAGACGAGTGAAACGAGACAATTAGCTTGGTTAGCAGTTAAACAAGATCATCAGGTATTTAATCAAAGGGTTTTCTGCAAATGAAATATCCACCGCCAGTGAAAGGGACGGTTGAGTGTTCGGTGAAGATGTGATATGAACTTAAATTCATTTAAAAAGAGGAAATGAGAAGAGTTTTCAATGCTCCAAAGCACAAAATTATCATACCATCTGCAGGTGTTGGATGGGTGGTTCATCAGTGCCACCCATCCAACATTATGTGGTTAATGTGTTGAGACCCTTGGGGTTTCAATATTTTGTTTCTAAACACTCGATTAGACCAGAAAAAAAAGTGAAAACCTATTTTCCCATTCTTTCAAATGTGATAGTGTTGGTAGGTCGGTGAAGATCTGATCACATCGTTTGAGCAGCATTTTTACAAAATTCCGTTTGCATGTGGTCAACCGTGTCGATTTGCATGTAAACGTTCACCAAACGTGAACTCAGCGGGAAACCACCACATACCTTTATCTTGCCTCTGTGAGCCAAAATGACATCATATCGTTCTCATCATCGCATCATATTCCTGGACTAAGATTTCCAGTTCTCATCATATGAGAACGATTTGATGTGACCACAACGATCCGACATTAAAGGACAGGTTTGCATTTTTTTTTTAAGTCTACTGGATGAGGACAGATCTTGTCCTGATGCAGTTTCAGTGACAAAGAGAGCTCACTGCAGATATATCCATGTCTGTATATATGTCAGCTGATAAATCACAAGAAACTGAAGTACGGAAAAACCAAATCTGTGGCACAGTTTCACCTTTCTAAAGTGTGATTTTGTCGACCAAAGCAGTTATTTTTCACCTGTAAATTGTCCTGTCCTACACATTTCCTGGTCATGATGGTCAAAACCAACTTTGAGGGAACATATTCAAAAATGTTTATTTTTTGTGTTGTGTAAATAAAATTCATGCCAGATGAACAATCTTTCACAGATTTTTAAAACTCTCAAATATCAAATTATAAGCCTCAAACATCAGGTATCAGTCAGGCTATATAATCCACAGTCCTTTGATCTGTGCAAACATGAATTCTTTGTCAAATCAGGTTGGTATCCTCCAGTGTTACGGTGTTTTTCGTACAAAATTTCCTTCCCCACTGTCGCTCTACTGCAGCTCAGCATGGAAACACTGTCCATTTGTCTCACTCAGACCTCTGAAGCCTCATCAGCCTCATCAGCTTCTGTACATTTTTGTACGGGATTAGGATTTCCAGTGGATGAACTCGTTACAGCTAAATATAACACTTTCAGCGTATGAATGTCCATGTGAATATTTATCCACGTTAGACCTGAAAAAAAAAAAAAAAGTGAACCTGTCCTTTAACTGAAGCAGATCTTCAGGTGTTTGTTGTCATGGTCTCTCACACACACACACACACACATTCAGGGCATCTCAAGGTCGCAGTGGATCACTTGTTCTCTGAGGAATGCTGCGCTCCATCAAACCACAAAGTGCTGAGTCCTGAGCTTCAGCGTCACCTCTGTCTCTGCTGCCAAACCGGCAGCCTTCAGTGTCTCCGTGTCGGGTCACGGAGCTCAACTCTGTACCCAGATAAGACAAAGTCTCACATGGTCTGTAAGTAAGTGAGGATGAGGATGACGCACGCACATGGATGGATTATGAGAAAACACACCCCTGAGCACATAAAGGCCCCGCAAATTCTCTACACGGGAGCGAGACCCCGAGGCTGAAAGACACACAAAATGTCATCTGTAGAGACCATTTTGTCTCTTTGACATTGTTTTACATCTCTGTCGACTTCTACATAAACTTTTTTGTGTTTTGCGTGTCTTTGTAAATGTCTATATGGCTGTTTTGTCTCTTTGCAGTCATTTTGTGTCTCTGCAGTTGTTTTCTGTCTCTTTAGGGTTGTCTGTATGGGTGTTTTGTGTCTCAGTGGTCATTTTGTGGTCATTTAGTTTCTCTATGCTGTCGTTTTGTGTCTCTTTCAGGTCATTTTGTGTCTCTTTGTAGTCGTGTTATCGACTTTCCAACAAGAAATATTAACAAACCCTTCAAACAGAACCCTCCTGAGCCGTCGGGGCACTGGACCCAGTTGGCCCCATCAGTGATCTGTGCACACACACTGTATCACCTTGCATTACTTCCTACCTCAAATACACATGCACAAACACACATAGCAACTAACTAACAACTCCATTAAAGTGTAAAATATTCTTCTTCTTTCTGAACACACACACACACACACACACACACACACACACACATACATACACAGTTTCCTTGTGTGACCGGGTGGAGTTTCCTCAGGAGTGAGAGCAGTTGAATGTTGGTAACCAACGCCCTCGCTCTCCGTGGCCTGGTCACCTCCACTTCAATGGGTGGGTGGGGTGGTCATGTATGAGTGTGTATGGAAAACTATGTGTGTGGGGGGGGCGGTGTTAATGTCTATCCATGACGTCATGTCTCGCTTCCTGAACCTAAATCCAGAATTTACATTTCCTTAAAGAAAAGTGTCCCTGTTGTCCTTTCTGAAGGGACAGTTTTTACAAACTCACCCTGTCCAGCCCAACTCAGCTCAAATACACATAACTTCACTTCATGTTTGTTTGTAAATCTGGGGCGAATGTGTGCACACACACACACACACACACACACACACACACACACACACACACACACAGAGGACTATTTTAGTGTTGATGGCTGTTAAACACGTTGTGCAACTTTCTTTCAATCCACCTAATGTCTTCAAAAGACGGAACAAGGAACAAATGAATTAAATCTGAAGATAAAAACTCCAGAGTTACTAGAAGTTGCTGAGTCTTGAAATCTTACAGGGGAAAAAAAACTATCCCAAAATGACGGAATCACTTCTGTTTAAAACAAAAAAAATTAAAAAAAAACACTCAGCAGCAGCAGCCTGCACGTTTGACTGTGACAAGGTCCCCACAAGGGAAAGTTACACAATAGGCTGCTGCTTTGTGGGTAAAGTATTGTTGTGAAACTTTTCTAACAGAAAAATTTTCTAACAGAAACGGTGACACCAGAACAGAAAACTGCCACAATCCCCTCAGGCATCGATAAAGAGTCCACAAGAAACCTAACAGCAGCGCAAAGACAAACACGAGAGGTCTGCTGTCACCAAGGCTTCCCAAACTACAGCTGATCCAACCTCTACGTTTACAGAGACTAGAGCTACATCGATTCATTGATCAACAGAAAATTTCTGATAATCTATTAACTAAATTTTAAGGAAATATAGTAAAAATTCACAGCGTCGTTGTGCATTTTTGTTTAACATAGCAAAGACATCATCACCTTGGACTCTGGGAAACTGTGATTGATCTTTTTTCCGTATTTTCTGATATTTTCAACTGATTCATAAAGAAATTAATTTTCAGATTAACCAGTAATAAAAATACAATGTACAGCCCTACATGAGACATTCAACCAGAGCCACAGAAAAAAAAGTACAGAGTTTTTTTTTATTAAATGTGCCTTTAAAATATGCCTTATACAACTCAATATAATAATATTTATTTATCCTATTTTTATTTTAGATTTATATTTCAAGAATTAATTAATGTGGCCTGGACCTGCAGAAGTGGCAGAATGGACGGATGAATTCAACGATTAAAAATAATTCATTCTTTTTAGAGTCAGTTAATCAATTAGTCCATCAAAGGAAAACCATTTCAGTCATTTTTCAAAAATGTGAAACATTCGCTGGATTTAGCAACAAAATGTAAACACTGGGCTGATTTTTTTGGGTCATACATACATACAAAGTAAATGAAATATCTTTGAGTTTTTGACTGATGGACAGACAAAATGAAAAACAAGCAAGCGAGACTTTTTAATACGTTCTAAGGCCTTTGTTTTGAGGAAACAATTGACTTTTAAAGACCTGCAGACACCTTGGTAAGTTTTCCTATGACACAACAGAATTCCAAAGCTTTCACCATGGCAACAACCAATCACCAACTGCCATCCTCCATCGTCATGACATCATGCAACGAGAATTCCAAACAGGCAGCGGGACCTCTGTTAGAGTTCGTGGCTGTTTGTGACATCACAATGGGAAAAGGCTTTTCATTTACCATAAGAAAAACAATCACCAGAGCTCCGGTCAAGCTGTGACCCGCTATGATGTCATCACAGGGCGACAGACAGGAAGCTGAATGAAGAGACTCAGTGTTCAATAACTGGTTTTGTGTTGCTGTGACACCAGCACAACATACGACGTGCCGATCAATGGACCTCTGTAATCTAATGGAACATTTGTCACAAGTGTTTTAAATGTAAAATTTGCTCTTTCACTAAATAACTCTTTAAAAAAATAACAGTTAAACTGGATGAATATGAAAGAAAGAAAAAGGCAACCGATCACATGAAGTGATATCAGGACTCATTCTCAAGTAAAGACTTACTGAGAAAAGGCGACAGAGTCAAGGGCTCCCAGTGAATTCAATGCTTTATCTACCAAAACAAACCAAAAAGAAAAAAACCATGAAACTATGCAACATTATTCACTGGACTTCTTTACATTTATATCATATAACATTATGATGAAACTGCTTTTTTTTTTGCTTCCCATAATATTAGTAAAAATCTATTATTATTACTGTACAACCCTACTTAAGATATTATATAGCATCCAGTATCTTTTTAGGAGAATACTATAGTTACACACTGTTAACTGCAAATTTAAATACAGATTATCTTTACTTCAAAAAAGTGTGAGGTTGTGGTTGTTTTCTAAGCCCTGAGTAGCATCTTCACGTCCTCTCAGTATGTGTGCATCATCAACAAGGTCCAACAATCAGAGGGTAGGGCAGCCTGCCTGAGAGGCAAAACCCAGGGTAACAATACCTTCTGTGAGTCACTTCTGAAGACAACCCACATGATCACATCAACATTTTTATCTACTTCATCTGAACTTTAGCGGTGGGACAATCAGAGGTTGCTGTTCAGAGAAATCTTAGTGAGAAACTCAAACTGAAACTCTAAAAAGGACGTGGGTCAAAAGTAGAACTGACACCCTTGGACTTGTGCAGACCTGCTGTCTAGTTTGTGTTTTTGCACTCCCGATAATGTCTCATTTTCCATACAAAGAGATGAAGAGTCACTTAAAGCACAGATGAATGACTCACTTTGCCTTAAAAAAACCCACAAACATGCAAACTCCCCACAGTGACAACAAAAGCAGCATCTCCCTGTGAGACAACAACAACACTGAGCCTCTTGTTTTACCTTCAGCTGAAGGATGGCGTCCACATCTGCTTTATGAATCTACTAAATTAAGTTTAATAAAATATTCTACTTTTATTGACTCGCTTTGGATATAAACACCAATTGAATCAGTGTTGTTGGCTGACCTTATCCAGGATGAACTTGTTCAGGTACGGCATGTATCCCTGGTTGGAGACAGGACCCTCATCATCGTCTTTAAAGTGCTCCTCCAACGCCACGGGGTCATGTGGGATCCTCATCACTGTGCATAAGTTGTGGGACAGCACCTGGAATGATGGGAAAAAAACCTTAAGTTTATGATTGATTGATTGAAGGGCTGACTAAGAGTTATTTTCTTTTTAAAATAATCTGTCATTTTGTTCGGTTCTTTGTCTAGTCTATAAAAAGTCAGAAAAAAAAATTGGAAATGTCCATCAAAGTTTTCCAGAGCACAATGTGACATCTTCAAACTGATCGATTGGTCCAATCAATAGTCCAAAACCCAAAAACACTCAGGTGATAATGATCAGCAAATCATATCGGAGAAGCTCGAACCTCAGAAGTTTTGGTATTTGTCTTGATAAATTAGTACAATGATTATCAAAAACATTACAGTTTTAGCTCTAATTAATTAGGATATGAAACAGAAGGATCTATAAAGTTTTACTCATCAGCCAAACACTTTTCTCCGTACTGAAGCAGCACTCAGGTATTTACTTGATGGAGAGTTATAGCGTTTACATATTTAAGGACGAGCTCACGCGACATAGGTCTCTCCTCAGTGAGTTGAAACACTGTTTTGTGTAGACATCTGTAAGTTTTTGTGTAGCCTTTGCCACGCATACTTGCATAAACACCTGTTACTTCAGAAAGATGAGAACTTTAAAGCAATCTGATACGGCAACTGATGAAACAAAGGATCCTACATTTCCCATAATGCAACTGAACAGTATCTTTTGTCAAACTCTCTCTGCAAGGTGCAATGTCACAGTCAAATTTTCCTGAGAAGTTTGCTCAGACTTTAAGAAACATTAAACCTTGCAAATGTTTTCATTACTGATTAATCTGCTGATTATTTACTATCAAACTGACTGACTAACTATCGAACGTTTAGTTTATAAATGGCAGAAAATAATGAAAAAAGCCCACCACAGTTTCCTAAAGTGCAAGGCGACATCTTCAGATGTTTTGTTCTGTTTTGTCAGTTTACTATGATTTAAGACAAACAAAATATAAAATATAAATATTCACATTTCATAAACAAGAACCAGCAAGTTTTGGCATTTTGCTTTAAAATGACTTAAAACAGTTTGGATAAAAGCCACACATCTTAAAGCTGCATTGCATTCTGGTCTATTGAGCAGTGTGTAGAAACAAGCCTTTTCTCTTAAGCTTGAGACACAGCTGACCTCAAAACCCTGACCTTCATTGTTGCCTTCTTCTTTTTTTCTTTTAACTGATGAACAATGTTTGGCTGGCACAGTGCAGTGTAACAGAGCTGGAAATATGTGGGTGGGTCATAGTGTTGTATACATGTTGAGAGTTATCTACAGGAAACTTAAAAAGTTTAGTTTTCTTTAACTGAGCTGTTTTCATTTGAATTTTTCCACTGAATCAGACCCAGTTCACCACCGATGAAGGGTGAAATATCTAAAATAAATATGGTTATAGACTTCCCTTAAAATGACTGACATGGAGGTTAAATATTATTTTAGCATAATAATGATACGAGATCGGCTTCTGTAGGCAGTTTTGAGCACTGTAATAAGTTTAGAATGATCCCAGTCTACTCTCGGGCTCTTTTACCATCACCTGCTTTTTAAAAACAGATTTTTGTGCCTTATTAACTGATGTTTTGTAGAATTAACTCTCCACTGAATCTTTAATGGTCTGACCGTGTTTACCCTGCAGTGGTTGGTCTGTGACCAGTCGGTGTGAGTCTCCCCTCAGGTGCAGTGTGGAGCTACAAACAAACGCAACGAAGCGCACTTCGTGTTTTTCCACACAACTTCAGAGGAGGAGGAGGAAACGGAGTTTTAACATGAGACAAATGAGAGAGAGAGAGTCCCGCTCGGGTCAAACTCCGAAAAAACAAAACAAACAAACAAACAGATGCGTAATGCTTTTACCTTCAGCTGAGATTTGGAGACTTTCCCACTCTTGTCCACATCCAGGGCTGTAAACGCGTGCCATATAGACTTTAAAAGTTCGTCCCGCAGGGTCATGGTGGCGAGGTTAAACCTGTGCGTGTCTTCCGTTGCGTCCTCTCCGGCTCTCTCTCTGTCCGTCTGTCTGTCTGTCTGTCTCTTCCTCCGTCGCTCTCTGAGCGTCTGAACCGTCTCTGCGGGACTCGGTGAGGGGAAAGTCACGTGACCGCCTGTCAGCTCGTTTGCCCTGCGTGTTTGGCATCACGATGATTGGGATGATTAAAGAGCTGCAGCACCGCTCAGCGAGAGGAAAACACACACACACACACACACACCACAGAGGCTGTATGATCACCGTGTGTGTGTGTCTTACTTTTTGAGTAGAGTTAATTATACTCCGAATAGAGTTAAATCCCACATATTCAACTCTCCGTTGACTTAGAGTTGGTGCTAAAACCAATGGTTCATGACGGGAGTGTTTTCAAAGGGACACTTCATTACAATGACTTTAACACAACTTCGTCCACTCTGTGACTCTGAACCTGGCCGCAAGTAAATAATATATATGTTATGTTTAAGTAATAGTTTGATAGGGATATTTTCCTCTTGTTGTTTTCCCCGTTTCACGGTAAACTAACGTAATCATGCCACCACGCTGGTACAAGTCACCGCAACTCGTGCTAACTGCAGTAGCGCCATCTTATACGAACATTTTAGTGAACTAAAACGTTTTCTTTCGTGGCAAGTATAACTATGCGGGAATTTTTCATTCAAGGTGTTCAATAAAATAAGTAGGTTAATGCTATTTTGTCGGTATTTTGGACGAGCCTTTAGCTCGGATAAGGGATTAGCTTGGCGTTAGCTAGCGTTAACGTGCTCGTTAGCTAGCGTTAATGCTAGCATTAAGGCTAATCAACTCAACCTGGACAAAATGACGACTATGGAGTGATATGCATCGACCACTTACTTACTTCAGACCGTTTGATAAACAATACTCTAATGACAGTGAAATGTAAAGATGTTAATGTGGTGCACGTTTTAAAATAAACGTGCTTTAACCAAACGTGGCCTCATTATTTTAGCAAACTTTATTTTGAAAATAATCCAGAGAGTGAGAGTTAATATTTAACACTACTGCCTAGTGATGAGAAAAGATAACACTGGTTCGTGTTAATGTATTTTTATTTTTTTTTTTACTCCAAGGAGAGTCAGTAGGTAATTAATGAAAAAAAAAATTAGGGTTAAGGTACCAACTCTTCAAAAAGAGTTAAATTAACACTTTGTGGTGTGGACCCATGTAGACACTTCAAAAGTGTTGAAATCAACTCTGACAGTGTTAATCTGGGTATGCTGATTTCTATAAAAACCAAGTAAGGATTGAGGGGGAAAAAAAAAAAGAAATTACTTATTTTGTCCAACCAACAAAACCCAAAGATACTAAATCATAATATTTCCTAACAGAGGAGAAATGTCACATTTGAGAATCTGGAACTGGAGAATGTTTGGTGCTTTTGCTTTTGATATATTGCTCAGACCAAACTGTTGGCCACTCTAGTCATTAATCATCTTTTCATTTCAACTCTAAAAACAGTACATGTAAAGTATTTTAATGCTGGAGGTGGAAATGACCAAATGACTTTAGGCAAAACTGAAGAAAACAGTGTAAGAAGAATGTTTTAGAATGTGTGCTGGCAACTGTATTAATACTATAATCTGACAGATTTACAATATTTAATGTAACTTCTTTCTACAGTATAACAACAATAATGACACTGATCAGAACAGAGAGTAGAAGGTGAAAATTTATTAGAAGAACATATGTACATGTTACAACAGAAGGTTTTTTGTGTTAGATGTTACAAAACAAAGAGATGAGGAATACTTTTCTAACTGAAGACGAGCCTCGTGGAAATGACAGCAGGAGAAAAAAAAAAAAAAAAAAAAGTTACAGAACATGAAAGTCCAAAGAACGGAACGATGATTGTTCTAATGCTACAGGCAGGGTTGGCAGCACCGATCAACAGGGAAAATCAAAACATTATGGATCCATTCTAACCCCACAGATGATGAGTTAGCTCTCTGGTTTTGGTACCTCAAACAAGCTTTATGATTTTTCTCAAATGGCGTGAACCACTCTCCACCCGGAGTAGAAAAAGAAGACATTTAATTGGGGGGGGGTTATGTGTGGATGGATGGACTCCTGCTACTTGAGAATAAGAGCCAATGACCTTTAGAACGATCCAACCTGAAACTGGCCAAACCCTGATACATACAAAACATCAATAGCAGCAGGTTTTATCTTTTTTTTTCTTAAAAAAAAAAAAAAAAAAAAATTAATAATAATGTGGCAAGTTCCACATGTTGCCTCCAAAGTGCTCCATTACAAACATAGAAATTGTCAGTTCTCAGACCCTCTGGGACCCAGCATTAGGCATTTGACAGGCAGTAAGGTGCACACGGCGACGGCAAGTACATTCACACTGAAGAGAGCTTCACTGCAGCTTTGATCCGCTGCCAACAGGCTTCGGCTTTGTCGAGGGAAGTGCAAGGACAGAGACGGAGAGAGAGCCTGACATCTATGCAAACTTAAGGAATGACAGAATGTAAAAGGTATCGCAGCTACCTTTGAGTTTTTTTGTTCCCCGAAAGTAGGGTCCATCGGCAAAAGGGCTGAACTATGTTGGCAATGAGAGTCTATTGAGATGAGTTCAAGTTTGGCGTGGCAACAGTCTACAGCTTCATCTGGGCCAAAGAGCCCCAACACCATGACTGACAGGATTCTCCTCAAAAATCAAACGGCCGTTTCAACTGAACAGGTCTGAGTAAAGGTCCGTGAGCTAACTTCCTGTCAGGGTGCATTAAAGTCTCAGTAGATGGTGAGGCTGACCGACCGATTCATCTTCTTTCCGATGAGTCTGGAGGTTCTCGTGCTGGACTGGACTGTGGAGCGCGTCTGGATCCTGTCGGTGGACAAAACCCTCTCCTCTGCTGCAGCCCTGGCCAGCTGCTCCTTCTTCAGCTCCCTGAGGAAGGCAAACAAATACAGTCAAGTGTTAATGAGACCAGGAGGCTGGGGTCATTTGACTATTAAACAATTATTTTCACTGTAGATTAACCAGTCAGTTATTTTCCTGATTATCATTTGGACTGTAAAAAGGAAAAAGAAAAATGTCCATCACAGGTTCCCACATGACATGATAATGCCTTAACATGTCTTATGTCTGACCAACAGTCTCAGGCCATTTTTTGCTTGAAGAAGAAAGACTAACAATTATCAAACAAGTTGCTGATTAAATTACTGTTGGTCAGCTGATAAAAATCAATTGATGCAGAGGAAACGACATGAAAAGCTTTTATTCTATTATCAAAACAGTTCTTTCGATCGACTGCTTGTCTCAGCTCTGGATTAATTATTCACAAAGTGCAAGGACTTTCCCTAAATCTGACAAACACAAATCCAGTTCCCAGTGTAACAATCGGTTCAATAATCGGGGAAATTTTTCTGTGCTGCTGTGTACTTACTTTTGTAGCTGGGCGTTCTTGGACTTCTCCGCGTCGAGCTCAACTCGGAGCTGATCTGCGCTCATTCTGGCAGCCGTGAGAAGCACTGGGTTTTTGATGAGGTCTGAAGTTGATGGCCGTGTGGTTGGGTCAGGGTGGATCATCAGCTGAAACACAAGGGGAAAAATATAAGATTAAACCAGGAAAAGAAAAAGCTGTTGAACAGGGATGTGATGTGATGAGTGACAAAATGAATCATCAATGAACCAAGAAAATAACGGGCAAAGTAATCAAAATATTCTAGAGAAAGATTAGTTATAGATTTCTCTACTAAAACAGATTTATTTGCCTTGGGATAACGAATTTAGAAAACAGTTATGAACATGTAGACACCCTCTCTCTCTCTCACAAACCTAGTTATTCAAAACAAAACCAAAGACTGTTACCTTGAGGAGACTGAGGAACTCTGGAGAAAGCACTTGAGGGATAGCGGGAAGTTTTCCCTGTCGGATCTCGTGCCATTTGTCTCCATTTGTGGGAAGAGGCTCGGCCCCTGAGGCGCTGACCACAGTCAGAGCCAGAGCAAAGATGTCCGCCTTCATCAAGTTAGAGTAGTCCTAAAGAGAAAAAAACAGAACAACCAGGGGAAGTTAAGGACCTTGTTTCAAATTGTACTGGTTAAAAAGAGCAAGCAGATTTTGAGTAGGATTACAAACCTCTTGTAAAACTTCATTGGCCAGGTATCTGCTGTCACCCTCCTCCACTTGTGGATTGTTCACTCTTGTCACATGACCGAGATCACCTGAAGAGGGAGCACATAAAGAATAAACCTTAGACGTAAGGATGACGGCCTACTCAAAATATCAGTGAAACAACATGGATAAATAATAAAAAGATAAAACATTCAAATCCAGAAAGTTGTCATGAAGGAACAGTGGAGGCAACTTACCGACTTTGTAGACAACGCTGGTGGTGAGACCGTCATCGTCATCACATTCGTCACAGCTCGCGACGGATTTCCGTGAAATAAAGATGTTGCCTGGGAAAAGACGTTAAGGTTTCCATTAGTTTCTGACCAACTTAACTAACATTCATGTGACTCCTTCCCAGTACAACACTTTTTCAGACTTTTCAAGGCCTGGAAAAACCCGGCTAATTCAGAGAATTATCATTCTTATTTCTTCTCTCAGTGGCAGTATCCAAAGCACAAGTTATTAACATATATATCTTGTTTTTTTTATGTATGGCATTACATCACAGTGTCACTTCACAACACTTGATGTTAGTTAACTTCTGATTCAATACAAATGTACCAATAATTATGACTTCTATCATTAGTATCATTCTACACTGTTAAGTACTCACTGGGCTTGATGTCCATGTGCACCAGAGATGTAGAGTGAATGTACTTTAGTCCTCGTGTGACTTGCAGCAGCAGATCTTTCAGCTCCAGCTCCGACAGGTAGCTGAACCGTCTGTAGTTCTCTGCAATAACGTCGGACAGCGTGCCTCCGTTACAGTACTCGTTCTGGATGAGCATGTGGTCGTCCTCGGCCCAGGCTGAGTAGTAGCGCACCACGTGAGGATGCTGGCCCAGCACAGCGTGGGCATACACCTCCCGTAAGGCGTTCTGTCTGTGGAGGAGGGGAACAGATCGTTCTAATTAAGACTCTAAGTCTGAGGCAAGTTTTGTAGTTAAACTGAAGGAAAAAAAAAAAAAAGGTGCCTCGAGCCTTTCTGGTAAACAGCTTTTACTGACTTGTCTGTCCAATTATACAAAAGGAGCACATGGATGCCTTTGGGTGCATTATGAGCAGGATAATACTGAGCTCTGAGAGGGAATGTTTCATTAAAATCTGCATGTGAAAAATGTGTAGCCTTTATTGCAAAATGACCGTACGGTGCAAATGGTTGTAGTTTAAAGCATTACATGTCATTAAAATTTCTAACAAAATTTATATCACTTTCAGACCATTTCCCATGTAAAATGTAGCTACTTTGGGCAATGGACCAGAATAAAGATGCAATTCTTTGTGAGTTTTTCAGATCGTTATAAATTCAACTTACTCATCTACTGATCCTGCCAAAGGCTTCTTTGACCTCTTGATGGCGTAGATGCAGCCGTCAAGTCTTTTCACACATTTGAACACAGCACCAAATTCCCCGCAACCAATCTTCTCCAGCTCGAGGAACTCTGAGGCGTACCGGGACATCATGTTGCTTTCCATCATGGTGATCCTCTGCAGGGAGAATAAGAGTTTTAAACAACCCATTTATAAGATTTTAAAATCTGTTTTTCCTATGAGACCCCTGTAACATCATGAAACCTATTTTCCTGTTGCTTCACAATGGACACTTTGCATAACCATTGAAACCAGCAGGTTTCCTAAGTAAACTGGTTTTAGTCCAATTTACACATGAAAGGTTTCAGAGAGGTGATTTTATCACTGCATGTTATACCCGTATCTAATGAAGAGAAATAAACCAACCACTTCCCTGACTGTAAATATATGTGTATCACTGCACAATGCTGATCATATAAACATAAATTACCTTGGATGGGGGGAGGATTTCCTCCTCTCCTTCACCGTCACTTGCCTCCATGTCTTCTCCACAAGAGCTGAAAGATCAAACACAATAGCAGGTGTTGGTTAGCATTCTGTACAGCAGGGGGCAGCACTGGGGTTTCACAAGCACATGGCAGAGTTCACCAGTAACCATGAGGTCTTGGACCCCAGCCAAACTCCTGGCCTTAGTTAACGGCTTTAACGTATCTGGTTATTATGACAATGGGTTTGATCTGTGTACAAGACAGCAGCCAAAGGTGTTCAACACTGCTCTTAATATGTGAGATTAACTGCTTTTTCATTACTGTAATGACGAAGGTATAAAGTTATCACACACCAACTGACCAGGAAGAGAAATATGCAAGCAAAACAATGGCTGCAGCTTGTCTACTCCCACAGCCACTTCGGGAAAGTACTACAATCTGCACGTCTTTTCAGCTGCAACCACTGGACGCACAAGATTTCTCTAAAGACAAAGACACTTCTAACAAAATAGTATCGGTGTGAGAAAACATCTGAGGAACATACTCATTCCAGTGCGCCCGCTTCCTGTTATTTCTCTGCTGCGTGGCAGACTGGATGAGGAGGGAGTCGGGGGTGAAGGGGTTAAAGTTGACCAGAGGGGTCTGCTGTCTCCTGCTGCTGTCTGTGATTGACTTTCTTGAAGGCTCCACATTCTTGAACAGGGCAACTCTCCTGCTGGAGGATCCCAGGCCGGAGGCCCTGGCTCTGGACAACAAACTCTGCAAATAGACAGATTTAGTGCCTTGTTAATTTGAGAATAACAGCAGGCATACACAGACTTAAGATTTAAAAAAAAAAAAAAAGGAGACCACCAGTGTGAATAGAAATAAGCCTGGTTAACAAACAATATGCTGCAAGTAGTTCTGAAATAAAGTTTTGTGGAAGATCTGGGTTTAAAAATCAATGTGGGTAATGCGGTGTAATGCAGTAATCACCGATAAACACATGCCCAAACATAACACTCCTAAATCATCTGGCTGGCTGACTACAGTGAGGGCATTATGCAATAAGTACAGTTATACATTAAGTGGGTCACTGGGTTGTTAACTGACGCAGCAAAAATATCCCCTGGAATTTAAAAAAGTAGAACCGATTTGTTTGAATGAGCTTGGTGTCGCTTATTTTCGCTGATTTTCTTTCCAAACCAAGACCTGACAAAAATCCCCAGAGCAGCCAAATCAGTGTTTCAAGGGTGTAAACGTGTTGAGGTAACTTTTGAGACCTTTGGAGAAGGAACCGAGCTACAATGTTCCCGTGAAAATGGGGGTTAAGAGGGGCATGAGCAGATCTCCAAAGCCTGCTTGTGAGATTTGTGGCCCTTGCAAAAATTCAGCCAATAAACTCGAATAAATAGATTTTTCAGAAACGTGTAACATCGATTTAAGATCCTTAAAGACATAAACTAACCTTTGGTGTGTGTGGTGTGTCAAAAAGCCGAAGTTTTCTGAACGTTTTGTGCGGAGGTGTGTCAGGGCAGTCGGGGATCGGGGAGCTGGAACCTTCCCCGTCGTCCTGGACGTAGGACCGCTCCGGTGACCCCCCGTACAGCCGAGAGCTCTTCCTCGGCGACGGTGAGCAGTTGGCGTAGAGAACACTGCTCGGGGACCGCAGGTGCGACGGTGAACCGAAGCCCTCCTCGTCCCACAGCTCCACGTCGTCGTCTCCGCCGGACTGGTTCAGGGGGCTGCTGCTCCCGTCCAGCCGTTTGTCGGTGGTGTCCCGTCGCAACGGCATCGGGGAGTCCATCTCCGTGAAGCCAGACTCTCCACCGGTGCTGTTGTTAACGTCCTCAATGGGGTCGTCTTCCCCGTCGCTGGACGTGAACTGTAATTTCTGACGAATCGGCCGAGTTTTCGGGGAGGCAGATCCGTGTCGATGGCGACTGTAGCTCGACATTTTCATTTAAACCCCGGCTTCGTCGATGAGAAAATCACGCGGTTGGAGCTCACTACGGTTGCAGTGGCGTTACTGGCAAAAAAAACCCCACAAGTCTAGCCAACCTCCAGCTACCTTAAAAGAAAGGTATGGATTCAAAAAAAGTGCCCAAAAACTACAGAAACGCTTAAATCTCCGTTAACATCGTAGAAAAGGTTAACGTGTTTGCTAACTCCTACACGCCCATCCAGCGCTGAGAAATATGGCCCCGGAGTTAGCTCGTATTCACCGTAAAAACAACGTCTGAAATTGGCGTTAAACTAAAAACAAATACCGCAACTACCCGGTCCAGTCGAGTATCGGTATCCGTCACTACCTTCTTAATTACTCACCGACACAGGAACACGTCTTTGCGCAATAAAACCAAACCAGTGTTTACAAAAAAGTTTGAATGAGTCAAGAACTAGCCCCTTCCTATCACGCGCGTGGCGAAGGACTTCCCGCGACCGTTGGTCACGTGGTCTCGAACAGCCAATCAGAGCACCCTTCGAATTTTTGAAAGATGGGCGTTCCAGAGAGCGTTCGGGAGACCTTACGTCATCGGCGCAGCAGCAACAATCTGGCGCGAACACCGGGGTCAAACAATTACCTTCCAGACAATGCATCTATTATTTAGACGGTACGATCAAAGAAGCGGCGATACATAAAAAGGCCAAAGTCAAAAACGAAGTTAAACCCCATTCCGTTCAGATGATACAAGACAAAGTTAATTTAAAAATATTTTATACAAAAATAACGAAAAAAACTTTTTTTCAGTAGTTAAAGTGCGCAACCAACAACTCAAAATCATCACAACACCACGTCAAGGATGGATTCCGGAGCCAGGGAACTGGCCGGGGGCCCAAAACCCTACATACTTCACATAAGTATTTATTTTTTTTTAAATAAATTTTCACTAGATTTTCTATGGCTGTTAAATAAATGTAGTGGAGTAAAAATACAATATTTGCCTCAGAAAAGGAGTGAAATATAATCATATGAAGCACAATGAGAAGTGGCAAGTACAACCAAATTGTACTTAAGTACAGTACAGTAGCTGAGTAAAAATATTTAGTTTCAACCATTGTGTAAGTCTATGGGAAGGCTTCAAAAAGTTCCAGTTCATAGTGGACTGAACTGATTACTCAAATCTGCACCTGAAAGTTTAGACAAAGGTAATGTTTTCAAAATGCTCATCTACAACAGTTTCTACATGTTTTGTTGACATTGTTGGTCATTTGTTGTTGTTGTTTGTATGATTATTATAACTTTTGCTCACATATTAGTAAGACTAGTATTTACTTGTTTTGTAATGTTATGTAATCTTTAACAGAATCTATAGAATATACTGTATATTTAACACCTTTAGAGTTGAGCAAAGGTAAAGGTGAACAAAGTGTATTATAGGAATCAGGTGTTCAAAGTGAAGTACAGTCAATCACACAATCTTTTTTTTTTTTATTAGAAATAGCATTAGCTGTACACTGCACTGTGCACTGTGCACCATTAGAAAGCATTTTTCCCTCCTCCAATCTTTTCGGATGAAGGACAAAATAGCATAGCGGAACTCCAGTTATCAAAATCCTATGTACACATAAAAGCTAAGTTCTTTTGTGGAAAAAAACCATGGAGGAAGACTTGATTTCTCTTGATATAGTCCAATTGAGATGGTTTTGATCCTAAATCATAGTCCAGAATGAGTCCATCAATCATCCAGGCCAGGCGACTCTCCTTGTTGTATTCTTGAAGCTATTCGGATGGCTTCCTCCAGCGAAGGCTGATCACTGAGCTACAGAGAAAAAGGAAAACAGTGTGCATAATACAAACATTGACTGACATACTGATAATCACCATTTATCGATCAGTGCTACTGATTTAATCTATTTACTCTGACACTCCTTTGAAAGACAATACTACCTCTGACTGTGACTGAGTGTGTTAAAGGCTGCTGAATTACACTGATGACTGTCACACGGTGGTAAAAGGTGGAAAAAGAGTGTTTGCTTTGTAATTAACATGACAGAAGGAGCAGAAGGGGGTAAATGAAAACAATGTTTTTTGGTATAAATAAAGGTCAGTCATCAGACCTGCAACCTTTGATGTGATTTTAGCCCCTCAGGGGTTCCAAGCTTAAATAGTTAATATAAGGTGAACTTGAAATGTAACTTACTAGTATAATCTGTAGTTAAATCAATTTTTGAATAGATAAAACATTATCTTTCATGTAGTGAATCTGTTTGACGAAGGGACAACTAGTGTTTGTCATTACATTATCACCTGGTCACTCCGCCAATGGAAAACGTTGACTCTAATGTCTGGAAATTTCCAATCATTTCCTTGTGCTTTTGGTGATAAGATTTTGTGCTGATGTGAAAGCAAAATGAAATACAACCACAACTATAAATTATTATTAATACAGCACTTGCTTCCTTTTTTCAGAGAGTAGAATACACAAAAACTCACACATCCGGTGGTTTTTAAGTTTCAGTTTCGTTTGATCCCTAATCAAACTCACAGGCAAGGAGGCAGAGACACACCTACACCCCATGAGCTGAGCCCCACTTACCCATGAATTTTAGCTAAGCTTTTAAGCAAATAGCAGCAGGGTGGGATCTGGGGAGTGATTATGTTGAGGGGGGTAATTTAAGTACCCTTTAGTCCTGACTGAAACTCCCGTCAGTATCACATAAAACTCTCGTCAGTATCAAATAAAACTCCTGTCAGTATCATATAAACAACAGAACACTGAGTGCAGTTTCCAGCTAAAACAAAAGGCACAGAAATGCAGCAGATTCTGTAGGAACAATATTCCTCTGTTGCTACACTTGCATTTCCCCAGTGTTCAACCTTACAGATGTAACATTTTCTGCATTGAAACAAGGTGGAACAGAAAATGTACCCAGTCGTCTTCCTCATAAATTAAGCAAATTCACAGATCAGAACTCACCCCACCAGTCTATTCACTCCTATGGTGATGTTCTACCAACCTGCACAGCAATGTGAGTGCCGTTGGAGGTGGCCAGTAACGTGACAGGATGAATGTCATCCTGTTCTTGGCTGTAACCTGCCTCCTCCACAGTTTGGAACGAGGGTGTCATGATGGCCACCTGAGGGAGACAGAGACATTGCACTCAATCAACTGTTTTGGTGTTGCGTCACAAATCAATCAGTGACCACATCTGATGCCACAGTGCAGGTCCAACAGAAACTGGTTGTGCATCATACAATTAACCTAGAAATGGACAGATCTAAATTTCTGTAACACAGTACACTTTTCAGTCACAGTACACGAGTTTCAGTCTTTTTTTTCCTGAACAGTCAGTGAACAGTCAGATGTCATGTGATGTGTTAATGTATGTATGCAACATAAGTTATGCATTAACATGTCATACAACATCAAATGAAAACCCTCTAAACTGACGTTGTTCTCACATTTTTGTGCAGTCTACAAAGAATTCAGGCAGTTCTGTACCTGTTCGTCTGAGCCGTCTGTTGTTACCATGGTAACCGAGTGAGCACCTTGCGTTGCCAGTTCGTGGGCTGGGATGGTTATGGTTGTGCCTTCTTGGGTTACCATGGTGATGGTGCCACCCATAGCTTGTAAGTCTGCTTCAGAAATACTGACCTGGGGTGAGACACAATACAAAACAGATTTAAGAACATTCGGTTTCACAGTAAATCATTCTGGCACCTCTGCAGTCCCATTTTTGTTTGGGCTTTTCTCTTTAATTATTATCTTTAGTATTAGTTTCATAATTATGCCGCCTTATTCCTTTTTTGTTTTAACACCAAAGTACATCACCATCATCTTCACTGTTACAAGGCACAAGAAACCACTGTTTGGAAACATAGGACCAATTGCAGATGGGTTGCAGCCCAGAGTAAGGCTGGTGGGGCTTATGATGAAACGTCACTTTAGGGCTGAGTGATTCAAGTGAGCAAGTCACCTGATGTACATTTGAGATATGCTGGACAACTTTCTCAGCAGCTTGCAAGCCGGCTCCTGAGATGACTGGCCAGTAAACATCACCACATTTAAATAAAAATCAATAAATATATATAAATGAAAAGAAATAGTGTGGTCTCTATTATATTTTATTTTATTTTTTAACACATATTACAAATTGGATAACGGTTGTGTCCTCTGAATGCATGTCAGTGTCAATTAGGTTATTTTTTCCAGAAAGCTGTGTTAGCGGACCTTTGATTTGAGATTATTTTGTCACAGCACAGTATTGTACAGTTGGTGTTGCTGGTGGTGTCACCAAGAATGCTGCTGTTCCAATTGCAAATACACCTCCCACCCTCAGGAGTTTTGACTCCTGAGCTGAACTTGTCAACTTTGAGCCCTAAAGCATGGGAGTCTGAACTTGAAGTTGGGATACTCTGCACTTACAGGGGGATTTAAATTCTTGGGAGTGTACGGAATGTATTTAAGTAATTGTGATGTCACTACATTCCGTTACCTGCTGTTGTGTTCCATCCTCCTGCGTTACCAAGGCAACGTGCTGCTGACCAACCATGTCTGAGCTCTCCACTGGAACCTGTTCTGAGCCAGAGTCATCTGCCTCTACCACCGCTGTTGTGTAGCTCACGTTAGGGTCATCAATGGCATCTGAATTAAGAAAGATTTTGTCTGTCAGTATTTGAAAAAGTGTTATTCCATATTATTCATATGTAATTTCATATATTTTCAATCTGTGTATGTTTCCTGTACATTTTCACACTGTACATATTTCTTAGATTAGGTTCATATTTTCCTTCCATGTACAAACATTTCTACTAAATATGTTCTATAATTGTTGCTGTTGGCACATTTTACACTCTCTCATCTTCACAAGGCTCATTAATATCCTAGTGTTTCTCTTATGGTATCCCACTTCTTGTGAACATCACCCACACTCCCCAAGGGTATCATTCAAGTAGAACTGCAACTAATGATTATCTTTATTTTTCAAGTTCAGTTACACATTCACTTTATTATCTTGACAAACATGAGCGTCAAATTGTCACATTTGAAAAGTTGTAACCAGCGAATTTTTGCGATTTATCAATTATCAATACAACACTATCAACAATCTTTATAAAATAAAGTGTTAAGGAATTTCTCTATATCGTTATCTTTACACTGACCTGTTGGTGGTTCATAGTACGCCTCCTGCTCCTCCTCAATGGGCTCTGTGTCATTGTGGGCTGTTCGTTTGTGCATGGCGAGCGTGGAGATCTGTTTGTAGGTTTTCCCACAATGGTTGCAGTTGTAAGGTTTGCAGGGTGTATGAACAACATGGTGTTTGTAAAGGCTGGAGTATTCTGTGAAGCGCTTTTCACATCCAGGCACTGTGCACACATATGGTTTCTCTCCTGGAGAAGCAGGAAATTAGTCAGACAACAAGGTTTGTTCGTTTATTGTTGTAGAAGCTGTGAAAACTTTTTTTTATGCAGTGCTGTACAGCAACTTACTTAAGGCTTGCATACTAAACCATTGCTTGCGGAGTAATTTTGAGTTACATGGAACAGACATAAATAATAGACTCGGGTGTATAAGGACTCACCAGTGTGAATCCTCATATGGTTCTTGTAGTTGGTGGCACTAGCGAAGGACCGCCCACAGGTTGGCTCAGAGCAGTAGTATGGCCGCTCTCCGGTGTGTGTGCGAATGTGAACTTTACGGATATTGGAGGTGGTAAACGACCTGCCGCAGCCTTCGACCGGGCATTTAAAAGGCTTCTCTCCTGCATGACAAGAAATGGGTTTACAAGGTTATCATTACAGTTTTGAATCTCCATAATTTTCCAAAACGTAATCAATTCACAGTTCAACAATGATGTGTCCAGCTTTATGTATAAAAAAATAATGAAAATAAACTCATTTGGACTTGGACTTTTAAAATAGTGTTTTACATTACACATGCTGGTATATTCTGTGACACTGTATTTCTTTCTATTAGGCCACTTCACTCCATAAATCACAAAACTGCTATAATCACGTATTTCAAAAGTAAACAGCAACGTCTCAGCGTTATGCTTCTCATGACAGCCATGTGCCTGAAAACTCCTCCAGCACTCTGGTGGCTCTCAGGAAGAATTCAGCTCCCTGCATCCTTTGCACTTTGTTCAGCCAATCCTGGCACTGCACCACAATCTGTGTGGTTTCAAAAATAAGGTGGTGTGTGACTCTGGCCTGTTAGATTTGACTAAAATAACTGAATTTCAGCCACAAACACTCAGTCACTTCTGTATTAAACAAACAGCCTTCAGGCCAAAGTAGTAGTAGTTATGTTTTCAGCTCACAGCAGTAGCAAACTGTGCCAGCCCTATGACACATATATGAGACTTTTAAACACCTTCAGGCTTACTGTATGTTGCAACGACATTTTGACTGATCAGCCAGTTCTGGGTATGGTCGAGTACCTGTATGAGTCCTTGTGTGCTTCTGAAGGTCTCCGGATGTTTTGAAGGACTTGCAGCAGTTCAACTCCTGACATCTATATGGCTTTTCCCCCGTGTGCGTGCGTGAGTGACTCTTCAGTCCATACCCTTAAACAGCCATAAAAAAACAGAAAATGAGTCACTGACATTCAGTTAAGCCCTTATTACTCATTAACACACCTTTATATCTGTTCAGTAATTTGTTGTAGCCCAATAACAGCACCTAAGCACACAGTACTTTACTCTGATTTCAAAGTATTAATTTGACAACAATGTCTCTATACAATATTAATATTGTCATTACTGCAAATAGTTACAAGTGCACCATTAAAGCGGAGTCCTAATCCCAGAGGACCCAGGTTCAAATCCATCCTGTAGCAACAAATTACCCCTCTCTCCCCTGCCTTTCCTGTCTCTACACTGTTGCTATCAATAAAGGCTAAAGTGCCCAAAAATATAATCTGAAAAAAATTAATGAGACTATTCTGTGAGAAAAATTATACTGTCCATAACTACCTGTTGCAAACTTCTTCCCACAGCCAGGATATTCACAGACGTATGGTTTGTCTCCGGTGTGGGAGCGCTCGTGTACCTGTGAGAAGCACAAACAAAACTGTGTAGCAGTGGAAAGCTGAAAAACTGTGTGGGAAATACTGTCTTTTAAACAGTCACATACTTGAGTAGGCACAAGCAAAGCACAGCACAACATTTATGTACACACACAACGACAACGCCCACACTTACCTTGAGATGGTGGGCAGTGGTGTAGAGCTTTCCACAGCCCTCATACTCACAGCGGAAAGACTTCTCTCCTACATTTGAGACCCTTCCTGGTCTGTTGTCTTGACCCTGTAACACAATCTGAAAGAGGCATGAATTAGATTTCAATGTTAAACTTGAACAAAACAAATGAATGAAAATTCATTAAAAAAAAAAAAAAAAAAACTCTACCCGCATATGGACGCCATTATCTGCTTCCACTCTGCTGAAGGACCCCAAGGGGTTTTCTATATTCTCCACCTGATGGAGAGGAGAAAAAGGACACTTCGCATTACAGCATATACTGTCACAGTTATGAATTATTTGGCAAATAAGCCAAAATGGTGTCACACCAGTACAATGATGATTTATTTTACCTTGGTGGTGTACTGCTCCAGCACGCTGATGGTCTCTGGGTCGATGGCAGTGGCCTCAGCCTGCAGGTCTGCGATGGTGCCATCAGCCTGGATGGCCAGGATGGTGTTGGATTGGGGCATGTGCACCGTGTGCTGGATGTAGGCTGTGCTGCCGTCCTCCAGCTGCACCTCCTGCAGGCCGCTCTGGTCATATGCATCTGCACAGAAACAAGGAGAGGGATGCCGATAAAGAAATCAAATGAGGAAACTGGCCTCAGGTCTAGTATAAAAAACCTGACATGGTTGTTTCCTGAGAGAGGATGAATGGTTTCATACTGAACATGTCTGTAGACAAAGTAACTGCTTCTTTGTACAAAGTCACTCAGCTGAAAGGCAGGACTTATTAAAAAAAACAAGACTCATGAGTTATCACTGTTAAAAGGTTGTGAATGGACTGTGCATTTCCAAATCTCTTCTTATGTTGGAGCATTTTCATTATACCTATCTCAAGCTTGCACAGGGGCAAGCAGAAAAAAATAGCAGAGGAACACCAAAACATTAAACTACCCTCCTGCATTTTTCCTTTACTTCAGTTCTCGTCTTTACTGCACAAATAACTTGCAAAATGCACTACATATAACAAACTAATTTAGATATATAGATTAGACACAGAAATATTATACCACCCATGAGCAGAAGAAGAGAAAATGAACTTTTTCATTTTTTACCTTTGGGTGTGTGAATGTAGGCAGTTGTGCCATCTTCAAGCTGAACTGCCTGTCCATCTTCAAGCTGTAAACTGTCCCCTCCTACAACAGAAAAAAAGTAAATTAGGCACTACCACCTTGCAAACCGTAACTGGTTAATCTCTACTCTATTTCAATTTCTAGACATTTCTATTTACACTTGTAGTAAATAGAAATAAATTATTGTTTCCAATCAAGCCACAGACTCTTGCAAAGGTAGCGGGTGGTATGTCAGCACACCATAAAGAACATCAAGAACATTCTCTCTGTCTGGGGATACTGCAGAGATTTGCGTTACCTGCTTTAGGCATCGACACATGCTGAACGTAAGCAGCAGAGCCGTCCTCCAGCTGGATCACCTGGCCGTCCATGATCTGTCCATCTGAGAAAGAAGCTTTGGAGTCATGTTGGATGTATGCAGTGGATCCATCCGCAAGAGTAACAGCCTGCAGGCTCACTGTGTCCATGCTCTCCATCTGATCACCATCTGAGAAATTATTTGACAATAACAATACTTTAACTGCTGACTTAAGAAGAAAGCAAATCATACATCATGCAAGATCACTGTGTAATGGCATGGTATTTTACAAAGGGACAAGAGAACATAAAGTCCTGATACTGGTAAATCCAACTTTCTCTGGATGGAGAACACACTCATTGTTTGGACTTTGCTATTTAAATTTGGCAACTAATGCAAATGGAGTGAGATGTTTTTTTCTCTTGTGTCCCCAATTTGGATTAATTTTTACAGTGTGGGAGCTCACCTGCCACTGTCACTGCCTCTGTCAGACAGAGAGTGACCGGCTGCCCGTCTGCATCATGAAACTCTGCCATTCCCTGCGAGTCCCGGTTTATCTGGGCCAAGAGCATGCTTTAGCTGCTGGAGTGACACATGCAGGAGACACATTTGAAACTTACACTGGTGTCCACATGCCAGTAAACACACACAGAAACACACTGACATGACTGACTGACTGAGGAGAGAGATACTGTGCAAGATGTGAGAGCTAATGATCCACTGATAATAATAACACACACAGGTAATTTGCACCTACAGCCAACATACAAATTACTTCCAAGCCAAGTATAGGCTCAAGAATAATGTACCGTAGGTACAGTTTTTCTATGCTGAAATACTACCTTGAAATGTGTGATAATTTGATGAAACACATTAGGGAACGTGAAACATATAAGCACAAAAATGACGTAATGAAGGTCTTTAAACTACATTTCAAGTCAGGTACCATCTTCAAGTCAGGATCTTCAGTTCAGACAGTAAAGTTTTTTTTTTTTTTACTTATTTATTTTTCATTTGTCTTAAGGATATTCTGTGTCTTAATGGTCTTTGTAGACATTTTGCACTTCTGAGCTATAAATCCATATTATTAACCTACATGATGAAACACACACACACACACAAACTGTGTATAACAAACTGACAAGTGAGTCAATAAGAACAAAACTGAACTAAGGAAGATCTCAAAACTTAAAATTTACACACACTTGCTTCAAGTCTGACCCTCAAGTTCCGCTATTAAAACATAACCAACCCAGCCCTCATCATGTCTGTAACTGTGCTTTCATAGTACATTCTCCCAAATACATTTTCAATTAAATTACACATGTACGTCTAGTAAACTAGTGTTTACTAAGGGAGAAGTTATCAGTTGTGAACCAGCCTTGTTTGCACATTCATTTAACTGTTATTTGCTTTAATTACTGGTGTACATGTGCAGCATTTGAGGGGGTTTTCAGGTAGTTCTAAGCTACATGTTACTTGCTTTTACCTGACTGGGCTCAAATGTCAGAGTATACTGTCGCCGTTATGCTGTCTTTTGGCGCTTGTTGATTTGAATATAGCATCTGGGGCTAGCTTGCTAGCTAGGACGTAGCACAACTATGACTTGCCACATTTGTCACTGTGAAATTAAACGTTATATAACAAGTGCGGTGAGCCACTTGTGTTGTAAGGCTGATGCTAGCCGGCAACATAACTGACACCGTGTGTGAATGCTCAGATACGGTTATAACGCTCTGTCACAACGGAGCTAGCAGGTTAGCCACTAACATGCTAACAGTGGTGCTAACTACGCCAACCAGCGTTGTCACGACTTTTTAGTGGCCACCATCAAGCTATTTCTCAGAGATTGTAAGATTCACGGGCGTACAGCTGTTTGCAGTTGCTATATGAGGTCTGGGCTCGTGGTGTGTGGCAGCTGGAGGGCTAGCTAGCTGCCTCCACGAAGCTACAAGCCGTGAAACTAGCGACGCAGTTCGGAAACAAGACCGGGGAACCGCTGAGCTAAGTAACGATAACATAAGCATTTTGATCTACTGGCTGTCACTTTATTTTTAGTAAAACTGTATTTTCCATGCGTCTTTCATATCCTTGCCGCAGCCTTACACCCCCGCCCTTCGCAGAGATGGCTGTGGGAATAATGCACACTGGGTAAAAACCAATTTATAAACTAACCTCCGAAAAATTTCCAACAATTCCTCCTGTTCGACCACCATGCACCAGTGCAGGAAACGCTCCGCGATGCCCGCACACCGGGAACATGTACCACTATGCAGTCCTCCGTCCTGTGGGCCCCGCCTACCTACCCATCACACGCTGTGATTAGCTAGGGACTCGCAAATCCATTTTATATTGGTCAATTGATATGTCGGTCATTCGCGAGTCGTCGCTTGAGTTGCTGTTATTCATCTCCCCGGGCCCCTGCCAGACGCCATTCCGCGTCGGTTTTCGTATTGTCTCAGGCTTTGGACTGAAAACGCGAAGTGTCCTCGTAGAAAATAAATATTTAAACTTCAACATAAGGTGACAGTTGACCAAGACTGCGCATTCCGAGCTACTGTATGCCGCAGGATGTGGTTAGGTTTGACTTTTCTGCGACGTAAACAGCGACGTGTGGGGACGTTTTTCGGCCTCCATGTTGAAAACAAGGTGATGTGGGAAAAACAGAGGGAATGTGGGCAATGAAGTGAAATGTCCGGCTGACATCTGACAGTGACACAAAACATCACATCTGGGATATAACAACACAGAACATACACACGTCTATATCTATCTATCTATCTATCTATCTATCTATCTATCTATCTATCTATCTATCTATCTATCTATCTATCTATCT
>JBBMJY010000021.1:22297569-22342983 GCA_037833715.1 Toxotes lorentzi | reverse complement strand
ATCTATCTATCTATCTATCTATCTATCTATCTATCTATCTATCTATCTATCTATCTATCTATCTATCTATCTATCTCCCCCATAAATATATATACAGAGTCTTAGCTTCACCATCTTCAGTAAAATCTTCACTATTTTATAAAGCTACCTACAAGTCTCACAAACTAAACAGGATGAACATTTGTACATAATCAATAAACAAGAAAACGGACAAATGTGGACACAATTTATTAGATTCTGCTTACTTTGATGAAATAATGTTCACACATGCTGACTTTTCTCATTATAATACAGATGTTAATTTTCACATAGGCCTTTATTTTTTGTCATTTTGTTCACTTAATGTGTGTTCGGCATATGTCAAATTGTTTCTCAGAAATGAAAGAATGTTATTCCCAAATAAAACTAATTATATTCCTAATTAACCTTTGACTTATTTCACAGTAAGTGTTTGTTCTGCCTGGATGTTATTTTATGCTTTTTTTATTTCTGTATTTGTAGAGTATCAAATCTAAAAGCAGGAAGCTCTTTTTTTAAATAAAATTTAATTTAATTTAATTTAATTTTTTCACGTCTGTTTCAGTGTTTTCAGGTAGGTTGAGGGTGCACGAAGCGAAACCAAACTCACAGAAAGAGACAGGATGATTTCGGATGCTCTCATCAAAGTAAAAGCTTTCATTCAATACCTAAAGAAGTTACAAATTACAACACTCTAACAAGTTCTTGTGCTCCCCGACTAAAACCACTGGTAAGACAGGGTTCAGTTTTTGTGTATTATATATTTCGAACAGTCACAGCGTCCTGTACTAATTTAAAGGCAACCTCACAACCTTGTCATTCAGTTTGGCATTCTCATAAGGTTATTTATTAACATTGAATCATTATTGTTCTGCAATAATGCCGTTATGCAGAGGAACAATGTCAGATCATTGTGAAAAGTTTTTGAGCAGGAGTTTTATTTTGAAATCTAACCAGAAGTCTTATTGGTTACCTGTCTGACTTGACCACCTGCGTGGTACACTCAGGCATGGGGGTGTCTCCTCTTCCACACTGGACTCATCGACGCATCATCGGGGGATTCCTCATTGGCCTCCGGTGAATGCTGACAGGTTGAGAGCAGGATAAACACACATCGCGTCGGTTTGACTCAGACACCCGCCGTCATGTTCACAGGGATGCGGCCGGAGAACCGGGACGACTCGGGGGTCCTAGATGCTGCGTCTCTGAGGCAGCAGAGGAGGCTGAAGCAGGCGATCCAGTTCCTCCATAAAGACTCGGCTGATCTGCTGCCTCTGGATGGACTGAAGAAGCTGGGGACATCTAAACAAGGGGTGAGCCTCCCAATGAAAGGCCTTTTATCATAGACACATTTTTTAATACCTTAACCACATTAACCACAGTAGGCTATAAACTGTAGCATATGAGGAGCCACTGTCTTTCTTAATTTACTCTGAGCTCATATGTTACTGAGTTATTTTTGTTTTGTTGGTGATTTATGCTCATTTTACATATTATGCTGGACGTATTTTTCTTTCCTTGTTCTTTTTTATAATTAGTTTCTGTTTTTTGTTTTTATGTTCTTTGGGGTAGAATATTTAATTATATATATTATTGTTTATGACTAATATATTTAATTTTTTTTATTGTAGCAGCCACACCATATTCTGCAGAAGCGCCTGCTGGAGGCCAAGCTGTCCCGGGGAAGGATGAACATGTGTGGAGTAACTCCAAACAACGGAGGCATCCTTCTGAGATGCAGTCAGTTAAATTCACATGACGATGAGGAGGAAGAGGAGGAAGATTTCATTTACGTGCCTGGCAAGGTGAGTGGGAGTGGGCCAGTTGGTGAAAGTACTTACAAATATGGAGATTACTTTAAAAATGTATTCCATTACAGCACCTTCATCAGAATCATCTGTCCGAGTATCTTCAATCAGAATACAGTGGTTTTATTTTGGTAAAACAACAACTATTTCCATTTTCTGGATTCAAAACATGTTCTTTAATGATGTTTTTTCCTTTCTGTTGCTGCAGTGTCTTTATTTATGTCTGAAACCTTGTTGTTTTTCATACATTCATTTCCACCTCCACCTTCTCCCTCTCTCTCTCTGTGTTTTCAGTGTTTAGGACAGGAAGTGAACGTGCTGATCGACACAGGCTGCAAACTGAACCTGATGTCCTCGCTGACTGTGGAGAGATTAGGGTGAGATGATTCAGAGCACACATACTCATTATGTGTCCATTTGACTGGCATAAGGTCACTTTCTGCATCCAGTGAGTAATGTTTTCTGTTTCTCTCAAAGTTTGAAGGAACTGGTCGAGGAAAATAAAATGGAGACGGATGGTTTTCCATTTCAGCGTAAGCTCTGTGTCGACGGCCTCATCAAGGAGCTCAGTGTGTCCATCGGACAGCTCAGGATAATGTGCTCATTTGCCATATTGGGTAAGGAAGAGAAATAAGACATATCCAAGAATAAAAAAATCACACCTTGAGACAGTCGCCTGTGATTTTAAAACACTTTTAATATTAATTTTTTTGTCCACCCAATACATTTATTTGCAGAAAGTAACAGGCCACTGATGTCACTGGGAAACAAGACACTAAGGTCACTCAAGGTACTTCATTTACTTCCCCTTCACTATTGTTGACTCAAATTCAATAAATCATCCCATTACCGCAGGAACAGTTAAAAATCATAGGATGTAAATAATGAAGATGCAGTAATAGTTAATAGACTTTGCTCATCTTAGATTCTCACAACCAATGAAGCAAAATGAGAACAATGTTGACTTGTGGATGCTTCCTGAGAAAAAGCTGTATTGTTACTTACATGGAAAAATGCGTTGATGCGTTGTCTTTTTTGCAGTGTGTAATTGACAGTGAAAAGCAGATGTTGGTGTTTGGGAAAACAGTGAGGGAGCAAGTTCAGTTTGCTAAAAAGCCGTTTGGCGAAAGGTAAGATGACAATTGGTTTTGGTTTTGGTGGACAATAGATGCTGTTCCCCAAAATAATCTAACGAGGTAATTTCTGCTTCTTCAACAGCTCCTCTGACTTCAGAGACCTTGGATACTGATCTCCCCACCACCAACACACAGTGACCAAAAGCAATAGAAATACTCCTCACTCGTACAACTAGATGCCCGATTGGGGAACTTCTGATTTCTCACCTCATATATTCTCACTTTCTCTCTGCCTGTTTCTTTGCTGTGTTCATGTGTCAGGTAATCTACACTGACGTCACTTATTTTAACATCACGGCAGCCGTCAACACACCAGGTTCCTCATGTAGCAGTGAATAGCATCCCTGTAGCCTAGAGTATGATCTTGCATCAGCTGTCAATACAATATTAAGTGTTGTAGAGCTGTAGACTTACAGATTCTGATAGAATTGTGATTTAAAGCTCTTGTAATCCTACAAATTACTCATGTATCGTACAATAAGTTTATATCTGAAATCAGACTTCAGAACAACAGTTGGTGGTTGTTGCTGTTAAGCTTAGTGCAATCTACTGCAAACAGACCAGCTGTTGATCTAGTGTATTTTATAACGTTGTAAATGTATTTTCTAGTCGGACACATGTATTTACATTGAGGTCACTGCCTTTTAATGTTTTCAGAATGAAAGTTATTCTTGTGATATGTTTTATCATGTGACTGTAGCAAAGTGCAGCACTGAAAATCAAAATAAATCCCAAATGATGTGATGTTAAAGTTCTTCTGTGTTTTTGCCACAAAGGAAATTTAGCGCTTTGGAAAATCTTACATAACTCGTCCCTGTGCTATTTTATCTGAGAGCCATTTATAAAACTGGGCCAGCTAAAGGTAGTCTGACACAATTAAGGCTGTTAATAAGAGGTAAAACAGAAGCGGGTTAGCAATACACCAGCAGGGATCAGCGTCATCTCTCACTGTCGCCTGTTCAATAAGGGACCTGAAGCAGCTTTAATGGCCCAGCTGACCTATGACTGTAACATAGCAACTGTAGCGTGACAGTAGTGTTTGGTAACGTGCCCTGGTCAGCTGATTGGCAGGTGAACAGCCCCTCCAGTGGCCATGAAGAGCACTGACTCAGTGCTGAACATTTCACCATGGAAACCAACCTCAACAGTGAGGTGAAGTTTTCGTCTGCAGCTGACTGTGGATAACACACAAAAAAATGTAGGTAATGTCCAGAGTCTTTGCTGCTTTTCGCTAACTTAACGTTAACTTTAAATTCAGGGCAAATAATAAGAAATGAGTCACGTTTTTAGCTGCTTCCTTTATTGTTTCTGGTTTTCTCAGTGACAGGACATAAACACAATAACTGTTTCCTGTTTTTGTCAGAGGTGGAGAAGTTGTAAATTTCTGTGAATGTTTCTGATTAAACATTTGATATGAGACTGTTTTCGGCCCCTGAGGTTCAGTTTCAGTGGTGGAATCTGACTAACTGCATTTACTCAAGTCTTCAGTCCAGTTTTGTGCCAAATGTATCTCACTTGAGTATTTCCATTTTTTAATACTTAATACTTCCACCACAAATATTTAAATTGTTTTTACCCTACAACATTTACCTGATACCTTGAGTTACTTTGTAGATTCAGATTGATAACAGAAAACAGAGTGAACAAATAAATTATGATGTTATTGTGTTTAATATCCACCTTTACCAGTTGTAAAATTAAAATGATGTACACATGAATGCATCAATTATTATAATCCAATTATCTACATTATTCTGCATAATGAGCATGTTTACATTTGGTACTTTAAGTGTATGTTGATATTCAAGTATAATATTTACAGTAAGTACAATTTTAATGTTTTATGTGGGACTTTTTCTTGAAAGCAAGTATTGTAGTACTGTAGTACTGCTACATTTATTTAAGTGAAAGGTCAAAGTGCCTCTCCCACCTCCCCTCAATTTGCAAAAGAGTTTAAAAATTAAAAAAAAAGAATCAGTTTTCAGTATTACTGGGTTTTCTATTTGCAGCATAATGTTAAACATTTCCAAGTCATCTTGATTTCTTTTGCATTTTTCTTGTTAATGTCAAATATAAAATGATGTAAAAACCACTGGAAATCGAAGTAAACTGTGTCATTCCTCCTTGTTATTGCAGTTTTAGGATGACATCCAGGCAGATGGTGGCCTCTGAGGCTGCACTGATCCCATTGCTTATGGGCAAACAAAGCTGCAACATCACTTTTGTCCTGGACAGCTCAGAGAGCATGGGGGCTGTTCTGGGGCCAGTGAAACGCCTGCTGATCCAGACCCTGCTGACTAAAGCGTCACTCAGGGACTCTCTCTTCAACATTGTGACGTTCTCAAACAAGGTAAAGTGGAACGGTTCTGTAATAAAATCACCAAGGGTTTACAGGATCTCATATCTAAAGATACAAGGAAAAACTCTCTCTTAGGAATTATCCACTGGCGAACATGAATATCCATACCTGGACTAACTGATTTAGTCCAAACTTTTTTTTTTTCTTTTTTGTTTCTTTAATTAGGTAGCACTTTTATCTCAAGACTGATTTTCTCTTTTCCACATTGTAGGTGAACTGCTGGTCCCAGCACATGCTTCCCTGTACTCCTGACACAGTGTACACAGCTCTGTCCTGGATCCACTCCATCAGATGCAGCCTCGGCAGGGATCTGCTGGCCGCCCTGAGTTTGGCCCTCACGCCGTCCACCTGTCACGCCGTCCACCTGCTCATCACGGACCTCCCCGACCAGCCGGAGGCCACGCTGAGAGCCCTGCCCGCCCTGTCAGCCGGGAGGCCTGTGAACATTTTCTATCTGCAGGACTCGGTTGCTCAGCTGGACAGCAACACTAGAAACTACCTACAGTGTCTGACTCAAGCCACAAGAGGAAGCTGTTATGTGATTACAGACAATTCAAATGGGAAATTGGGGAAGGTAGGACTGAAATTGATGATGGGTGGATTGATGAGGAAGAAAAACTTCTTTCTGACTTCATTTCAAAGAGAAGAGTTCAACATATCAGAAGAAAATTAAATCAGGTCTCACAATTCATCAACTATGGTAAATAACAAATAAATAAAATAGATGAATAAGTATACCAGAAAAGCATTAGGTGAAATGACACAGAAAAAAAGAAAAAAAATTTAATTTGACCCAAAATTGAAAATAGTAAAAAGTTTCCTCTTTCCTTTTCTTTTTCAAAATAAATCAACAATGTCTGAATATTTGTTTTTGAGAAGAAACTACAGATTAAAAAAAATAAAAAATCAACTTACAATTTTAAGAAGTTGTCCCAAAACACTGAAGGTTAAAACATTACACCTACAACCAAAAACTTCTTCAAAAATGCCAACAATATTCAAATATAATGCTGTGACTGTGTCTGTATGTGAACCCTCAGGTGATTCCTCTGTACGTAGCTGAGAACCAGTCATCAGTGCCAGTGGTCTCCCCAGTCAACCACTGCTGTCTGTCCATGTCTTCACCTCTGCTCAGGTTGGTTTCCATGTTTAACTGGATAATTTGAGATAATCAGGCCTCAAATATCATACATGCATTTTGTACTGTGGATACAATCCTCAGCCCAGTGTCATACCTGCAATGAAAATGTGTAGTACTTCAGCTGTTTACTGCCCACTCAGGTGCAGTCTGGGTTATAATCTGCGAACCCTGGGCCGAACCCTGGGCGACTCAGGGTTCCTGCCCGGATGCCGTGTGCTGGCCAGGAGGGAGGTGGATGGCTTATATTACCTGGGAACTGTCATACAGCAGGTTCAGGTGAAAAGACTTGATGTGTTTTTATTTACCTACAGTTAGAATTATTTGGATAATGGCACAACTAATTTCAAATCCACTGTGCTTAAGTGCAGGACTACTAAATACCTAAAGACTGCTGTATATTCTTACCAGTAGAGGAGACATATGAAGATGCCTTGTTCCCATGTGTCCAAACTCAGGACCGCATGGGAGTGTGGGTAGTCGAGTTTGACCATCCAGGAGGTGCTATTTTTGGGGCTGTCTCCTCCCAGAGGCAGCTGGTTTGCTCCCTGGATATGGTGAACCACATCAAGGATCATACATGCTGTCTGGTGCCTGGAGATGCTGTCCTGTCGCCATGGGAACCAGACCTGAGGAGATATGGCCCGGGGAGAGTGATGGCCACCACAGGGCACAGAGATGGTTTCAGAGGTATGGAATGAAAAGTGAAAATGCAGTGATATGGATGAAGGTACAAAATTATGGAAACTAAACCTCCTGATGAATAATTCTAGTCAGAAGGTTTTAATTCAATGGATGTTGGATGATCAGTGTCAGTTTTTCTCTGCATTATTTCTCACCTTACTCTCATCACTTTTCCTGATGGTTTCACATTTTTCTGTCTTTGAATAGAACATAAAATGTTCAAATAACACTGCACTGTGTTACAGGTCCCCGGGTGCTGATGTGGAACGGCCGTGTGTCTCTGGTTCCTGAAAGTCTGGTTTTACCCATTTCAGCATCTCACTATGACAGGATAGTCAGGGAACTCCAAATCCCAACATCAGCTTCCTGTCAAGGTTGCAGATGGGTGTGTGGTCGTAGCTCCTCCTGGACTCCCCAGTTGTTCTGCACCGACTGCTCAGCATCTGCATCTTGCTGCTGTTCAGTCACAAACCACTGTCCCTGCCTACGTCCACCCAGTTGTAGGTCCAGCCTTGGGAGAATGGATGGATTTGAGGGAGCGGAACGAGATAAGCAGGTGGACCTCAAAGATTTGGACCCTGAGGTTCCCTCTTCCTCCTCTTCGTCTGTTTCTGAGGATGAGACCAGGGCATCATTTCCTTCTGCAGTGAAGCTGAGGAGTAAACAACAACGTCCTCCCTGGAGGTACTGGAGGAGAACTGGACCTGAGCCTCAGCACAGACAGCCAGGTAGGAAACACAGGGAACTCTGGTCTCTGATTTTACAGGAGTGACTAAAATGATTCAATTTGATTTTTAAAATTAAAGCTGTGACATTGTAAATTAACACCATTTAACCTGAGGGAGATCCGTTCATGCCTATGCTTTTTAATCTGCAGGGAGTGCAGTGACCAGGAGGACCTCACAACTTGTGAGGTGCAGCTTCCCTGTCCCGCAGATCAGCGCCTCGCCAAATCACAGCTCTCTGTTTCAGGTGCTTCCAGGTGCTAAAGGACGAAAAGCGAACATCAGAGATGTCTTTGAAACAACCAACTTCAAACCTCGACCACCTGTGGGACTGCAGCCTTTCTCTGGGAACAGTGCTACTGCTGTTTACATGTAATATGTCAGTGTATAGATTTTGAAACTTCACCATTTTTCTATAAAGTTGGCAAGAAAACAACAACAAATAAAACACTTTTATAAAAAACAACACTTTTATTTAAGACACTGATGCAGCATTAGTGCAGGTAAAAATATTAAGTGTATTACATGATGCTCTAGTTTTGATACAATCTACATAATAATACTCAAGTAGAGTGCAATAAAAATATGGCTTCTCATTGTGCAGGAAATAAAACATTTTGATAATAAAATAAAATGTAAACCCAGTATAAAGCAGGCAATAAAGCACACACACATACAACACTAGCATTGTTAAGTTCTGTTATTGAAGGTTAAGCGTTTGGTCAGAGGTTAAAGGTCAGGTTGATGCTTTCTCCGGCTTTGACGCTAACCAGCTGAGTCTGCTGCCGTGATGATGGAATACTGGCAGTGATGGCATAAGTTCCAGGTGAAACCTCAAGGTAGAAATCATCAACTGCTGCCGACACGTGACCCTGAAGACAACAAGACTTGAATTTTAAAAACATCTCACTTGTTAACTTTTAGTCCCACACAGCCACCATCACAGGATTTGAGGAGTGACACTGATGTGGAAGCACTGTAAACTTTCTCTAATGATTGCTAGATGCTGGTTCCAAGAAATGTGAAGTCCCACAGGATTCAGTTAAAAAAGCACCAGAACCTCTCTCAAACTCACAATGTTTTCTACAAGGTGTTTCATCACTTATTTTACTTGAGGGTCTGGGTGGTTGTGAGAATCACTGTTGATGTTATGGCTGAAAAAGAAGCCTTTGGATGCATTATGGATAGGTGTAGCCTATCTCCGTCAGCTGTGATATTTTAGTGACGTTCTGCTTAACCATTTCAGAAAAACAGCAGCAGAACTGAAGAAAATGAACAGCAATGACTACCGGTATTTAACGAGCCAAAGACCCTGATATTTTTCTCAGGAGTTGATGGTTCAGACTACAGCTACAACTTCAGTGAATACAAAGAACTATTTATAAACTGGTGAGAAATACAACTTTAACAGGATGTCCGTGCTTTGTATGTTGCTGTGTGTAATTACTTTTATTTTAGACATAATGGTTTGATAAAACAGAGTTCATCCGCAATTTTCATCTGCGTCTAAAATAAAAGCAGTAGATTTCTGGCATTATATGTTGCACAAAGCCCTTACATGTTTCCCGGTTGGCGGTGCAGGTGTCGTCTTCCCAGCAGCTGGTCGAGTGTGGAACCTGGTCACATGGTTCCTTTCGTTGTCGGTGGGTTCAGTGCAACAGCCCGACTCATAAAACCTCTACAGCACAAACAAAATTTACATTTTTATCTTCCATATCTCTGCTAAGAAAACATACACTGGGCGAAGGCTACTCACTGACCTTGCACTGATAGGTCGTCTGTGCCATGAACTCTGCGATGGTTGCAAAGGCATCACTGAGCTCTGTGTGGGTTCTCTGAAATAGCAACATGAGAAAGGAGCATGACTTGAGAAAAGGTGAGCTAATATGAAACCCAGTCAAGGTGCAATCAATCCATGGAAGCAGAATTAATATACAAAAAACATGTAGACACCTTAACAGGGATTTGTGTATCTTCATCTGTAGTGCTGGGGGTCTGGGTTGCACCAGTGCTGGTCCAGTCTATGCTACGCCTGGAGGCCCGCTCCAGCACCTCCAGCCCCAGACTGGCAGAGCGCAGCAGGGAAGACTCCAGCCAGGCTTGGCTTGCCATAAAAAAAAATCAAGTAAAGACGCAGGTGACCTTCACCTGAGAGGAAGACCAAGCAGAGAGACTCAATCAGCCAGTTTCTTTTCCTTTCCTTCACAGTAAGGTCCAATACTGTGTTTTACTGTGAGTTTTATTCCAGAAATGTTTGTCTTTTCTAATGATTTGACTTAAAGCAGAAATTATTAATTGACAGACAGAAATATAATCTGCAACAATTTTAATAATAGGCCAAACATGCCATGTTTTTAGTAGCCTACGATATCAGACTGAATACCTTTGGATTTTGCAACTGCTGGTTGGACCAAAGAGGAGTTCTGAAGGCAGCACCTTGGGCTGAGCTGAGCAACAAACCACTCAGACTATTGATTAAATCAATTTATAAAAGAAGACATAAGCCTCTCACTTTGTGACAACAGTTTTGCTGTTGTCAACACCTGAGAAGGCACTTGATATTATCCTTGAAATCCAGGATAATATCAGTGAAGAAGTAATAGAGATTATTTTCTCATGTAATCAAAACAAGCCAGAAAAAAGTGTAAAATGTCTGTAACGGTTTCCTGAAGTCCAAAGGTGATGCTATCAAACTGACAAATGACAAGCTGGAACTACTGAGTTTGATGATGATTAATTGATTATTTAAAAAATATTGTTGCTGATTTTTTTCCCCGGTTGATCAACTAATCAATTGATTGGCTTGTTGTTACAGCACTAAAAATGAATGTATGCCTCCTTAGAATCTAATAAGTCCCGTCATGGCGTCATAGCGACTTAAATGCCTACAAGACAAGTGAACGCGGCATAGAATCCAGAGAAAGAGCGCATGCGTCAAGATTAGCTACATTGGAAAGCGCCTGTTTTGTTAAATTAGTCGCAACCACTCACTTTCTTTCCTAAAGTCTTGCGTTGTTTTCACGGGCTCGACTAAAACGCCGAAACGCGATACGATTCCAACGTCACACGTCACGTTCTACTGACGTATGGTTACATTATCCTCAACGTTCTAAGCGAAGTATCAACATATGGAATGAAGAGATTATTTAAGTGGCCGATGCGTTCAGGGAAAGCTGCGCCGATCAGCTAACACACAGATGCATAAATATACAATTTTGGGGAAACCCGCGCTTCCTCCTTCCGTTACCTTTTGCGTAAAGTCCTCACATTTTCCACACTGAGTTTGCAACACCGAGCTTTCAATCATAGCAGCAGTGCCCCTGCTGTTTTGAAATGACAAGACAGGAAACCCAGCCTGTTAAACCCCGCCTCCTACATATCGTGCCAGACACCTAAATTCACGTGGACGTTTCACTTTTCTCTGACGAGTTGCAGACGTAGCACTGGTGATAATACTCACTTTATATTAAATACCAAGTATACGTGGTTTCCTAACCATTTTCCAGTTAAAACTTTTTAAGAGTATGTTCCTGTGAGCCTCTGGTGGTCACCCCGTACCCTCCAGTTCAGGGGCTGGAACCCTCATCTGGTTCATGTTATTTGAAAAACACAGCATTTAGAAAGTACTGATTTTGCTACATGATTAATATTTCTTGAAAATTCCTGCACAGTTAAGCATCTTCGGTGCTATAAAAACTATTCTAAAAACAGCCTGGACAGAGAAATGCCAGTTCGGTTTTCTTTCAGATCCACACCTGTGACGACTGATGAAAGGTCACTGTGTTTTTGAAGGGGCCACAAGACAAAGTAGTTCCGTGTCAGTGGTTAAGTCCTCCAATTTAAATCTTCTGCTGTATCAAATCTATCAGTGGGTTTTACATGTGACTCCAAATTTACCAAAGCACTCAAAGCTGAAGGTTACTCTGTAACCAAAAAGACTAAAGTTGGTCCATGATGGTGCTTTATGTACTTATCTATTTTCTACAGAGCCCCTATGAGCTGTGTCCTTAATAAAATCTGAATTGAATCCCCAAAAACATTTGAGTTTTTGTGACAATTACCTTTTCGCAAAACAAAGACTTTTTTCTTTTAGCACACACACCGTGACTTTACCGAATATGGAGACATTTAAAATCAGACATGACAAACATGTAGTTCCCATTTATACAGTTTATTTGTGAAAAAACACACTGACAGGAGCTTTATGCCATCAGCACGCAGGCTCCTCCCACTGCCTTGATCTTCTCCTCGGCCCGTCGGCTGAAGAACTTGGCCTTGACAATCACAGGCTGCTTGGGCAGCTTGCCTTTGCCCAGAACTTTGTAGTAGCCCTGTGAAATGAAAGATACAACATTAGTGCATCACATCTCAACAAACATCTTTTTATCTGACGAAATGCTGCTAAACTGTTTTTCCATGTCCAAACAGAATGACAGAAATGACTGGGCACTTAACATCATGTGACATTATTTTATATTATATCTTTGTCATCATTAAACTAATTTGCTCATAAAACTGGAATTGGAAGCACAGGAAAACAAAGCCCATAATCTTAAGATTAACAATGGTGTTCATAAAATTAAAGGACCATACAATGCAACAATATATGTACAAAACTACATATTTGTCCTTAATAGAAAAGAATACATTTCAATATGGACTTCAGTCTGTTCAAAATAGAATGAATGATGGTAATAATGAGAGAAAACCTGATTTGCTTGGTTACAAGTATCATGGCAAAATGTTGGGATTTGTGCGTGCCTAAACTTCAGCAATAATTTTGTCACAACAAAACTTGACATTTAAAGATGTCACGTGGGAAAAATTTCCAGTATTTTACAAACAAAAAGACTAATCAAGAAAATAAGAATTAATCCATAATAAGTATACTTGTTAGTTGCAACCCCAATCAAAAGTGAGAAATTCACACTGAACAAACAAGGAATCTGAAATTTGGGAAATACACTCACCACCTGTCAGAAATGTAAACAATGAAAATGGTGCACAGACAGAAGTACTAGATATGTACGAAGACCAGGACCAAGGGAATGTAGACCATTCAAAGTAAAAGCACAACTTTACATGGTACAACCCCAAGCTGTCTTATCAACATAAATGGCTCCAATAAGCAAGCTATGACTAAAGCCCAGTGCCTTGTTTTGTTTCTACAACGGTTTAAGAATTAAGATTGAAGTTTTTCCTCCACTGAAAAAGTTAGGTTAACCGTTGCCTTCAACTTACTGGAAAACGTCATACTCTGGGTATTAACGTCAGACACTGGGTAAGACATTAAAATATATTTTTTTCCCCAAATGTTGATGACTTTCTAACCTCCAACTGATATCTCCTGAAACTTCACTGCTAGGTATGTGGTTGACATTTTCAGTCTTAAGAAAACAAAGTAAAAGAAAAGGCCAGTGTAGGCCAACACATCAACTTGTTCTTCTATCAAAGATGTGCTGAGTCTTGGACATTCAGCTTCCTAATGACCCAAGCTTTCCTCCACTTTTTTAATACTGACGAGGCTGGAGACAAAACATTCAGTCAGTACTGAAAATATTGGCCAACACTTACAGCGCGCACAGCATCAATGATGGGGGCAGGACCATCAGGCTTCTTGCCATAGTTGACCCTGGTCTGCTCGCTCACAAGAGTCCACAGCTTGTCCAGGTTGATGGTGGGGCAGTGGGCTGTGTTCCTCTTCAGGTGGTAATGTCTCATACCCACCTTACCAAAGTACCCCGGATGGCTGAGGACAAACACAGGAAAGACACACGTAAGGTTTACTGCTGACTGACTGTGGGAGACTATCTGTGCACAAGCTGGAAAACTGCTGGCTGTCTTTTTGTTAGCTATGTCTAGGTCATCTCTTGAGTACACCATTTATCTTTACCTGAAAGGTATTGTTATACTATAATTACCTTTAGAGTCAAACTTTCCCACTTTGCAGTAACAACTGTCACTACCAATTAACAGTACAACACTCGAAATTAAAACCTCCTCAAGAGAGAAACTGACTGAATTAAACATTCACTCCAATTCCGATGTGATATATACACAACATGAGTCCAGTGACAGCAAAGTCAAACCAAGACATAACAAAAGCTTTGTAACTGCCCATGTGGCTGACTGGCCAACAAATAGCCGGTCGGTGAATAGGACCAGTCTTTACTCTAAGAGGACTCAAGCACACCAAGACAATGTTTTGTGTCAAGATGAGACTCTAGTCTCTACAACATTAAGCATTACAAGACTAACTCAACAACAGGGATACAGACATACAAAACAATGTTAGGCCAGGAATGCTGAAGGAATAATACAAGATCAATTTAGTCATCTGCCTTTGATTATCGATATTGTCTAGAGGAACGTCCCTCACTTTGGTCCATTACAGCACATTAAGCAGGACTTACTATTTGTCGAAGTTGATTCTATGGTGATGCATACCACCAGCATTACCACGACCTCCAGGATGCTTTCTGTGCTTGCCTGTTGGGGCAAACAAGCTCATGTTCATAATATGTCACAATTACACAGTGATAAAAAGAACTCAGCAGTTAAAACCACTTGACAGACAGGTACATGGGAATGTTTATACCCACCGATGCGACCATGTCCGTGGCTGACGTGCCCTCGGAGCTTCCTGGTCTTGGTCTTCTTGGTAGGCTGTCAGGGAAGGTTTGACAAAGATTAAAATGACTCTCGTTGCTCTGAATCTGAATCGTTGCTCCTGAGGCTAGCTGGCTAGCCACATTAGAGTGAGCCAAAATAATCTCATTCCTAGTGTTGTGACAGGTTAGGCAGCCCGTCAACTTTGCCCAGGTATCTGCAACGATTTTAAATCCAAGAAACGGATACAAGAAGCACGTTTCAGCCCCTTACTGTGAGCTGAACCGGTCCAACCAACGTCCCCGGCTACTTACATGCTGCCTAGCATTTTCGGAAGCTAATGCTAATTCATCTGCATTAACCGGCAAACTTTGAACGATTAGCGCACAGAGCATAATGAGGATTTAGCACAATACTCCCGGTCAGTTCCACACTTTAACCCACTACTTCTTCTATCATATTTAAGGAAGACTGTGGAGGTTCTCGGTACGCATTGTATCATACGACTCAACTGCTGCACCCGGGGGCCGAGCTATCGCACAGCCAACCGCTCACAAATCCCTATAATGCCAATAAATAAGTATAATAACAGCCAGCAGTTGCTGGTAAGAGGTGAGTGTACAATAAATCGCCGTCGGATGGTACTTGTCCTGTAAGAACGATCGAGGATGGACACAGATTTAACTCTATTTCAGTGCTCAGGGATTCACGGTAGCACCTACCATCTTGGAGGATAGTTGAAAGAGGAACGGGATTTGGAAGTCACGCGGTTTTGTGCGAGATTTAGCTCCCTATAACAGGGTGCAAAAGACGTTTTTTTTTTTTCGACTTTTAATGGCGGTTGTCAAATCAGCTTACAGATGCATTACCGCCACCTACCGGACTGGATATGTAACAGTGAATTGGCAGAAAAAAAAAACAAAGAACTAAATTCTCTCTATTGTTCCTGTTCAAATAAATAAATAAATAAATAAATACAATTAAATGGTTAGGAATAAGCAATTAATTAATTAATAATCTACTCATATAATATACAGTAAAATAGTATAAGACCAGCATGGGCATTTTTCTATGTTGAGTACATTTACTTGTAGTGTAGTGTAGCAGTGTCTAGTTGGGGCTTCTTGTCACTGTTTCATTTCTGAGTTTGAGGCTCAAATATGGGAAATTAAGATTTGTTTTCACCCTTAAAAAGGCAAAGATTTGAGACTACTCAGAAAAATATGTCTGTACCTTTACTTTAGTAGGATTTTAAATGCAGGACTTTTGCTTGATATAATGGGGTATTTTATACTATATATTGGTTTATATACCATCCTCCACATATAGGTGGCGATAGGAGTGTGGTTGTTGACAAATACATTAATAAACACTTATATCGGCTTATAAATATATTATAGTGTGTTTTTTTAACCATTCTTTAAATGTTTTTTTTTTTATTTTTATTGTGCATATAAATGTTAAATAGGTGGACTTAAGTTCAGGTGTCATCACGTTGGGAATACTGAAACAAAAGCGTCACATGTTCTGAAGCATAATTAATATGATACACTTACCCTCAGTGACTCAGTGAACAGTGCTGAAATGTCAGGGGGTTGAGGTTGAATTGGCTTTCGACCAATCAAATCACTCGTGTCCCCCTTGATACTGGACACATGGAACGGCGCTTTCGCTCTTATCTTCAGCTCACATCCACCTGAGGACATATCCACCTGCCTTTCTGAAGCAGACATCTTGTTTTATCGTTGCGTACGTTCACACTCAGGTAAGACACAATCATGTTTCTTCTTGATTCCTGTATGTTGTTAATGTTTTGTGACTGATCATTATGGACACAATGGCTGTTTTTTGTATGTGATATCGTCATTCATGTGTCCTGTAGATATATTATTTTACTTGGACAAATGCGCAGTAGAATTAATCTTGAAATTGCAATCCTACTGCTTCTTCGCCTCCTTCTTTGGTGGTTTTCTGTTTGTTTTGATTCTTGTATTTTGCCATCAAACACTGAGCACACAGGAGATTTCAAACCAGCAGCTTCTTCTCTCTTTTCTTTTCTCTTTTTTCACCCCAAGAGGCCTGATCTCCTGGAGATGGCAGACCTGCCTCACAGACGTCATGGCAACATTCCCCAAAGGCGGGCCACCATGTTGCCACGGGTAGCCAAGTGTAGAGTAGTGCAGCCTGCACTGGAGGCCATGTCATCTGAGACTAGTCCAGATCTGGCACCCGCAGCAGAGGAGCCAAGAGTCCCAACAGAGCACGTAATAAAGACACTGAGAGTACTGAAACAATGATTGAGGGGGGAGTTATCACAACAGCGGGATGCGCGTTACACTGCTGAGACAGCGGGAAAAGCGTTACTGATATATGATTTGATTACTGCTATGATGAGAATGACACTGTATATCCCATTTTTTTTAATAGTTCTGCAGCACTGGATTCTGTGAGATGAAAAAAGAGCCAAATCAGTCTTGCAACAGAAAACCCAAAGCAGCCTCACCATCATCTGAAAAACGACAAAGACAACCTGATGAAAGTGTAGCGGCTTTACTGAAGAGAATAAGGTAAAATAAATAACAACATGGGGAACATGCTCACCTAAGACTATAACCAGAAAACATCTCTTTTGAGAGTCAGACTAGAAGATTGATACCACCCTCACATCCGTGCATTTAGTACAGGCCTGGAGCCGGGGCACAGTTAGCTTAGCGTAGCTTAAAGACAGAAAACAGGGAAACAACTAGTTTGGCTCTGTGCAAAGTTCAAAAACCTCTACAGCTCACTAATGATCAGACGGTATCTGGTAATTGAATCCGTGCACAGAGAGAAATATAAAGAGTGGGACACAGTCCATAAAAGGACATTTGCAAGGTGAGACAGACATGGTGGATGCTAAAACTTTTGTCAAGCACGTCCAAACGGACCCTATAATTTAGACTTTGAACTTAAAGAAGCTGGCTGTATATTTGACCCCTGGACAAAGCCAGGCCTGCTATGTTTAAGTCTTTATGCTAAGCAAGGCTAATCGCCTCCGAGCCTTAGCTCTGTATTAAACACACACGCTATTGTTCTGTTTGTGAGGCGTCAGCGAAGCCTTCATTCTATTTCCACAGGGTTCATCCAGAGGCCCAGAGGATCCTGGGAAATTCCTGCATACCTGTGGTGAGTCTGGAGCGCCTGAACTTCCAGTCGGTGTCCTTATCATCTCTGCAGCCTGTGGTGTCTCTGGTACGACTGCCATGCCAAACACAAGCTGAGCTCCACAAAGACACCTCTTTAACTCATCCTCAACAGGTGAAGAGTTTTACACAAAGTTTTACACATTTTCATTTCAGACAAAGATAAACATGAGTTCTCTTTTATGATTATTTTACTTTTTGCTTCACCTCTGTGTCCTAATCTCTGCTCCCAGAATGGATTCAGTCAAAATGAGGCAGACATTTTAGAGATCGGAGAGGATTCGCCTGAGTCTAAACCGGCAGAGTTAACTGATCTCAGTCAACCAGAAACAACATCAATATCCTGGACTGAACCGTACTGTCCTAACAGTTCCCCCTCTGAAGAACAGGAGCAGGACTCAGGCTTTGACTGTGAATCAAATCTGGAACAGCCTTATATCCTGTTAGATTCTGGACCTGATGAATGGGACCCAGATGGAAAAATGGATTCTGAAACATTTTATTTGGATCCAGATCCGGAGCAGACCTGGGTGATCGAACTGGATCCGGAACCAGATGCAGATCAGGATCAATCCCTGCAGCTGGAGGATGAATCTGAAACTAAGTGTGAAGCGGATGTGGTTGAAATAGAGGACAGTGAAGAACAAAGACCTGATCTTTGTTGCTCACAGGAGGGGGGTGACTCATCGGTCCAGCAGCCTGAACCTGGAGGCGGGACTGAGGAAGTGGAGAGTGAAGATTTCTGTGCTGTTTGTCTGAACGGAGGAGACCTGCTCTGCTGCGACCGCTGCCCTAAAGTCTACCACTTGGCCTGCCATGTACCTCCTCTCATCAGCTTCCCACTGTAAGTGCTGCATGAACGCCCAAATCTGCAGACTGTGTACACCTTTGTCAACTGGACACACACTTTTATGATGGAACGTCCTGCAGTATGGTCCATTTCTGTGTTTTATTTGGACACACCACTGTCATGAGTACCGGTATATCTCACAAATGTGGTACCCCCTTTAATGAATGACTGTGAAGAACATATATTCCTGTGTGTCCTACAGAGGTGACTGGGTGTGCACGCTGTGCAGGTCCGACCAGGAACCTGTGGAGTCCTACGACTGTGAGAGCATGCCCTCCTGTGGGGGACTCAAAGCTCCGTACACGCTGTCCAGCCAGGACCAGAGGGTGAGCTGTAGTGCAGAATCAGTGGTTTGTATTTATCAAAGTAAGTGTTTTTTTTGTGGACTGCTGTATAGTGCAAGCTTATGATGAGATAAATGTGGTGGAGGACGTCGCCCTGGTTTAAATCAGGTTGTGTGTGTTTCCCTCTGCAGAGATGTGAGAAGCTGACTCTGCTGTTGTACTGTCACCTGCTCAGTGCTCCTTTCCATGAACCTGTCAGCCCTCTGGTCAGTAAAACAGATTTATGTTAAAAAGACTTAAAGCAACATGTTCACCTCATAGAGATCACGTCAACTAAATCACTAAATGACAGCTGTTTCTCCTGCGATGATCTAATCTCTGTGAATGTGCTCCAGGCCCGAAACTACTACCAGATCATCAAGAGGCCCATCGACCTGTCAGTGATCCGCAGGAAACTGGACAAGGGCAACACTCTGCACTACTTCAGCTCTGAGCAGTTTGTCGATGACGTTCTGCTGATGTTCAAGAACTGCGCTACTTTCAATTACGTAAGTTTGTCAGAAGGTCACTGGAGTCTGAGTGGAACTGCAAATTTAATCTAATTTCTGTTATAATTAAATTATTTCTGCACCATAGCCTGTGGAAATAAGTTCCATATGTAGCAGCAGAACTGGGCCCAGACAGTGGCGTGTCAGTACTGACAATACAACTGGTATTTTCCAGTTTGATTAGTTTATGTATTGGGACTTTCAATCAGGTTTGTCTATCTGCTGGTAAATATGAATATAGAATATATAAAATATAGTGTGTTGACTCTAGATAAATGACAAAGTACACTCACAAAGCAGACAGTATGCAGACTAAACATGATCTATTTCGATCTGCACACTATTCTACTACAATACACTGCACAAAGCAAATTATTTCTACGCTGTGGTATTCCTACTTTTAGTTTAGTAAAAATATCTGAGTGTACTTACCAGTACACAGGGCTGTTAAGTGAAGTAACTTTATTAGGGTGAACTGTAGCCTGCTGTAAGTCAACTGTCCCTGAATAAATAAACAATTAACTTACACTAGAAAAATTGCTTCTATTGTTTGCGTTTTTTTTTTAAAAACTTCTGTCTCTTTGCTGTGCAGCCAGACTCTGAGGTGGCTCAGGCCGGTCGAAACCTGGAGGTGTTTTTCTTGAGCAAACTGAAGGAGGTTTTTCCTGACCGGACATTTCCATCAGCCAGCCAGGACAGAACGGACAGAGCTCGCCTGCGCTGGCTCAGCAGGAAGAGGAAGGAAAACCACAGGAAGAAGAGACATGTGTTTAGTGGGAAAAAATATTATCTGTAACTTTACATTGTTCCGTTAAAGCCTTTCAATTAATGGAGAGCATGTTGAAAACTGTGACAATAATTTTATACTTTCATGAGGAAAACCACATTAGGAGGAACAAGTAAAGTGTCATTTTCACATTTCAGGTATTTTAACAGATTTTCAGGTAGCAACATTTTTTCAGAGGGATAAATACTGTTTACTTGTTTTGAAATGAAATCCAAAAATCCAAATTAATCACATTTATTTTAGATTTTCTGAAAGATGTCATAAACATCTCAACAAATGTGGGTTAAACATTCTCCTGGTTGTTTAACAGAGGGTTAGAAATTTTGCTCTACTACTCCAATATATGTTTTTCACTTTGCGTGATGTGACTGTACTAAAGTTAAAATAGGGCATCAGATCTCACTGTGTAGGTGAGACAGGTATAATATGTGGTAAGATATTATACCATGGGAGAAACCTTGCACCAGCTTTTCCATCTTTTTATAAAGTACAATCTTCCCCCTTCCGAGACGCCGTAATCAAGGTTGAGTACAAAGAAAAACCCTCACAGAGGGAGCAAATGTATTATATAACACATAATTCTCTAATAGTGGTCCTCTGTGATCCTGGACCCTTTCACAGACTCTTAAGACCTGCTTTTTTTTCCAGGTGTAAAAGTTCTGGATGGCATGGATGGATTATGAGACAATGGACCCCTGGGCCATGTGAAAGCCTCCTAACCCTCCAACTCTGGAGTAAGACGCCCGATCTCTAAGAGGCACAGCACGACTACAAACAACGCATTGTTTTGCATTTCTTTGTGGTTGTTTTACATCCCTTTGTCATTGTTTTACATCCCTTTGTGCCATTTGATTTGACTTTCCAAAAAGAAATGTTAATAGTCACTTCAAACAGAGACCCAGGGCCTCCCTTCACCAACTGGGACATTCAGGGACATTGGGACTTCAGTTAGGCCTATGTTCAAAGTGTGTAAGCACTTCCAACAATTTATTTCTTATTTCCACCAGAAAGTGGATGTTAAGTTACGGTTGTAGCAAAAAAAATCCACTGTCCTTGAAATGTGAATGAGAGAAATACTTGAGAATAAGAATTATGCTTATGCATTTTAACATCAAAGTAAACAGGGACGGAGGATAAGCACTCATTAAAGGTTTCTGACAACAGCTTCAATGTGCTTTAAAATGTTTTTCACAGGAGTTTGAGGATGAATGTGCTTCTCCACACTTTTGCTGTTATTAGACACAGATACCACCAGGGGGCGTCTTTGTATCTAAGGCTGTATATTGGAGGAGTCTCCTGTCTTACTGTGGACACAGGTTGAAGAAAAAAACAAAACAAAAAAACAACGCATTTTACAACAGGACCAATAAAAAGCAGTTAATATGATATGATTACTGATTAGAAATTAGCGAAACAAAACCTGAATAATTATGTCAGTATATTTAACCCAAATCTCAGAAAACAACTATCGTACACCATTTAAGACGCCTGGATTTAAAAAATGAACAATAAAAGAAATTGTTGTGAAACTACATAGTCCCATGGCCTGTATTGGAAAATTATTAGGGGCAATGTGAATTACTCAGACAGTAACATGGCTCAAATCCAATCTGACAGTGATGTTCTCCATTAAAGCAGGTTGACGCTAACTGGTGCACAATAAACTTCCTTACTGGCTTCACTTCAGAGGCTGCTGCAGCTGCTGCTGCTGCTGATGGACTCTATCATCCTGTCCGAACAGTAATGTCTCTGCAGGAACACACAGAAACCTGCCAAGTGTCTCGCACACTCGAACGGTGTCCTTAAAAACACAGATGACTTAAATAAAATACTGCTCTGTAAAGTGAAGACCTGCAGGTCTTGTTAGGGTTATGACCAGGATTCAGTGGGACAGAAACATGCAAATACACATGCACACAGTTTGTTTTATCTGTTCTGAGATACAAGTACCTACAGTACTACTTGCAGTTTCCAATTTATAAGACTCTTTTACTTCCTCATAAGGGATTTAAAAAAAAAAAAAAGGGTTACTACGTTTACTCACGTAAAAGATCGCAGTGCAAGTAAATCAGAGACTAAAGCTGTAGATAAAACAAAGTCAGTTATGTGACAGTCACAACAAGAAAATGTAAATCACCTCTAAGAAAGTTTATCTTCTGGAAACGGACATCTAGATCAAAATCCATTCATAAAAAGCTTAACTTCAACATTTACAACTGCAAAACTGATGGATTAGCGTGAGAGATACTCAAGGCCCTTTATTACAGACTTGCCAACATTTGTTGCTGCATTCTTATTGGAAAGTTGCTCTGAAAAGATTCTTGTGGAAACAGGATATGTTGATTGGCTGTAACAGAGAAAATGCTGCACTAACATCAAAAACATCTTATTATAATGTGTAAAGACTGATTTGATGTCAAAACAAGAAAGCTTTTCACATTATAATGATGCATAATTGAACAACTTTTACCATTACAACATATAAACTGTCAGATTCATGATTTTAAGGAGGACATGTTGCTTTTCTTTCATGTTTCCTTTGGAATTACCTCTAAATAAATCCACTCACAAACCTCTGCTGTCTTTATTAACCCTGGTGTGGATCTGTGATGTGACAGCCTTTGTTTCTCCTGGACTCTGTTGCAGTTCTTGGTGGTCTGCTCACTGTGTGCTGTTGCTGTCAGTTTGTAATTGTGGTTTTCAATTTTCAGCTCTTAAATGTGATTTTTAAAAAAAAAGTGTTTCAGGACATTTTGTTCTTCCAAGATTCAGCTCAGTGTAATTTGTCAGACAGGAAAGAGACGTGACAGCGTTGGCGAGCTTGTGCCATTTGAGCTAGAAGGCTCATACTTTCATATATTTCTGTCAAAATGCTCTTCTGTGTAATATGATCTATTAAGAAAGCTGCACCATGAGTGCTCTTACTCTGTAAAAGACATTCAAATGGACAAAAGAATGGGTTTCAGCCACTGATAAAACCTACTCTGGTCTGGCCGTAAACAGTATATGGTGTCTTTGATCTGTGTGTACGTCCACTAGGACCTATGATTTTTCAGCTATTGAATGAAGACTTACAGAGAAAGATGAGAGGGAGCTTTTAAGGAGCAGCCACGAGCCCTGTGGCTAATGTTAAGATGAAATGGGGGAAATTGACCGTGAGATGTTATCAAAGGGAGGTTTATTCCCCGGTTGTGTCTTTTAAACCCACTTTATTCAGTCCAGTAAACCTCAGTCACATGCCTGCCCTCTCTTTTTCCTCTCTCTCTTTTTTTTTCCTGTGTTGTAATGTGCAGATGTTTCATTTAAAAACCTCAAAAGCCCCCATGCAGACCCACTCTGTCTGAAGCTGGGTGAATCACTAATGCACACAAAAAGAAAGAAAACATCAAAGTTTTCCAGAGGAAAACGTCTTCTTTGAGATAAGACCTACATCTAATGTTTGGACCAAACTAAAGTGCATGCATTAGCCACAATTAGATAATTGATATTTTTCATTCATCTCACAGGAGCGTCATCACATTGGAACAGTTGTTTAAGATCTATACTTAGTCTAAAAAGGTGCTCTCAGTGTTATTTAGGGTCATTCAGACTCATTTCCTCACTTACAGTCTTGATAAGTTGTTGCATTAAAACGTTATTTTCTTGAGTTATCATGTCTGGGAGCAGGATAAGTGAATGCTGTTTTCTTTGGACAGTGTTGAGAGCAGAGGTAATAGTTTATTACACACTCCTGGAAATAGATGTACCACCTTTAAGTTTTATGATCCAAGCTGATCTTAGTAGGGGTAAAGTTGGCTCTGTAAAGACGTATATTACAGTATTTCTGACTGTAGGTCTGTGTAAAAGCTCTGTGACACAACATAAAGAGAAGATAACGCTGCACGTCCTTTTTTTGTATTTAACTTGAGAATCTTCTTAGATTTGGATGCTTTTAAAGCCATAAACCTCAAAATAGAATAAGCTCACCAACCACCGACACATCATCAGTCATCAGTCATTTCACTTCATAATTTCAACATCTAAGCTATGGAAACACGTTGAAACATCTCCTCTCATGCCCAAATTTGGGAATCACACTGGAGGGGAGACACGAAGAAGAAGGGGCCCTGGGGGCCAAACATGAGAATCAGAATGGGGGGTGTCATGAGAAGTCATCAAGTCGGACAGCCGCTGCCTCTGCACTTCATCAATCCAGCCTGTGCCTGTCACACTCAGGACTGTGGTTCAGTGCAGTAACATGTTCAAGATGTTTATGTGAATTTCTGAAGGGAGTGAATGACTGCAACTGAACCTGAAGGTATGGACCAGACCAGGATGATCATAGACCTCATTTTTAGACACCAAAGTCACATTAACTCCAGTTACTTGGAACAAACCAAGTGAGACCTCTGTCAAAATGATTGATAGCTGCCATCTAAGGTCAGTGGTGCCGTTTCTATGAGGCGACCTCAGAATTGGGACCACGTTTTCCAAATATCTCATCATTTCCTGTAACGAGATCAGTGGTCTTTACTGTTTGGCTTTCCTGAAAAGATAAATAGGCCTAATTGTGATTTTTTCCCGTGTTCCATCATCTGCAGTTGCTGAAGCTTCTACACATTTGTCAAGTTAAACTGAACTAAGTCTAAGCTAAATATAAACTAAACTAAATAAGCTCAGCCAAGATGGCTAAACTAAGCTAAGATGAACAAAACCGAACTAAACTAAACTAAAATTGCTCATAATTATTTTTTCATTATTATTTCAATGACATTTAGTAACACTTGCCATTTTGTTTTGAAATGGCATCCACTGTCTGGCTGACAGCCTTATGGAAATCTCCACTCCAGCATAACTTTTCCCATGTCATATGTGGCAGATAATCTCATTTCACAGAATAAACAGAAACCTTCCAGACAGATTCCTGGCCTGGCAGACGTTATGTAATGATCTTGCTGTTGTGCTGTGGTGCCCTTTGATGTTGATTTGTTGAAGTTTTGTATGTTTATGTGTATGTGTGTGTGTGTGTGTGTGTGTACAGCTGGTGAGAAGAATGTGCTTCTTGGTGTGTGTAGTTTTGTGGCCACATGACGTCGTCCCATGTGAACGTCTCTCTGCAGCCACGTGTTGATCAGCTCAGGAGAAGTGGTTTCTCCTGATTAAAAGCTGCCATGGATGGCTGGGTCTTCCACTGTGTGCCCACCTTGGAAGTAAAACACAGGAATTTGGTACTTCCTGATTACAGCATGACTGTCCATTGAGAAGTTTTAATGATAACAAGCGTGAGAGGAAATGCAGTTTTATTCACATTTTTGATGGAGGGTGTTGTTTTTCCGATCATAAGTGTCTGCAAGCTGATTGGAGGCCAATCAACTGTTTCAGCAGTTGATTAAAACACTTTAATGGTTTGAGATTATTAGTGGTTGGGACAATCTTATTTTCCAAGTATGCAACCTGAATCTGTCTATTTTTCAACGTTCCCCTCAGTCCTGATGAGCGAGTCAAAGAATTTAAATGACGTGTTGGTGATTTCAGTCCTCAGCTGAACTCCCAAAACCTTAAGTTATCTGGTACCAATTACTTTGCCTCATGCAAGCTGATTTGCAGGATATATGATATCTAAACATCACTGAATGGAAAGAGCATAACTTGGTAAACATTTCAAAAGCCCGTCCCTGCCATGCATTATGAATGGATATGGAAGCACATAACGTGGTCTGGATGTTTGCATTTCATCTTTGCTGCTTTTGTTTTCATATTTAAGAGTCCAGCTCTGCAATCCTAAAGTCAACAGGAGAAGAAAACCTCCCAGCTCCCAAAAAGGATATCTGGAAACATTCTTCACTCTAAAATTGATTGGCAGGTTTCTTAAAGCCTTGACCAACATGTGTTTTAAATGTATTTCCACACTGTAAAAGCCTTGTTTACATTTGTAATGTTTAAAAGGATCATAGCACGGTAATTTTGAATTCTGAGGTTTTCAGTCCAAACATTACAATTATAAAGAAACTATGTAAATACTGTAAAACTTAAAATTAAAGCTTAAAACTGTGTTGTAATTAACACCAAGGCAAGTGCAGTCAGTTCACGATAGTCTTTGCTAAGGTTAGAAGGTAAAATTTAAGAGTTTTCCTTTGGAAGAGCATCACTGACTTTGTACGCAATCAGATACAGGATCAAATGAAGCCAGTTTGGAAATGGGCCCAAAATGTCCAGAACAAGCACACGAGCGGGCCCGGGGGTGGCAACAAAAATGTGGTTTCAGTTTAAAGAATATTTTTATTTTACTGGCTGATGTTAATGTCTGTGAAACTGAAGCTACCGCCCGATGATTTATTGGCTGTATGTGCCACATTTTGAGCGGCGGCTGATGCTGAAGGAGATGGATTACTTGAGTATGACTGATGCTTTAATCAGTGTACTCATTGCTGGCCTTCTAATGGCTTTGCTTTTACACTGTGCTCAAAGCCCTGGCTTTATTATATGGCTTCTGCCTGGTGAGCTGTAACCATACGGTTGATAAAGTATGTAACCAATGTCGTAAACATTTTTTCCCCCCATCATATCATTGCCTTCTCTTCATGAAAATGCATTGATGAATTTTGACAAAAATGACTTTCCTTGGAGCAAGAACATAGTCACCACTGAGCTCAAAAGGAAGTTATCAGATCTTATCAGAGGTCAACAATCATCCACCATGCAAGGAAATAAAAAGGTGCAGTTTTCTTGATTTTGAGCAGATAAAAAGCCACATTTTATAGAAGCCCATCACTGTCAGGCAAAGAGAAAAAACAGGTGGGAATGATGCTCATGTTCAGTTGTAATCATGGGAAATTATGTCTGTTTAAGCAACAGGTGTGTATAATGTAAATATGTGCTGCCCTGTGCTTCAAGTCACTGTTGACTTTTTGAGCATTTAACCAAGACCTTTGCTCAGTCTGTGAAATTTTATAGCATCTAGTTTTTTTTTTGTTTTTGATTGTTATCAGTTTGAAACTCAAAACCAGGGAATTTCCAGTGCAGGTAAAACCAAAATAATGTTTACCAATTACCAAGCGGAAATACAATGTACGGCAGTTTAAAGTCAGGAAGGATTTTTCATTTACCTACTATTTGATAATTTGACTCAATTCAACTTTGACTGACCAAGAGGGCTTTCACGTTTTACATTCCTATTTCCATTCATTTTCTTTCCTGGCAGGAACAGACTTCCATAATAATATGAAAAACAACACAAATGTCCTTAGATGGCAGCCGGACTACAGTTACAGTCAGGTTTAGTCAGTCTTGACCTTGGAGTAACCTCTTTGTAGGAGGGGGAAAAGACAGAAAAGAGAGATATATGGGCACAAGAGAGGAATTAGGAGCCGAGAGAGAGAGAGATAGAGAGAGAGAGAGAGAGAGAGAGAGAGAACAGAGACGGGAGAGGTGTGAGGGAGAGTAAAAGAGCACTTGGCACACGGACAGACACAGAGAGAACTGGGAAGGGGGCGCTTGTTTTCCCCCTGCCCCCTCCCCCTGGTTTCAAAAAGTGAAACAGCCCTTTGAAGAGGAAGAGAGCGGGGCAGTCCTGTACTCCCATGCAGCCTGGACTGTAAGGAGCATTTAATGTACTGACGCTAACCCAGATACCAGACACACCAGAGAGCCAGGGAGCCAACTGAGGACCTGACAGAGCACAGGCATGAACGACATCAAGCTGGCCCTGCTGGGAAGCCAGGGGGCTGGGAAATCAGGTGAGCGGCTGGAAGTGGTTTTTATTTCTAACTGCTATAGAAAAAAATATGTAGTGCAGTATTTTTCAAATGAGAAATATATTTTTTAACGTATGATGAATCACTGGTTGTCTTGGAAGGTTTCTTTATACAGTACATTAAAACACTGTACAACATTTTCAGACTTGTCTGACTAAAATAAAACAAAGTTTGTAAGTATAGTAAACCTCTAATAAATGAACAACTATATCTGGTGTCAAATAAGTTTCAAACAATGTCTTGGGACTTCACTGGCTTAGAAGACAGTAGCCTGCTTTGTTTCCCATCCAGACGTTTAAAGGAGGTGCATTAATTTAAACTCATCTTACCTGACTCTACTTTTTACAAAACATTTTTCATCACTGACTAATCTGCAGATTATTTTCTTGTTTAATCAATTAATCTTTTCGTCAGTGGCATGTCACAAAATGTGTTTTCCAATGTGACCTGTGTTTTCTAGAATCTACGTTTGTGGAGGCTTAACAGGCAAAGCAGGTAGTTCTTCTAGAGAAAGTGGTAGAAGCACAGCGCATCAACAAACCATGGACTGCACAACAACCCACCGTGGGCCAGCTGTCCGTGCAGGGTTTTTGTGGTGATGGCTTGGTGACAGGCAGGTGTGTTGATTCCCGATGAAGGGCAGGTGTTCAGAGAGAGAAACCAAAACGCACTAAAAACACCTCACTCATACTGGAAAACGACTAAAACACACTCACACAACAGACAAAAAGTGTGTGTTCTTCTTAAGGAGCCATTAAATGCCCTACTCTAAGATATTCACTTCAGAGGGGGGTGGTGGAAGCCACAAAAAGTGCAATTTCCCAGAAGCTCAAGATTTTTACCAATCAAAACCCCGTTGATAGAGAAAAAGTGGAAAACATGTCTTTAGGCTGAGTTTGCTACCAAACAGGTTAACAACTGGTTAAACCGCATGTTTTCAATTAGTAGACAAACCTAAGCTGCTTTTCACTGGGCTTTGGTTTCTTGATACATTACCTGAATAAAACTATGGTTTATTGGCTCCATTCGTTGAGGTTTAACTGAAATAATGAGATTATTCGTGCTTGGAGATAATCTCTGCCTTTGCTAAATTAAAACTCATCTGTCACAGAGCTGATTTCGAGGTTGGAGAAGGGAAAACAGCGTATGCAGAGGCTAAAGAACCAGTCTGTGCTCTTCAGTAGGGGATCCAAAATGCCCCACTGGTTTTGTATATGTTCTAATTAACTACATCAGGCTTTTTACTTTGACTTTCCTTAGTGCACTGACGGTCGGTGCCACTTTTCTTTGTTTACATTAGAAATAAGTAAAACAGACCTTTTGGTCTGAGCAACTCAGACTGTTTTTATACCTTAAATCAACGTTCCAGATTTCATTTTTAAACTGAAGCGAGAAGTGCTTTCTAGGCAGAGAGGGGAATTATAGGACCCTTGTTGCTGCTTGGGGTCTTGTTGCATACATAAGTGTTCGGTCTGCGGTGGCGGTGGTGGTTAAGACTGACTTCCTCTTTTCTGTGTAAGAGCTTCATAAAACAATGGGACGTCTCCATTCTCACATCCTGGCAGTGAAGCAGAGCTGTTACTGTGGAGATGCTTTAGCCTCTGGAGGCTGTTTGTACGTGTGTGTATTTAATGTTTATCTTTCAGTGTGTGCTTGTAGTTGTCTTGTTGTTTAGTTCTTCAAATACTCCAGTTACTGTGAAGAAGGCCCTAAAAAAACTGCTACTGTGTCTTTAAGTTTCCTATGCATTTTTCAGCATGCAAGCATGTGACTTGCTGTGCCATATCCATATTTGTGTGTCCCCATAGCCTAAGTACAACCCCTATATAACCCCTCCAGAGGCCCGTGATCACTGTCAGCCGTATGCTCTTTAGAGTTCAGTACTTGAAACTTCAGCCCTTAATTGAAACTGATTGTCTGTGGGACCAAAACTGGCCCAGACAGTCAGTTTTATGTGCTGCTCTCAGTCTGGAGGCGAAGCAGAGAGGGAATATAACCATTCAGCTTGCCAAATATGCACACGGAGCTTCCAGCAAAGCCATGCAGGCTCTTTCATGTGAGGCTTCAGTTTCACCTCTCCAATCCCAGAGACTGTTGGCACTGTGCTGTGCCTGCGGGAGCAAATGAGGGTCATTTTCTCCCCACTGCTGCCACCTGTGAGGGATGAGAGTGTAATGATGCCATGATTCATTTTGTTGTTTTTCATTTCGTCCATTTCCTCCAGCTGTCCTTGTGCGGTTCCTGACCAGGCGCTTCATCGGTGAATATGCCTCGAACACCAGTAAGTGTTTCCAGATTTGATGAAATGGGGCTTTGATGGCTGTTCCTGGAGAACGGAGTTAACTACAGACACAATGCTGTTCAGTCACTTAGAGGAACCTACATTTTACCTGAGCAGTCATGGCCCTAAAGGAATAGTTTACCATTTTGGAATGCATGTCCCAAAATGCCAAACAATTTCTATAAGAGACAAAGATACTTTCTTGGCATGATTACATATCGTAACTGCTGTAAATAATAATACAATTCAATGATACAAATTCCAAACACATACATATAACACATCTTAAAATCCATGCATACACCGATGCCATACAAATCACACAGATAATCTTGATTCATGTTGAATGGAGACATCAGTCAGTTCTTTGTTATTTAGATTTGACTATTTCAATCTTCATCACAGATTCCCTGTACCATAAAAGGCTGTCGATCGATGGCAGGCAGCTGAACCTGGAGGTTTTTGACCCCTGCTCTCAGGTACAAATCTCAAACACATCTCATATGGTTAACCCATCCAAACTTTTGGACAGTTAACTATGTGTATATTTCTTCTGCTTTTTATTAGAAAAGCAGAGCTGCAGTGACTCCAAACTTTCCTGTTTTGAGTTCCCTGGTTTCCTCCTGCATTTGATCAGGTGGACTGGAAATGCACTTAATGCATGGATGAGCCTGAGAAGGAATAAGTTTAAAAAATGAGAATCTGAGACAGATGGGAGTTATGTCAAGTTGTCCGTATGAAAGTTAAATGTCATATTCCAGCAATCTGTGTGAGTTATGAGAATCATCATTTACAGGTCAGAGCTCAGACACTATTAATTTTACCTACTGCGATATCACTGTTGCTAAAAATGTCAACAAATCATCAGTGTTGGAAGAAAACCTGCTTCTGCAAGAGCCAAGAGAAGTCTTCTTATTTTCAGTGTTATTTTTTAGTTCATCCACAGAGAGTGAAAGAGTTTTTAAAATTTAAAATTTTTGGATTTCATCCAGGAAACACATTTATTTCTTGTTTTGGAGATACACGGATTTCAGTTTTCTGGGGACCTCTGCAGTACATGCCCGTGACCTTGACTGAACCGTGGTGAGATATTCACATTGAGGCGGCACGTGTATGACCCAAACAGCGCATAACGTGGGGAATCCAGAGGTTTTATGAGGTATGCCAGTGGCTGTCTCTTTGAAGAACGGGAGCCATATAACCTGCTTACTTCTCCTTCGACAAGACCAAAGACCTGAGAGGCCTTTTACCACAGTTAGTATTTTATTGGAATACCCTCAGGCTCAGCTCAACAAGAGCTGGTCATTGTCTTTGTCTTGGTTAAACTCACTGCAACGAATAAGAAACACAGTCGATGTCCTGCCCTGTTGACCTGGACTGCATGAACAAAGTATGGAGTCAATAAAGACAGAGGGATGAGTGGGTTTTTACAGTGCTGAGGCTTCGCTGTTTGAGGGCTCAGGCGTGTCCTCTTGTCCTTCCTACACTGTTTATTTCTCCTCAAGGTCACTAAAACTGTCCAGAGATATATTTCCTCTGTTTAAACTTACTTAACTACTTTTACTTCTACGTTTAACAAATGGTCCAATGGTCAAATGGTCAACATCCTCCAAAATAAACATGACGTCAAAGTCTAAGTTCGTCTAATACGTCACAAATAAAAGGTCTGAAAAAGGTAGATTGTGGCACATATATCATTTTTCTTAAATGTGTTTTTAGTCAGTTTAACTCGTTAGATACCTCTCAGGTGTGTGGTAACCAAGCAACAAGCAGAAATTCCATTGCTATGGTTACTGGAAGTTTAATACACCTCGAACACTGAGGTGGTGAAAGTGATTCATGTCTTAGGTATCTGCCTGTAAGACATGTGAACTTCTTCACCCCAGTGCTGGGTGTCTGTAGCTGCTCTGAGTTCACAAAGTACAGCTGAGGCTGATGGGAATTAGTTTTGCAGGTATTTGGTCATGAAAATAACAAAAAGTATTGTACAAACTGAAACTTTAACCTGATGATGGCACCAGATTCAAAGGTTAGGAGATGACAAAAATGATTACAATTCCTGCAGAGGGCGGCATGAATTTGTCCAGGTTGGTGGACTGACTGACCAACATTGCCATGCTAAGACCCATGCTGCCAGCGTTTCTAAAAATCAATATTATATCTCAAATTAGGGATTGTATTTTACATATCCTGCTCTTTTAAAATCATTATTAAGTTTAATTTTAAGTTACCATGACCACCTTGTTGTCAGAAAGTTGCTGATTTGCTCCCCAGTGCATTCAAACAAACGCTACCTTAAATCCATGTACCAACTTAAAAAAAAAGAAGAAAACTACTATAACACAGTAAAGGATGCTTGCCTCCAACATTTCTGTGTGGTGTAATAAAGTAAAAGTAGTAAAAACAAGTCATACAGGACAAATATATACACTGTAGAATCTGAATCTGTGTGATTCCAGAATAAGAGCATGTGTTGTCTTTGGCAGAGCTCAGAGGCCAGGTGTATACTGGAGGAGCCTGTCGACTGGGCAGACGGCTTTGTGGTGGTGTACAACATCAGCGACCGCACTTCCTTCATCAACGCCAAGAACATCCTGCGGCAGATTCGGGAGGCGCGCGTCGACAACTGCAAAAGGTCAGAGGCAACACAGTGAGGTTATTTCTTTGTGACGTGATTCGAACAGCGGGCAGAGGGTTGGAGAGTCTTATCCAACAAGCCACTGCTCGGTCTCAGAAAGCTGAGACACTGTGGATCAAAGCAATTTCCAGAAACTTAGAACCATATCCAGTACTCTTTAGCAGTGACTGGGGTACCTATTGTTAGTTTAAAAAATATAAAAAACAAAACAAACGAAAATCTATCTGACATTAAAATCAATCTTTGTTGAGTAAAAACCTAATGTCATGAAAACACTTGTTTTTATTTTGATATTTCGGTCATTTGGAGTTTATCCAAATGACTATAAAAGGATTCATTTCAGGGTTAATTGTTCTAGAATTTGTGAATTTATCTTCTTAAAGTTGCAGTTAAAACATTCAAATTATCATGAAATTGAAATGTCACGATTTTAACCTGAAAAGCAATGAAATGCTACGAAGTATTTGCAACTACTTTATTTCCAGGACGTGCTGTAAACACTATAGGAAACCAGAACAAAACAGAGTATGGTGTGTCCTACTTTCTTTGAAGCTGAATAGGGATCCTCATGCAGTTTTGAGTTTGAGGAATGCTGGGAGTCCTGACCGGCCCTGACAAACTGATAAATGATTCATGATGACGAGGGGGGGATTCTCTGCAAACCTACACACATCAGAATGTGCTCTGCTGCAAAATGGGCCAAGCACATCCATCAAGCTGTCTGTCATGTGCCAAAGTATCCTGATAATGTGGGAGGAAGAGATTTATTTGGTCAGTGACAAGTATGTGAGTATAAATGGAGAACATGATGGAGATAAGAAGAGGAATTATTGGACTCACTTGTGTTTATGTGTGTTTAAATCACATGCAACCAGCCAAAAATATCAGCTTTACTGACATAAGGGTGGATCAGGTTTGTTACAAGGAAGGTTTTTTATTTGATGGTTTGCTTGTGCAGCTTTGTTTCTTTTAAACCGTTGGATCTAAGGTTAGAGAGTGTTTCTACAGACGAAATGCTGCTATGATAGGTCCAGCAGGGTTAAAGAGGTTTAAAATAAAATCACTCCTCAGCAGAGAGTAATTTCCCAGGAAACTGATGCTCCCAGGAAACTCACCAGTGAACGCCGCCGTGTCTCTGTTTCAGGGAGGTGGAGGTTCCTGTGTGCCTGGTGGGCAACAAGCAGGACCTGTGCCATGCCCGGCAGGTGCGTGAGGACGAGGCCCGCTGCCTGGCTCAGGAGAACCACTGTCACTTTCAGGAGGTCTCGGCAGCCGAGAGCTACCAGGACATCGCCAACCTATTCACACAACTCATCCGGCAGGTGATGGAGCACCTGAAGTACCGAGCCGACCGACGACGCTACAGCGGCTCCAAGTCCATGGCCAAGCTCATCAACAATGTGTTTGGCAAGAGGAGGAAGTCGGTGTGAAGGTTCCAGTGATCAGCCGGAGGGACTGGGATATTGTGTGTATGGATCCATGTTAAAGGGAACTGGCCAAGAGGTTAAGTGCGGTGTGTGAAAACTGTTGAGCACATTCATACACAGTGGTCCAAACACCAACCCTGTGTTCACACTGTGAACAACATGTTTGGAAGAAAACATTAGTCTTGTTGATTTGGTTTCTCTGCTTTGAGATGAGACAGCTATTTAGAAAGGAGTCATTAGGTTGCTGTGATCAAAACAAAGAAGGTTAGTGTTGAATAGGGCAGTGGTTCCCAACCCAGGGGACTGGACCTGAAGAAGGGGTTGCAAGGTGACCAAAAGGTCAGCCCTACTTCTTCAGCATTCAAGAAATATACTCAAAACAATCAAGCACATTTAAAAAAAAATCACCCTCAGGCAGAGAACAGCTTGTACACATCAGTGGTGGAATGTAGCTAAAATATTTATGCAAGTAAAACTGTAATTAGGTACAAATTCCAGAGCTCAGAGAGAAAAATTCAAAATCATAGGAAATTATCTGGATCTGCCCCAAATTTTCACGCGTTCTTCCTTGGCCCATGACCCGACCCAGCTGACAAATAAACAACTCAACAAAACAAACGAATCAACAAACACAAACGGGTGTTTGTTAGCGGAGGTACCAAAAGCAGCAGTGAAATGTAATATACACATCAAAATGCAACTAATGTTGATCCAAAAATATTCAATTTAAGAATAAAACATTGACAGGGACCATTCTTCTACATAATGAGTACTTTCATTATTGAACTTTTTGGTGCTTGAGTTTTAACAAGTTATTCTATAAAATGGAATAATTTAATAATTTTTTTAAACATCTGGCTAATTAGAGGTCTGCTTGGACTGAAGCAGGGTGAGTAAAGCTGGCAGTTATGGGAGCTCATTAAACTACAGGTACCAATGAGAATGATGAAGGTGTAAATTGTTCCTCCCAGGTGCAACAAACATATGAGGAAAATGTAGATTAAGCACATTCTGTGCTTGCAGTCAAAAAACAGGTCTAATCAGAAACAGAAAGTGAAAACACCTGTGTGTGTGTGTGTACCACAGGTGTGTAGGGCTTCTCATAAAATAGGCCACATTTCTCAGTATTCATTGCTGTCTTCAGTCAGCTGTAAAGGAACCATGTATAAATACGGCCTAAAACTAACAGCATTATGATTCAGATCAGGAAATATCTGATTAAACAGCAAGTAAACGAGACTAAGAATGCAACCAAACATTCAGTGCCAACTTTCAGTACTTAGTAGGTTTTGGATACAGACACAGTTAAGAAAGAATTAGTGCTGCTGCCTGCCAAGAGTGGATACAGCTGCTTTCCAAGCATAATTTCTGTCTGGTTTATTGCCACAGCTTTCTCACATAAAACCTGTAACAAACTCATCAGACAGTTCATCTGTTCACCTTGAAACAACATCACAACATAGAGGCATGTGCATGTCTGATTAGCCAGTGACACCGAAGCCCAACCCCCCCCCCCAATATCAGTGTGCTCACAGTGTGTTACTAACAGTTGGCTGACACGGCAGCATGCTGGGTGAACATGCTAACATGCCACATGATCATTTCAACATGCCACATTTAAGCTTTGCTTTGAGCATCTTCCTGCAAATGTGCTCTGTCAAGCAAATGTCTCTTCAGAGAAAATGTCTCTTCAGCTCAGTGTTTTATGTTTTATTTGCGGGAAAAAGCCAGTTTTGATGCATTTATTGACACTTTAATGAACATTATAGATAATGATAATTCATAATAATGCTATATTTTGGAAGCCATAGTGTTTATAGTTGATTACTATCCTGTTGATCGTAACGTGTCATACTCATGGCTGGATTTAACCTCCTAGGGGGCCCCAGGGCAAAGATTTATGGTTTTGACCCCCACAGCACATGGCAATTTCATTATTTCCCCAGGCACTCAGAAACCAACTGGTACTCTAGAGCAGAAATAATTAATTAATGAATCAATTAGCCAGTTGACAGAAAATTAATTGGCAGCAATTCTGATAACTGATTTATTGTTCAAATCATTTTTTAGCAGAAATGCCAAAGATTCACTGGTTTTTGATTATTGCTCAGTTCATTGGGCTTTAGGGAACAATGATGAGCCTTTGACATTTTGCACCATAAACATTCAATCAGTTATTAAGAAAAATATTTGTTGGTTGCAGCCTTACAGTTCTTCTACGGTGGAATAATACGGCCTAGCTGTGGGTTTTCTGAGGATGGATCGTAACTGATGTTGGAGTTTCGTGGTGCAAATTATTTTAAACAAATATATGATTAATCAAATCATGTGGACAGAAATTATATGGAAGTTGCTTTGCTTTGCCGTGTTAGTCATCCAGCCTTTGTTATGCTCCCTCTCTTACTGCCCATATTGTCTGTATCCATGATTAAAGTATGTAACTGCTTCATCTGATATATTGTGTATATATTAATGGCAAATTTAATAAATCTTGTATAAATCAGAATCAGAGTAATTAAAAATATCTTGAATGTCAAATGAAGACTTTTAAACTTTATTTAAAAAACAAAACAAACACTAACAAATACCAATCAAGGGCATGAACCGGTTCAGTGCTGTGCTGGCGGTCTTCTTAAATCCAGTTATGTCACTGATGCTGTACAGAAAGAATGTACCACACATTGTGAAAATTAAGTAAGTACAACACATATGCAGTGTTTTATAGGTGAATGTTCCTTTTGTAAATACTGTAAAAACATTGGTTGTTCCAGAGGAAATTAAAGTTAAACATTGCCTAATAAGATGCCTGATTTAGTTCTTCAGAGGGGCTGCTGTTTCTCTTTGAGCTTAGCTCTAATTAGATGACTGTGAGAGGAGGCATTTCTCCAAAGCCCTCAGAAAAGAGGAATTTCCTGTGCGCAGCTGCTAAAAATAGCAGATTTGGAAGCAGGAGAAGTGAGAAATGCACCATTATTACTGTGAATTCTTTGGTTTCCAAAACAAAGCAAGGTTCCCAAGGTTCCCACTAGATGGCAGCACAGTTATCTAAAGATTATGATGACATGATGTGTTTTTTTCCTCTCTATTTTTAATGATTTCCTGCTCATGGGGCCTGACCTATTACACACTCAATCAGTTCAGATTTAGAGATAAATGAAAATGAACAATAAAATGAAAAGGAAAAAGGGGAAAATGTGAAATCTGGGCTTGGAAGATCTAGGCAGATACAGATAACTGACAAATGAAAAATGAACGAAGAGAAAGTGAGTTTTTCTTTTGTTGATGGAGGTGGAGGTGTTCAGATGGGTAGAGCCGATGACTTTAAAGCCCATAGTGTCCTGTATGTTCACATAATTTATTTATTTATTTATTTTTATCAAACTCTTTATCTAACAGTTTTCAATTTGAGAGTTTGTTGCCTTTAATCTTAAGGAACATGAATGTACACGACTACTTTAAAGGTCAAGACTAAACTGTCAGGCTGTACTTATAAAATATTTCAAACAGACTACATGTGCCAGATCAGCAGCAGCATATTAACCCAGTTCAAACACAGCAGATGCACATTTTCTATGCAGATAGATGACAACATGAAATCTGGTAGCTTGTGCAAGTTCAGTAAATTTGTCTTTTTGATTAAATTCTCTCCTCTGATTGCTTATGGTCTCTTTCATACATCCAAGTAGGGAATATTTTGGTGAAGAGCAGACAGGAAGCACTGTAGCCTCCTCACGTTCATCATCATCATTATCATCACAGCACAGGTGGCAAAGGAAAGCCGAATCTCTGCAGGAGTCTTTTTGGCAGTTGTTAAGAATTAGTGAATGAGGAACAGGCTTTTCTCTGTGAAATATTATTCAGCTCTGTCATGGGGTTATTTCTTGAAAAGCCCTCTTAAATCCAACCGCCCCACTAGATGCATATTTACGCACATGGAGGCGTCTTTTAATGTGCATCTTCAGCTGTCTTGCATCTATTTTGGTTGTAAAGTTTTTCAGGCTTTTTAGTCTTTAAACTAATGATCCCAGACATTTTCAGAGACACGTTTTTCTGCTCAGTTCATGAAAGATCCCACATTTTCTCTTTACAAAAAACAACCTTTGCCACACTGGAAATCATGCATTTTACATTTCCAGCCGCAGCAACAGCAGTTTGCTTTGAATAGAAAAAAAAAATATTTTCACTGTGCTTGGCAGGAGCAGCCATAACTACGGCGACCGAACAGAAAGAGAAAAGAGCTCCACCTACGGAGACCGAACAGGAAATCTGAGAAAAGAGACATCACAGTGCCACTCACTGAGTTTAACTGACGGGTAATTTCTGAAGACAGCGGTGCATTTTACAACAAAGACGTCAGGCAAATACACATTCAATAAAACCAGGAAAGTGAATCTGTGATGGTGAAAAACACACTTCACATAAACTCCTCTCTCTCTTCCCTCTTCTCTTCCTTCTGTCTCAATTTTTCCAGAGAAATGAGGAGTGCAGACGGATGGAGACAGAACCTACAGGCGTGGCCTTGTAGCTTCAGGTCAGTGATCTTATTTGGCCCCTGTGTGGAGGAAGAATTGGTTTTGGCTCGGCTGAGGACAACCATCCAAACCAAGGGGATTGGATGCTGCTGGGACACTGCGAGAGCCAATCAGAGAGGCCATCGATCAGTTCCCCTTAATCTCACAGCTGGTGAGCACATCCCCATTCCAATCTAAAACTCGGCAGCTTAGTCAGACGGACAGGGGATTGGATGGCTTCCAAAGACTTGAACCTCCACAGAAATGGAACCACGTTAGAGAAGGAACAGCTTATCTGCAACATCAGATGGTACTTCACTCAGTTCTCACCATCCATCTCTGCGGCTGCAATCATGACTGCAAAAATAAATAATAGTTAAAGTTGTTTAGTCTGGTGCTGAATGAAAATCTGATTTTCCTTAAACATGTTTAAACATAAATAAGATATCAGTGTAGTAACATTATTGTTCTTTTTCTAATTCAGATCAACTAAAAAAGGATACAGGAAAAATTATCCTGATTGAAAAAAAAAATCTGTATATAACTGGATTTTAAGTCAGTCTGAACACGGGCTTGTATGACTTGCTTAAGGGGACATTTTTTGCCATGCTCTGTGGTCATCCGGCGTGAGTGCACACAGTGATTGCTTGCTGGACGTATACATATATATTATACTGTGTGGGTTTGTTTTGAAATGAGATCTTTTCCATGCTCCGAAAAATGTGATGCGTCTGAGAAAAGAAGCACAGAAACAGAATTCTGTGTTTAGGTTTGTTGGATTTGGCATCACAAGCCCTTTAATTAAAAATCAATCATTTTTGATGAACAACATCTGGATCATCTGGTTTTATTAAATGCTGATTGAATGTAAGGCAGATTTTTCTAAATGGATGTACTGTGGAATGAATCATATGTTGTATGAATTATCTGTGGCCCTCTCAGTGTCTTTGCATTCTCCTGTTACACTAAGTTTGACGTCCTGCTGTCTGAGCTCTGAATACTGACTGGGCTTTATAAAATGCTGGTGTCCTCTTGCCAAAACTCAGCAAAAAAGGTGAATCTGATGAAGGACTGGATGTCACAGCAAGGCTCTCTGAAGCTCTTGCTGTCAGCTGCTGAATCAGAGCATCAACATGACTTCATATTACAGTGAATAAGAAAAACGTTGCTGAAGTGCAATATAAGGAAAAAATGCAAATACAATTCAAAGCTAAGCACAATATTAGCTTGGAAGAGAACTGGCAGCATCCACCACACAGCCGATGTATACTTTAGAGTTTTAATAACCTGCTCATATTTATATATATTTATACATATTTATATCTTTAAGATTCATCCTTGATATTTTTCTGATTTTATATTTACTCTCATTGCAGACCAGCCCTTTTCTTAAACACAGCTTCAATTAAAACCTTTGATTATTACATCCTGAAATCTAAATTCTTCACTGAAACGACATCCAGGTATTGTTGAAACAGTATTTTTACAGTGACATATGCTATTTATAAATTCTCATACATACAATACACTCACATTCCACCAACTGACAACTCCCACTGGCACACAACACTTACCACTTACTGGTTTTACAATAGCTGTGGCATTAAACTAACGCTGAAATCTTTTAACATCTTTTTTGCACACATTACACTGTAGTTAGCTGGAACAGAACTTTGAACTAATAATCTCTTTGTTGTCGTCGACTTTCCATCCAGAAATGTTACCAGTCAAACTTGGGCTCTGGCCCAGTGCTTCCCTGACACCTTGGGCCAGTGCCCGGTGGACCGGTTCAGTATTCAATCCATGGGTGTGACTACTAATGTTAATAATGGTCGTAGCCCGGTCATGCATTTGTCCGGGCTCACTGGCACTGGTGCACCTAAAAGGAACAATGCAGTGTAATTATTATTGCAGTTTCCTACTTTGACAAGTCAGCGTGTCTAATGTGAGAAAAATCTGCTGGTCATGTTCATGAAACCTATTAAAGTAGTTTCTGCTAGTTTCAAAAGGCACGTGCTAGTTAGTGGATACTGTAAACATTTATCATTCAGTCATTTTAATGTTCATTTTTGGTGTGCTTTACCTGTTAAGAATAAAACTGTTCACAATAAAACTGTTGCTGAAGCAGAGGCACTTTACACCCTCATAGAAGCTTTAGAGGCCTGGCCTCATTCAGATTCAGAAGGTGTGAAGACCCATCCTACATTACAATGTGTTCCAGCCCTGGAAATGTTTGTGCTTGTACGTCTGTGTTTAAAGTTGTCTTGCCAGTTTTTAGGCTGTCGGATCAAAGACATCCTCTTCAAGTGCGGCAGGCTGCATCTGCAGCAGAACATTGCCCTAAAAAGTCATAAAAAGTGCCAAAGATGCTTTCCAAAATATGATCCATGAAAATGGGCCACACAGCGACGCATGTGTGGGAGGTTTTTGAACCTTAGGAAAAACAGTTTGTAAGGATTTGTACACTGAATCCAAGAATTACTAGAGGCTTCCATGATTTACATGTATGGACAGATGAGTCACGATTTAGAAGGTTTTTGAAATTGTACTGTTTGAAATGTGATATCAGTGTTTGTTATGGGCAACAGTCATGAATTAACATCTACGGTGCTCCCTTTGATTATCTACCTCTTTTACAACCTGGATTTGAAGATTTAGACTGTGCTTATTTTCTCGTACAGAACAAATTTCAACAGAACTGTTGGTCAGCTTCAACAGAACTGACCAACTTTTAAAGTCAAGGATCAGGAAATTTAATGGGCTGCTTTATTGGACAATTGGCCCTCTCCAATCATGTCACCCTGTCTTTCACAGGTTTTCTGGCAAACAGCATAACAGCTCAGGTTTGTCTTTAGTTTTCTTGCAGTTTTGAAGAGCAGTATGAAACAGCATCCTGCCATAGAATTACCGTAACTGTAAAGCCGTAACAGGTGTTGTTGAGGTAGATAATGATCGCAGAAAATCTGCATTAAAATAGATGAGCAGCCCAAACGTTGATGATGGACGGCTCTACCATTGTTCAGACAAGCCCTCGGAGGCATGTTTGTGATACTGAAGTACGTGAATAAACCTTGACTTCCCCAAACTGAAAGTCATAAACCATCTGGTTACAATCACGCAACTCATCCTTAAGCACCAAAACAACACAAAGATACGTTACACAAATTCACATCTGAAACCTGTCCAGTTCAACACCAGTTTGATCTGTTGGCCTCTGAGCAGCTCCAAGCAGTTTGGGGCTAAAGGTGTCAGTATGTATCAGCCCAATGAGGTGCTGTACAACGCTATCGTTGGGCAATCTGTAGGCAAAGGTATTTATATCTTTTACGAATGGCCACATTCAAAGGCAGAGTGAACAGCCAGGAGTCACTGAGAGGGGATCGATGAAGTAAACATTTAGACGTGGACAGTGTCTCCTTGAGGACATCTTTGGTGTGACATCGTTGGTTGCACACATGAAAAGTGAAATGGTAGGAAAAACAAAAGTGTGTTTCCCACCTGGTCAAACTGGATTGTAGGTTTGAGAAAATCACTGAAATAGTTGGATGCAGGCTTTGGGCACTGTTCAATCAAGCACTTCAGACCTTAAGGGGCTTTGCTCAAGGGCACCTCAGTTGTGGTAAATGGTAGTGCTGTCGTGTTCGTGTCATACAGGGTTTAAATGGTGTTACATCAGCTTACTACTGTAAGAGCTTAATGATACAGAACCACATGAAAACCACTGAAACATGGATGCCTCACACCAGCCAAAGTCTCAGCGCAATTAAACACAAATCTGCTGCGTTTAGAGTTAAACCGTCTCCTGCTTTTCTTCCCCGGATTTTCCCGCCCAGTCCAGGGATTGGAACAAACAACCCTCCTGGGAGTTCAGGTGCAGCTCTATCATCATCAGCTAAGTTTGCCTCATTAAGCACTTTGCTAGTGAAACTTGTATGAAAATGCAAATTGTGAGAGTCTCTTTGCTTCAGCATGAATGAATGGTTTTGGATATCAGACTTTGTTAATCTTCCGTTAGGAGGAGCCATTTAGTGCCATTTAGACCATTTAGACAGTAAATGTGAAGTTTTAATTTGTTTTGGTCAAGGCTGCTTTGATTTGATCGTTTTCGTAATTTTGCAAGAGACAACACTTTTCATATCCCTGCAGGATCATGTGATTTCTTGCTTCCTGTCAAATAACTGACAAAGAAAAATAATGCGATCAATCAATCAAATAATAATAATTATTAAAAAAACAAACAAATAAAAAAAAGCAAAGTCCTCATACTAAAAGTAAAACCAAGAGTCTACAGCCGCACTTTCAGCTCTGGGAGGCTGTACCAAGGCACAGTGGTGCTTTAAGTTAAATGAGACAATGTAAACACACTGGTGTTAAGCAGGTGTGATGTTTACCATCATCGCCGTCTTAGTTTAGCACTTCATCCTCTAGGTGTTGAGATATTTCATCTTGGACTGAGGTGGAGTGCTGACTGACAGAGTGGCTTAAAAAACAGAAAAAAATTGAGAAAATCTCTAGAAATTTTACAAACTTTAGCCTCATATCCATGTGTACTTCATTTTAGCCAAGATAACAGTCAAAATATGACTGTCACTAATGTCAGATGTGTTAGAAAATTCTGGAAACTTTAAGTTAAATTGGTTCTAAGTTAAAATGACAGTGTTGTTTTTTTTTTTTTTCCTTCTGGTCTGACATGAAACGGCAGGCTATGGTTTCATATGCAAAACCAGCCACAAACTGCAGCAGTTTTCCTGCATTCCCTTCTTTAGATTCAGCTGTTACTGTATGAAATCTGCTCCCAGTGACCTGGCCTCTCATGGCATTATGTCTGACAAACAGCCCTTCCACAAAACATCTTCTACATTTGTCCCTGCCCTTTTCACACTGAGGACATGAGCAGATGGCCAAAAAGGCTTCCTATTTTCACAGACTGCTAATTAGAGCCCTAACCACAGCTCACCTTTAATGTCAGCCACAGACTGTTTTTAGCGCAATTAGCCTGATGGGGTCCGGGTCTGTGAATAGCCTGTAATGTTTAGTCCAGGCCAGCCATTGCATTGGAGTTGATGTATGTCAAAATAAAGGACAAGAGGGGTCTAATGCACGGCAGATCCATTTATCACTGCAGCCCACGGAGGACAAGACTGTTACCATGATTACCCAGAGAAACTATTTAATTAGATGCATTAATAATTGAAATAATTAGCTCCCATGTGTCTCACAAATGAAGAGGGAACCTGGAGCTTCACTTGCACCTCATCAGCTGATTAATTAGTCTGTTGATCGTTAGCTGTCTTGACGGTCTATATGCGATCAGATGAGAGGGCGGATAATGAGGGGATAGCTGGTCGATGGTGCTGGTTAATTAGTGTGACCTGATCCAGGGGCCATGTTAGAACAGTTGTTTATGCCACAACTTCTAATGAGGAGGATTTAGGGCCGGATGATGTATTTGGAAGCAGTGCTGCAGTGTTGTTTATGGACTGGGTTGAGTATTGGCCTTGAAAAACCCCAATGAAAATCAGTATAATGCTCCAATAATCTATCTACAGGGACCAATAATGTGTCTGTGGTGCTCAATATTAACTTTAGATAATCACCTTACCATACTCTGTGGTGTTTTTATTCTTAGTGACTTACAGTAGGTCTGGGACTCAACACTGAGCTCAAAGGCTGTTTGGATTTCATCTTTGGTATTCCTATAATATTCTTATGAGGCCTTGCTGTGTGTGGTAGGTCTATTAATAAGTACTGTATAGAACTTTATAGCTATTTTTAGCTGGTTTCATATTCAGTATTTCTACAATATTCAGGACCTATACTGTGGTGGTTCTACTGTGGCTTATAGATCAGTAGCTTTATCTTATTCTTACAAACACCTGTAGTACAACTGTTATATTTTATCTCGTGTCTGTTTCCTGATCTCTGGCTGTTACTTTTATTCTTGTCTTTATTTTTTATGTTAGTTTTGTGTAAAACTCTTTGTAACGTTGGTTTTAAGAAGTGCTGGTCAAACGAACTATGATCATTAGGCTGCGCAGTCCAGTCAGTCCAGTCAGCTGTTATTCACTGTTCTTATCAATGGCTTGTGCCTAATTTGCAAAGCATTGGTAAATTATTTATTAACCATTAATGAAAAGTCTTTGTTAAGGAAGCCTGAAAGTGGTGCTGCAGTACAGTGTACCCCTACCTCATCCCACCTATTAGTAGTTTTTTACTTAAAGAAAAAAGACACAAGCACACAAATAAGGGATGAACACACTTAATATAATGTCACACGCACGCGCACGCGCGCACGCACACACACACACACGCAAGCGCCCCCGACGCACACGCACGCTGAAAGGCAATGCATCTGCCGTGCTGAAAAGCCACAGTTTTGACTACAGGGCGCCCTGGAGATAATTGGTGTCCTTGGAGTTGAATAAGCTCATTCTAAAACACCTCAGGCCCGAGCTGTCCTGGTGTGTGACTGTCTATTGAATAATTGATTCAGAGAGGGAGGGGGCGGTTACTATCAGATCTGAGCATAATGACTTTATATAATTAGCACGCAGCGTTGAAAAAACCATTTGACTGTGGGAGTTTTTTTTTTTTTTTTTTTTTTTTTTTTTTTTGGGGGGGGGGAGGGGAGGGGGGGGGGGGAGGGGGTCGTGTTGGGGTTCCATCTTTTCAAAAAGGACCACTTTGAAGGAAAAA
>JBBMJY010000021.1:22237987-22297469 GCA_037833715.1 Toxotes lorentzi | reverse complement strand
CACACGACGTTCTTCTGGTTTGTTGCTGTCAAGGTTGAGAAGAATGGCTTTGCGTAATTAGCACGCGGTGTGGAAAAAACCGTTTGGCTGTGGGGGTTTTTTTTTTTTTTTTTTTTTTTTTTTTTTTGCGGAGAGGGAGAGGGAATGAGAGGCAGAGACCAATTCGTGTGGAGGTTCAGTCTGTGCAGAAGGGCTCATTTGAAGGGAACAGCCGCAGCCTGTGCAGATATAGAAATGCTTATGCACTGACATCAGCTAAGATAAAGCGCAGCCCCCCTTGATTTGAGGACACTTCTCCTGCCGGCAAGGTGATACCCGGCGACGCTGTTTTCATCCATCCTCGGGCTATTTTTACGCACAGAAAGCGACTCTATTACTGTTTCTTTTGGCTTTTTTTTTTACTATGAGGAGTGGAGCTGAAGTTTGAGCGACTCCGGCTTGATACTGTAATTTATACAGAGTCAAAGCCCTCGGTGTTTATTATCTCTGTCCGTGGTGTTATCTCGTACGCAGGAGGAGAAGGGGTGGCATTTCTCCTGTTGTTGGATTGTTGTCGTTCTCCAGAAGGATGGTGTTGGACAAGGAGGAGAGTGAGTACTGAGATATATTTGTGTTTGAACTGATATAAAAACATACACTCAGTGGCCACATTATTAGGTACAACGTAATACAGTGCAATGCAACTGCTCTGCCATGAAATCTACTTTTAAGCTCGGTTTTTGTTGAACCTGTCACAGAGGTGTTCATTCAATTACATGTTTTAACACTAAGGTCATAGTTATTATAATCAGAGGTTTTTCTAATATTCTGACCAGCTTATAGTTGTAAATGAGGAGGACACAAAATTATACACACCTCTTACTATGATGTAGTCCAGTACACCACATTTAACAATGATCTTCTTAATAATAAAAAAACATAAACTGTAATAAACTGTAATTTAATTTACATATTTCAGAAAGTGTCAACAAAAATGTAACATTATAAACATTGTAAAGATAGAAATTCCTGCAGAGTTATATTGAATTGCAATAGACTGTACAGGTGTACCTAATAAAGTGGCCACTGAGTGAGCATGTGTATGTTTCCTTGTTCTACTGTGTTTAACTGTAAAAGAAGGCAGAAGAAAAGGTTCTCAGAAGAAATAAAAATGGCACAGAACAGATGCTCCACCAAGTTTCATATCAAACTTGTAAACACTTTGATTAAGACGAATGATAAGATAAACTGTGTGCTACTCCCTCCATCAGAAAATCACTGTTGTATTCTTATAGGAACTTGAAGTTTTGGCTATATGTACGTAATAATGACTATGTAGTGCGTTACATTTTTTTCCCATCATATGTTCTGATTGTGTTTTTTTTAATTAGGTATCCCAATAATTTACTGTCAAATGCTAAAAATATTAAACCTTTAATGTTTCCATATTCCTATGAACTCAGTTATCAATCATAATGGACTTTCGACACATTCCCAAGCTCTCAAATTAAACCCATCTTGCTCTTTGTTTGCTTTTGTGTCGTCCTGTCTACCTGTTGGACGTCTCCTGCTAGGTGTGTCTCTCGTATCCCTCCAGTCCAGAGAGAAGTCGAGGGGCTGCGCCGGCTGCAATGGGAAGATCCGGGACCGCTTCATGCTGCAGGCACTGGACAGGTACTGGCACGAAGACTGCCTGAAGTGTGCCTGCTGTGACTGCCACCTGGGCCGGATGGGCTCCACCCTCTACACCCGAGCCAACCTCATCCTCTGCCGTAGGGACTACCTGAGGTAATCCTTGCCCTTCTACAGATGTATCAAGGTATAGAAAATGACTGAGTGCCTCATGCATCTTCAAAACGAATCATCCCAGAGGTCAAGTGCAGAATTTGCAATAAACAAATAATGGTAAGAGCAAGTGCAGATGGTTGTGCCTACAGATCCACACAGGATCCAAGTAAAAGAGAATAATCTGATAATCTAGTCAAAGAAACTGGTGGAACAGAGACATTAACTTTAATCTGAGAGACACATGTACAAATACAATAATGCATGTACCATTATAACACAAAGCAATAAAGTGACGGCTTTCCATTAGCTTTTCAAGTGTAGATTACTAGACAACCCTTTAATTTTCAGTGAGAAATAGTGCAGAAAGCATACGGATGTTTTTACCCCAAACTTTACAAAATCTCACAGAAAAACTGTCATGTTTTTAGAAATATGACAAAAAAAACTTAATAAATAAATGTAATTTGAGTCCAAGCATATTTTACCCATGTTTGGTTGTGCTACTCGAGTCTGTCTTGACTCATCATGTTGGGACTCTGTGCTCTGCACTAAAGTTTTCAGTTGACGATAGTTGATCCTGTGAAGGGACATGTGGCTGGCTTCTGGATGTGTATTAAAAAACACAAATATTACTCAAGCAGTCGACAATGAGTTTACACAGTCTACACTATAAAGACTGTTGACCTTTCATGTGAGTTGACCTTGCATGTGGGTCATGATTGCTCGGCTTTCTTTGGTCACGGTCAACATTAACCTTTTTATATCAGACAATAAAGAGTGAAAAGAGAAAGAAACTAGTGAATAGAGAGTGAAGTTGACTTAGAAAAACTAAAGAAACCTCAACAATTCGAGGACGCCCAGGAATCAACATTTTGGAACATGATCTCATTTGCTTTCTTGCTTAAAGTAAGATGAGAAGATTGATACCACCCTCATATCTGTACAGTTAACATGCAGCTGGAGCCAGCAGCTGGTTGGTTTAGCTTAGCTTAAAGACTGGAAACAGGGGGAAACAGCTAGCCTGGCTCTGTCTATTGGCAAATCGCTGTTTTATATGCCAGACTATGTCTTGGCAGGGATCAGTGACTTCCTACTCTTCACTGGTTGCCCAACAGTTGCTCTCAGCCAAGAAAAAGATATATAAAGAGTCAGGCTAGCTGTTTCCCCCTGCTTCCAGTCTTTGTGCTAAGCTAACCAATGTAAAATTGTTTCTTAAAGTACGCTGCTTCAGGTCAAGGAGACACCAGAGTGAAGCATCTACTATGCTTGTACCTATCGGCCACGCAACGGGGCAGGAAGTTTATAACTCTTCACACACTCTGAAGCACTTCAGACACTCTTCATGAACCCTTCAGATAAAAATAAATGTTAGATTAGAAGTTCTGTGTTAGAAATGTTAGAAATGTTCCTTTACAAAATCCTTTGTTGTGAGGTTATTCATCACCGGACTGTTTGTGACTGTGATGCAATATACAATGAATGTATTGAGTGTGTTTCAAAGATACTTTGATTTTAAACAGGTTTCCACCTTAACAATCTTTAGACCATGAATCTCGATGACACCACTTACATACAAACCTAAATCTGGCTCAAACCGCTCCCCTGAGAGTTATATACCCTTCATTTTCTCGCCTGAAATAACGACGTCTGGTGTCAGGTCAGCTGGAGAACTCCTGATATCTCAGCCACATTGCTGAACTCATGTGTTAGTCTCATGTACAATCCAGCTGGATTTGGTTGGAGCTAAGTCTCTCATTAGCTGCGCTGCACTTAAGAGACCAAAACCCCTTTTGACAGTTAAATTGGCTAGATTGCCTCCTGTTTTCCTCATCATTGCAAGGGTGCAGACCAAAAGCCTTTGAAGAGCAGGATTAAAACCATGTGATTTCTTTTAATTGGACCATTAGTAGAGAATTAGCATTGAGCTCCGCAGCCTCGTTAAGAAGGAGGAAAAAACCCACCAGGTGCCTGTTCAGGACTCAGGCTCGTTAGATCAGAACATTCTGTTAATTAGGACTCACTTTTGTTCCCGTGTTGGTCACTCGTTTCATGACGTTTTTCATTTGTCGTCCGAGGCTCTGGGATACACATGCTTGACGCTTTTCTTCCCTCCTTCTGTCGTTTTTCATAACGGTTCCTCCCAAGCCTCCTTCTCTATTTGGCCTCTAATGGAATATGGAAATCAGCAGCGGCCACTTACCTTCATGTGTGTCAGGCTCTCAGGGAGCCGTTTGTTCGTTCTCTTAGAGGTGAATGAGAGGTGAAGCAATCTGCAGCTGGTCAGCACTGAGTCACTGAGTATTAAAAACAACACGGGTTTGTTCTCAGGTAGTTTGAGGACAAAGTTCAAATGCTGTCACATAAATTGTTAGTTTCAGAAGAGTGTAATAAATTAACTCTGGAGTTCCTACCCGTAAAGTCAGAATAATGTCCGGTGAGGCAAAAAAAACATTCCTCTAGTTCTTAAAGTGACATTTTCATATAAATCGTGACATTTTTGTATCAGTGAATCTCCATTTTGTTGCTCTATCAGCAGCTGATATGATGCAATAGTGATTCAAGTTAAATCTGTTTGATGATAGATTTTACATTTGATGTTCTGCACACTCACTTTCTGAGTGAGTTTCCTGCAGGAGCAGGAGCAACATTAGTGTTTTTAAGAATAAATATAAAAGAAATTGGATAAGATAAGAAAACGTCTGCAATAAGCTAATTAAACCAAATCAAACCAAGAAACTTCTGAGGCTATATAACCCGCTACTTCTCATTAGCTGACTCAGGGTTGACACCGGTTTTTATTTACATGGTGGTGGTGGTCAGAAATTCCTTCTCCAAATTACAACTAGGAGGCAGATGTGGATGGTTTTTCCTACTTGGCTGCTTTTATTTATGGTCTGTGCAACAAGATTTGAACGCTGCATTAGTTTGCATTAGAGCAGCAGTAGCCAGCAATAATTTGTAGGAAATGTAGTGCAGTTTGCCTCAGTTCGTGCATGAGCAAGTTCAGGGCCCTGCTGAACTAGTTTTAAGGCTCCCCTCATGTCACAGCTTTCTTTTCCCCCCTCTTCAGCTCTTGGCTGAATTGTCTCTAAGTGTGTCCAGACTACAGGTCTGCTTGTCGCCCTCTCTCCCTCTGCAGGCTCTTCGGGGTGACAGGGAACTGTGCAGCCTGCAGTAAGATGATCCCTGCCTTTGAGATGGTGATGAGAGCCAGAGACAACGTCTACCATTTAGACTGCTTCGCCTGTCAGCTCTGCCGCCAGAGGTAAGATTAGGGGAGCAATTAGCCAGGGAGATCAAATTCAGTTGACTTATCAGTTAGCTGTACTAGTGAGCTCACTGGTCATTCATGAGGGTATTACCAGTGCATTGTAATCAGAACGTGATGAAATTCACTGCACAGTCTGAAACCTCAAGGGGTTCAAGACTTTGTATATAACTTGGATAGTTAATCAGGCAGCAATCATGCAAGATTAATTTTCTGGTTATCATAGCAGTGGATGTGTTCTGAAAATATGCCTGAAATGTTCCTCTGGGACCTCATGATTCACTTTAGCTCCAGCAAGATCCAAGACCCAGTTCCATATTTTTATTCCTCTCTGCAGATTTTGCGTGGGAGACAAGTTTTTCCTCAAGAACAACATGATCTTGTGCCAGCTGGACTATGAAGGAGGCCATCTTAATGGCAACACTGAGAGGCAGCCTCAATAAGAGGTAATATTCTGATGACGATAAATTACAGTCCCATACAGCTGCTCTGACAGTTTGAACTAAACCATGCACAGAGATATCTGGACGGTATACAAGTGAACTCACAAGCTCATCCCAAATATGACCATATGTAGACATGAGACTTTAGACCAGAGGCTGCTGACATTAGCAAGAGAACCCATGCCGCCATATGTTTCAGCATATTCTCTTTGAAAAACTGTATTATGTGACATTTAGCACGGATGCACATATGTTCAATTTTAGAGCATTTTATTGAAAATAGATGGATGTTTGATAATTTAACCTACGTTGTGTGTCAGGCTTTTGAATATCCTAAGCACATATTAAACGGGCTGAGAGCCAGATGTCTCTTATTACTGCATTAAATTGAATCCTGCCCCTAAAGTCCCTAACAAGCCCCTCAATGAATGTCTAGTAATTAACCCTTAAACTCAGAACACCGGACTAGCTGTCGGTGTGGTTGCCAACTCTGCCTTCAGTGTCTTCAGTTAAACTCATTTATCAGGTTTTATTTAAAACATAACTTGCATGCCATAAAGCTTAACTAGATCCAAGTAACATGTATGTTTAAAGCTGCACAAATAGTTTTCTTATAGTTTGGTGTAAAAAGGAAAGCTGTTTCTTTCTTTGACAAACCCACAAAGAATTATCACCCAAGTCTCCAGCCTGTTTTAGCTCAGCAGCAGCTCTGTACGCTAAATGAATCAAACATTTAGCAGCTTATTCTAAATCATGGTCAGAGAACATCTCTTTCCAAAGACAGTCCACATTTATCCTGTTTGCTCAAATGACATGAAACTTCTGTGCTAACAAGAAATGATGAATCAGAGGTTGAAGCTGAAATCCAAATTAAAAAAAAAAAAGTATTATTAATGTGCAGTAGCATAGTTAATAAAGTGAACATGGCTGCGCATGCTTTCTATTCTCTGGTGCTGATAAATGGCTGGACTTCCAGACAAAAGCTGTAAACCATCACAGAATCAACTAGAATGGCACTGAGTAGAGCACATACCTCCTCCAAGATGAAAAACGCCCTATCTAGCAATGCCAAGGAAAGTGATAAAAAAAGCCATTCCCGCATCCGCCCTTTAAAGCGTATCAACACCAAAATTTAATGGATTCTTTCCTGGCCTGTGCCCCATTCCTCCACCAAGTTTGGTCCAAATTGGTTCAGGACTTTTTGTGTAATTCTGATAACAAATAAACAAACAAACCAATAAACAGACACAAGTGAAAACATAACCTCCTTAACAAGCGTAATCAGACAAAATAGTCAAAAGGCAGTTAACCTTCACCATTGCATAACTTCACCACTTCAAAAGCTATCTACATATATACTCTTGTTACTTTGTGACATATTTGCTGCTGTAGTTTCAGCAGAGCTGTCAGTCTGTCCAGAGAAAGCTGAGCTTATCAACTTCACATCCAAGGTGGAGTGTCATGCATGCAGCAGAGACATGACTTTACTGAGATTTTCCAAACTGTTGCAACATGTGAAGCTGCCTGCAGGTTTGAACGCGTCTGAAGGCGCTCTCTAAACCTTTAAACAGCAGACAAATAAATCCTGTGGGAGCAGGGCACTTCCTTTATTGAGCCTCTTGATGGGTGTGTGAGCAGTGGTCCACTGTGAGGGCAGATTGTTGGACTAGGGTTGAAAGCAAGTGCAGCAAATACCACAGACTCCACAGTTATGAAGGTTTCAGGGTTCGTTCCGGTTCAAAAACAATCCCCGAGGCCACCAGCAGCCCCAACCTATGATTATAATACCAACTGTACAACTACAGTTCATAAAATACACAGCATCACACTGGACATTCGATGGACTCTGGAAGTGGAGATCGTTGACTCTTGGTTCGGTTCAAGTTTTCCAGTGTTCATTCTGAAATAACTTTAGATTTTGTTTCTTTTTTCAAAATAAAAGTCTTGATACATGTGAGGACATGACCGACTCTGGAAGTTTTAGTCACTTTTATTGTTAACAGAGGTGAGAAATTTTATCTTTAATACACATGCTGTCAGATGTTTGTTCGCCATATATTTTGTTTGGAACGCGTTGAAATGGGAATCTACTTCAGAAATGTGGCTCCAACACTGTAATTTTGATAAAATGGCTACAGTGAAGGCTTTTTGGCTTCCAGATGCAGTAACTCTTTACAACTGTTCTCTCAAGACCCAAACAGCTTTGTTGATGTTGGACTTTCCATAGATTTATTTAAAACTTTTGTCAAAGACTTTACATAAATGTGACCACCATTGGACCACTGCATTTCTGTGTGTATTTTTCTTGGTTCTTGCCTCACCTGATATATTTACATATATATTTAAGAACACACACACACACACACACACACAACTTCGTTATCTCCAACCCTAAATAAAGACAACAGGTCAAATTAAAAGGCAAGACACAGAATGAAGTTTTATTAGTTAGATGCTAATGTTCTCATTTGTGGGTAAATAATGATTTGACAAAGAAGTAGTGTGGACAATGGTCCCTTTAGAGATCCGTTCTTATGATCAGCTAATCATAAAGGTGGCAAAATTGCACCGGAATAATACACTAAGTGGATTATGTTTTTCCCAGCTTCCTGGGCTTTACTTTTTTGTTTATTGCTCACAAGGCATTAGAATCAGAAGGAGCACACAGCGAGCAGAAAATAATTTATGCCTCATAAATACTGTGCTACATTAAATGAAGTGTTTTTTTTTTTTAAGAGTTTTAATTCATTTAGGAGATTATCACAGTTTGACAAATGAGGTATACTTTCACATAAATATTTGTCTGGGTTTCTATTAAAGGCTGGTTATTAAAGGTGTTACTCTATATATTTTCTTACTGTCAACAAATCAAAAAAATGTGTCAGACATAACATATCATTTCATTTCACTCATTTAATTCCAGGGACAACACACATAAACCAACATTTCTGCAGATGTGCCATTGTTAGCTACTGTAGCTGGCTAATTTCCAGCTGCAAATCCTCTGGTGAGATGTTCTGAGACTAATGATGTGATGGTTAAAAATTTACAGACAGAAGAAAACAAGAGGCGGTAAAGACAGCAAGCTGTGCAGAGCGGCAGGAAACGGCGAAACATTAATGCAACAATATCCAGCATTTGGTACAAGTGGCCATGCAACAGCAACACAAAGCAACAAAACACAGCAAAGAAAAACATGTAAAAAAAAAATGCAACAGTGGGGCTGACTGATGTGTTTTAAGATAGCAATGGACAATGTTTTCTTTGTTGACAACAGGAAAAATATAGAATATCTCCAGCCCTATCCTTAAAATATATGATTGTTGCATTTAAAACTGTCATATTATGAGTATTCCAGTGCCTTTGTCCTTTAAATAGAATGAACATTGTATTTGTTATGTTTTTCCAAAAGAGAAAAACATTATTTTCTATTGAAAGCGTCCTTGACCCGTTTATTCATGATGTATACCGCAATTTATTATAAGACAAATAACCTCTCTGTTATTATACCGCATTTAGTGGATACATAAATCTGTTCATATGTTTTTGTTGAACCTCTAAAACCTCACATAGTGACCTGGAGCTGTTTGGTATTTTCTTCTCTCTCTCTCTCTCTGCAGATCAGACCAGACCAAGGCGACTGTGAGCCAGTTGGACTGTGAAACTCACAGCAGCTTCCTATTTCAGACTGAACCATGTGTGGAAATAACACTGATGGGACACATTTCCAGCAGCCCATGTTTGAACTCTCTCTTATAGAGCTGCACGGTAACTCCCCTGAAAACTGTTGTTTCTGATCAGACGGACCAGAGGTCAACCAAGATGGAACAATGAAACTATGAGGAGGACATTTTCCAGAGCATATATATACGTGGACTGTGATGGTTCTGCCCCCCCTCCCCGCCCCTTTTTTTTCTACAGTCAACGAAAATAGAGCAGACTAGCCTTTGCAAATAATTTGTAGAGTCAGTTTCACCAAAACTGAAATACTAGACAGATGGAGTGAAGCCAGTTAGGCCACACATAGCATCCATCCAAGTCATCCATCAGTGAAAAATACTAAGTTTGCGGTGATTGTCAAATCGCTCTGGCAGCCACTGAACTGTCTTTTTGTGGCGAACCCCACCCATCTGGAATGAAGGAAGCCCCAAAACAAACTGAAACACATTTGCAGATACTGTTTGGTTGAACTCAACAACCGAGGAGGATCAGCTGTTTATCTCTTCGCCTCTTGACTCTGAAGGCTTGAGCGCGACTTCAAACCCGCTATCGCTTTGTTTCCACTCTAATCTCCAGCTGTTTTTTTTTTCTTGACTAATTAAACTGAATTTTAATTTCAGTTTGTGTGCTCATTATTTATTCACTGACATGACCGTAATTAGCAGGAGAGGGGCATGACACCAGAGGGAGGAAATCATTTAAAAATTCTCTGCTTTCAATAAAAATTTGTCTGATGTGGGTTTTTTTTTCCACCAAAGAAAAAGGTTCAATAATCAACTTACAAATTCCTGACATGACAGCTACCCCTCCCAGAATCTTGTAGTGCCAAACTCTGCACATACATCATTCTGCTCTGTGAAGTTCAAACATCCACATGAATTAACAATGAAATAACAGCATTACATGCTTTGCAGTAATATTCTACATTAGCAGGTACATTTTGGTCCAAATGCTCTCAACAAACTGCTGTTTAACAACCTGTGAACCAAAGTTGTCCTTCAGAAAAGTTCGTGTGAAATATTTATCATCCCAGAGGAGAGAACAGGACGCTGCAGTAGATAATTAAGGAAATGCTCAGAATAAAGAAAATAAGAGAATGGATTAGTGTCTGCAAAACAAATGTTCTGTTGTGTAATATACTATATGCAGTATATTGAACATCAGACTCATTATACAGACCTGAAATAGGACGTAATGATTTTATATAATTAATTTTTTTTATGTCTCAAATAAAAGATAAATTACCAGCCTGCTGTACTGCTCCATTAAAAACACTCAGACGGCCATTTAGCGCCGCCCAGCGGTGAAATACGCTGATTACATCCCAGGTCCACTTCCGTTCCATCAGTCAACATAAGGAAGTTGAACCGTGCAACATCAACCTGCCCCCCGTCTCTCCTGTCCTCTCAGCGTGTGCCTGTCAGAAACCAGCTCCCCTCCCTGCCTCCGGTAGGAAGGTGATCGTTTACCTGTCGGGATGGCGATGTCAACATTTCAGAAGGTGACCCTCGCGACGTGTCTCGTGCTGTGCGTCGCATTGCTGCTTCCCAAGCTGCTGCTGTCCCGCGGGAGGAAGGATGCTTCCGAGCGGCCGGAGGGTGCGTCGCCTTTAACGCTTTCTCTCCATCGTTAAAATGTCTTGAGCTCGATGTGTGGCGGAGAGGATGAAGGGTTTTCATCTACCGGCCTTTAACAGTGGTGATATAACGTTTATGCTTTTGACCGGTGTATCGTCGTTCTTGCAGTGACACTGTCCTCCCTGAGGACGGCGCCAAAAACGCAGACACATTTTTAAAAAGATCATTTTATCATCAATATGATTAAAATAAATATAACATACACACAGGTAAAAATAGCACAGCGTGCCTTTGGGAGGAAAAAGAGTTATGTCGTGCTGATTATATTTTATTGTAAATTTTAGGGTGCCTGCCCAGGGATAGCAGATGGAAACCAGCTCAGTCTGGCTTATTTACTATGTCCCTGTCAAATAAACAAATAAAAATAAAAATGACATATTAGAAAAACTTCTCAGCCTTAGCAGTTAAAGAACCCAAACTACAGCCTTCAAAATGCCTCATAGGTTGAATCAAAAATAAATTATTTTATTTTCAAATATAACTTGGTCAAACTGATAAGTCCCTAAATTATTTGATTTATATAAATATTTGATTTATTCTATTTATGCTTAGGGCTATGAATAACAATTATTTTAATTCTCAAATAATCAACTGATAAAACAAGTCAGCATACCCAAAACAATCACTTGTTCCGATTTAGTTCGTCAAATAAATAAGTCGTAGGACTCATTCCTGGACATTTACTGTACCTCTTACTGAGTTTGTGGTTTTGTGTTATATTCTGTCTCCTACATTAGTCTTGTTTCTTCTTCCCCTCCCTGCAGGTTCAGGTCGCTTCCCTCCGATGATGCACCGTCAGATGGCCCCGGAGGGCCGTGGCCAGAGGGCTGCAAGTGCTGGCTTCTCCAGAGCCCACAACTCAGAGGCCACAGCCAAGGCAAAGGGAGCAGGAACGGGGGCAGGAACCGCAGGCAAATCCAACCTGGCAGGACAGATCATCCCTGTGTACGGCTTCGGGATCTTACTCTACATCCTCTACATACTGTTCAAGGTGAAATACTGGAGACAGTTCAAAGCTGATGAATAATGAAGTGCATAGACAGAGATGGAGTAGAAAGTACTGGAAAACATTACTTAAGTAGAAGTTTTAGTTCTAATGCTCATATATACATGAATTAAAAGTAAATAAAAGCCTGTGCAGGCGAGGTAGGAAGCTGAAAGCATTATACAAAGACCTAAACAGGCAAAATAAACAGGAAGTAATTTAATGGAAACAATGTTTTAAGGTCATGCAATCAAAAATTTTAAGCATGTACTTTAATTAAGCATGAAGGAGAAAAATGAGTGATTACATTCTGCTCTAAAAAGGAATAATGATGTTTAATGACATAATTCTGTGTGGGAGTGGTTTGAACACAGACAGACACTTTTCTGTGGGATTTGTTGTGATGTGTTTTGAAAATAAACCTTGTTATTATTGTCTGTTATTGTTAGATCACGTCTAAGGGCAGCAGCAAGCAGTCAGAGGGCAGGTTTCCCTCTGTCCGGTCAGAGAACATGAAGAGAAAGATCAGTGAGTACCATTCAACAACAGTTTATTCCCGTATCAGTTCTTACAAAAATAAGGCCTAAACACCTGCACTGTGGCTCTGAACATGCTTTTAGCTGTTTATTTTTGAGGGTTGCGCTTCCAATTTTTCATTACATCTAGGTCTTTGAATGCACTTGCATGCTCCTGTATTCCGATTTTTGGACAAAAGCATCAGTCAAATGAATGTAATTTAATGTTATTTCCTGAGGATAGACCCTGCTGCGGCACTGCAGTGTAGCCCAAATGGTATAAATATTTTTGTTATTATCCACTGAGTGCTGTGAGCCAACAGTTCCGAAAATAATAAGGGCTGAAAATGTAGATCACATGGGTAAAACCCTTCAGAGAAAATTTTCCACTTGTGCTGGGAATCGCCTGTGTGTGTGTGTCACATTTGCGTGAAGTCACATCCAGTCTCAGAAACTTCATGGCTGGCGTGCACGTTCATCTTCTCAGTGCATTAACGTAATGAGAACAAATGAATGTTAGTTATTTTCTGACATATTGATTCCCATAAAGCATCATACAGTCAGATGACTGACAGTGAAAACCACAACTGTACATTACAAAATAACTGCCTTGGTTGGTGTTCTTTGTTGGTGTTTATTGTTTGTGTGAGCTCAGATTTCGTTTAAACTTGTGAACTTAGTGGGGAAAACTACACCTGAATGTACATGTTAGTTGATTAGAGACTTTTCTCTTATGGTTAACAGGTTAACAGATGAGTTTGCCAGATCAGTCTCACTCTTCCTCCTTCTCTTTCTTTCTTCCTCCTCCAGCTGACTTTGAACTGGCTCAGCTGCAGGAGAAGCTGCGGGAAACAGAGTTGGTGATGGAGAATATTGTTTCCAATGCCCACCACAGGCCTGACAGGTGGGTGTGTGCCTTTACAGAGGAATCATATCATCAGCCAGCCTCCTCCTTCTCTTTTCCCGACAGGAACGACTTTCTCAGTTGTGCTCATTTGTTTATTTGTTAATTTGATTCCATGCATGCAGTAATCTGTTCAACAAAAAAGATAAAGACAAACATGACAGTCCCGTAAAGTTAATTTCGTTTTCTCATGTGGGTTTTTTTTTTTTTTTTTTTTTTTTATTTAACACATGTGTCATCTTCACTGACTGGGCTGCATTTTTAAATCATATTAGCTTAAAGTTGCAGTAACTTTGTGTGAAATGAGTAACTTTAACTGTAAGGAAGAACAATGGAAACAGTGTTAACTGCTTGTTGTCACACACTCATAAGGATGCTGCACAGGTCAGGTATGGTAGATGCTGAGTGTTTAGTCTTTGTTCTGTGCTGCAGTGTGAAGGGAGTGATGGCAGATCAGGAGGAGAATCTCCTGCAGCAGCTGACGGAGATAACCCGGGTGATGCAGGAAGGCCAGCTGGTGGAGGGCATGACTCCAGAAAAGAAAGAACAGGACAACTGGGAAGGTACCTGAACCCTGCACGCTCTCAGTGACTGCTTTATAATGTAGCATAATAGTAGAATTAAATGCAATTATACTGTTTTAAACTGCACATCTGAGCACCTTCAGGAGCACACCAGTGTTTTTCCGTGTCTTCAGAGCTGGAAATGTTTTGGATTATGCCAGCACAGCATGAAAAAAGAAAACTGCAACGACTTCCTTTTGTAATTCAGATTCAGATGTCACTATTCCTTTCACACTGTATGTGTTCAGGAAGATGCATGATCATGGTTGTTGAACCACTCATGAAATCTCTCTTCACGCTCACAGATTACCCCGAGGAGTCTCGTCAGTACTGGGAACATTCCCACTGCTGTTGTCAGCAGCACTACAGTCCACAGATGGAGACGGAGGCTGAGAGGACTGAAGCTGCTGGAGCCGTCCTGGTGGAAAACATTGCTGCTGAGGATGTTACAGGTGGAGGTGAGGCTGAGGAAGCAGAGGCTCTGAGTGCAGATGCTGTGAGAGAAGCTCATTTTACAGCAGTAAGTGAAGAAGACGTGGGGCCACAGAGTGATTTAGGTGTAAAGGAGAAGGTGGACTTGCATGAACACAGGGAGGGAGGGGGCAAAATTGATCTGGGTGTCCCGGAGGAGGACCTGGCCGGAGTCCTGAAGGAGCTGGAGCTCACACTGAAGATGACGTCCATGATGGAGCAGGAGAAGATAGAGGACCTGACCCGGCCTGTGGAGACAGAACCTGCCCAGAGCCAGGTCAGACGGAGGAACAGGAGGAGGAGAGCAAAGAAAGCGGTGCACTGACTCTAACGTGATGTAGACAAACTTGAGCCGGGGCTTGGTGTTTGAGAGGACAGCTTCTTTTTCAACTCTGCTCCCAGCACATGGGCAGTAGCATGAAAGCTGGTGATAGCATGAAAATGAGTTGCCAGCTTTGTTTCTCTTTACTTGAAGTCAATAAGTGAGAAATGTGTGTACAGGGCACAGTTTTTGTCTTTAATATCAGCTTTATCTATCGGCTAAAAAAGGAATAAGCATAGGATAAACAATGGCCTAATTAATGATCTCAGTCAAATATGATAATGCCAGTGTGCACAAGATATAAATTCATAGTTTTTCATTTAATTTAAACCCACAAGAAGTGCAGGCAGGACCTCTCCAGGTCCAGATTTTATCTGGAAGTACTGCAGGCTGTGAACAAACCCAGTATTTAGTTCAGTCAGTGAAGTGTTGAGTCACTTATCATACTTGATATGTCAAAGCCTTTTATCTCAGCAAGCATCAGCGTCTTTTCCTGTAAAATTATTCAGCATTATTCACAGCGAGTTCTTGCATTAAAGGGTAGTTATACAATTCACTTCAAAACATACTTGTTCTGCAAATTAATACATTTCGGAAACACTAGAAGTCATTTTACCTCAGTTCAGGACATTTTTCTGTAGAAAATGTCCTGTGGGCAGGAATTATGCTGATGATGAAAACTGGAAAAAAAAATGCTGATTGAATTTGATCGCATTACTTATATTACTGTAATTCACTGAGGGGACTGTGGTTTTTTTCATTGTCGTCAGCATTTGTGTTGAACAAAACACATTTCAAACTTCCTGCGGTCTTCACATCCAAGGTTTTTTTTTTTTTTTACAGACAAGGACATTGGATTTGATTTAACACCTTTAGTGTGAATAGACACAAACACGCTGAGAAAATGGGACGATGCATATTGGACTTTTTAAATAGTGTCCACTATCTTCTGGATAAACAGTTAGTGATGGAGAAATTGTGTCCCCTGAAAAAAATGTATTTTAAGCCTTTAAAAAAACCTGCTCTCTTCAACTCTAAATTGTTTAAAGATTTTTACTTTTATAAAACTTATTTATTAACTGTTGGGAAAAGCACCTGAGAATGCACATCAGTGATTAAAATACTGTGAATACATTTTTCTACATTGTCCTCTAGTTTCTGTGGTTTCCTCAAGTAAACAAGCTGCATCAGACTTTCTCACTGACCTGCAAAGCTGATCTAGACACTGAAAATGATTTTGCTGTAGCACTCATTGTAGGTCAGATAAATGTGTATTCAGGAGGCGACTAATAAAATGAAATGCAGCAGCACAATTCAAAAAAAGAGTTTATTACTTGTATAATGGTGCACGTTACTCATACAAAAGCAACATCACACTGGTTTATGTCAGCAGAGAATATTTTTGATTAACAGTTTAGCAAGTGGCACATCACAATACAATCTTTTCCCCTCTAAGAATTACTCTGGTGAGTTGCAGTAAGTGTCAGGTTGGTCTGGGATCTACAGGAAGTACATCACTGGTTGGCTCGCTGCCTCAGTGCTCCATTGGCTCATCAGGTACCTCTCCAGCTGGTTCATCTGCAGGCTGGGCAACCTGAGACACACACACAAAACACTGATATTAATATCCCTAATACAAAGACAGCTGTGTTCAGTGTTAAACAGATGGGTGCTCAAATTTCACTTTACTGCTCCTAAATAAAAATGTAATCTTGTTTTTCAGTCTTCGGAAGTTATAACTCAACAGCACATACTAAAGCTGCACTTCAATGGGGAGTCCAAAGTAAGAGCTGGAAATACATCTTCCTTCCAGACTAATCTATCACATGTCTATCACACTCCGCAGCTCACAACATGAAAAAAATCTCTTTTTTGTTCCTTTAAATGAAACCAAGCATGAGTCAAAACTGGATTTGATAAATCCTTGAACCCTTCGCAGTACCTTTCTCTGTGGCCTCTCCTCCAGTCCCTCCAGGAACGGGGCAACATCGTCATCATCATAAATGGTGAACTCCATCTCCTTCCCCACAATGCCAATGGAAACATTCTGAGAAAACATGGGGTAAATTTACTAATACATAGTCTATAGAAGATGCCATTTAAAAGACAATGGCAAAATCTTCAGTGCCAAGGAAGGTTGGGCTTCAACAGCACTTTATCAACTGTGAATTCAGTTGTTTTTTTTTACCCAACTGCTACTTCTGGATCCCTTATTTACTTAATTTGAAAAAGAAAAACAAAGGAAGAAAATATACAACACTCAATATGAGATTTGCTTACATCTTAACAAATCAGAACCAGATCCAAAAATAAAACCGGGGAGCTGGAATACCTTGGTAGTGAGGTCCTGCTCGGTGGGGAGGGTTTCTCTGAGAGCACGGAGGCCATGCTGGACCAGCTCATTCAGATTACCTGAGGACAAAACAATACCACCAGGGGCAATGAAATTAGGTATTTAGTCAATTGTCAATCAACATTTCAAATGCACTACTGAGCAGTACTGAGATGTTCACTTCTTTGACTGGCTTTGCAGAAAAAAAAATGCTGAAATAGTGAGCAATGATAATGATCGAAATATCTGAAGATGTCTGATTCAAGAATTAACTGACAACTAATGAAGATCCAACAGCTCAACTAAGAGTGTAAGAGGCTAGAAAATAAAATTCCCTCTTACAGTCTGAAAACTTGTCCATGCATCTCTCCAGGTAGGTGCGTGCAGACTGAGAGCGCGCTCCGATCGACATAGCTTTGCAGTCAAAGTAGTTGGCTGATGGGCAGGTTTGGAAGATGTGAGGTCCCATGTCCTGGGTGACACACAACAAATTAACAGGAGCTTAGGAGTGGTCATATTTCATACTAAATTCCAGGTTAGTAATCCCACAAATGAATAAATGAAGTAAGATATCTGAGTAAGAGTGAGCAAACTTACATCATAGCCAGCAATGAGGAGTCCAACACCGTAGGGCCTCCTTCCATACCTCTGTGTTGGGATTTGGGTTTCTGGAATTTCGGTCAAGGATCACTATTCACTACTACCACTACGTGTTATTTTACTTTTCTGAGGCAGTCTGAACAGTTTGTTCAGTTTTCCTCATTCACACAGGGAAGCAGCCCAAAACAACATATACAAACTGAGGGGAGACAGCAGATATTATTCTTACAATTTGACACTGGGCAGAAACTCTTAAATTTCCAATGCTTTCAACTGGCTGGGCTCTTAAAATTTTTTCCTGAATTTAGAGTCAGTTAAGTTCTCAGTCTGCCTATAAAGTCTGAACAATATCATGACATTTTAATTAAAAAAAAATAAATTTAGCTAATGGTGGAAAGGATACTGCTGCCAACAAGAGAGACGAGACGTGATGTGGGGAGGGGCCTGTCGAAGACAAATCTGGAGTCCAGGCACTCCTGACGCATGAAGTTACTGTGGGAGAGACGGTGTTGGTATTATGTGAAACTAATGGCCTATTTTAATACACAGCTTTACTTAAAAGCTCCATCTCGACCAAAGTATCCGTGGCTTACCAGAGCAGTCTGGCATCAGCGGTCAGTCCAGCAATGGAGATACCGATGTGGTTGTCGACATGGAGGATCTTCTTCTGGTGGGCAGCCAGTTCAGACTGGGCTCTCTGCAGAGACAAAAAAGACGAAGCATGAATCGTGCGTGACCAAGTATGATACTGATGTCTGATGCTTTTCTAATTAAAACAGGATGTCAGAGTGGCACTTCACATTAATGAGAATCTAGAGTAAACTGACACTCAAAAACACACCTCTGACCCAGATGGCTTGTGCTTGAGGTAGTTAGCTTGATGATAAAGGTAGATTTACAGGAACTAGATACAACAGTCCTGCACTAAATCCTCCCTGCATGAAGACTGTAATGTTCAGTTTTACAGAAATTGTTTCAGAAATTTGTTTAATTAACTGTATGGTCATTTTGGAAGATGCAGTTGTGGTGCTGTTGAACTGTATCAAGTTATACTAACAGGTGTTCCTATTATTTTGTCAACACAATTTATATTAATGAGGGTAGGCGAATTCACCTTTAGTGCAACCAGGACTGCATGGGTTCTGGATTTGAGTCCTACAGTTGCAGAGCCTTGCTTCACTGCCTCCATGGCATACTCGATCTGGTGAATACGGCCCTGAGCACAAATGAACACAGACAATATTGTTAAGGCACCACGCTACGTCATGTAAAACCCACATATGAACTTTCTTCATACTTTACAGTCAGTGAAAGACAGAGGAGAAGGCAAGCAGCGACTGACCTGCGGGCTCCACACTGTGACATCGTTGTCGTACTGGTTGCGGAACTACAAATAATAACAAGCAATAAATTTGACAAAGCGACAAAATAATCAAACATTAGAATTACAATATAACACATAAGACCGGAGCTTACATAGTTGTCTTGCATTATCAGCGGATTTCTCAGTCACAGACCGAGACTACATAAGGCTTTGAACCTGTCTACAGCCCGGACTTTTCTAGAATGAGGTTTTAAATTACCACCATGACTGAATAATTGATTATACCAACTTTGTGCACAGCCACTCACCAAAGAGAATCACGCAACCGAGACCAAGCACCAAACTAGTACATGTTTTTAATAATGATGTGCAGCGCTGGCTTCTAAGGAAAGCTAACTCATATTATTATTATAATATATAAACTGTAAGAATGATCACAGTGACCAGCTGCTGGGGTTGTATGTGCAGAACTTATGAGTCTGAAGGAAAACGAAAGTAAAAGACCCGACACTTCCACTGCTGGTTTGAGTGTTGCTAAATCAGCCTGTGCTAGCTAACTTCTGCTAGCTCCTAGCCTGCTAAGTAACTAGCAACGGGATTGTCATAGATTATTTGGCACTAAATTAAAATAAACCGGGTTAATTATGAACACACTTTAATATGATATCGTCCGATAAATGTTAGCTGTGAACTGTTTCTTTAACCACACGGTTAGTTCAGTTAACATCTGTGCGGCTAACGTTAGCCGCTACTGAAGGTGTTTTGCTTACTCACAGCGCAAAAGTTAGCTAACTAACGGCAGCTTAGAGTCAGTAAATGATTTCCGTTTTCTGAATATCTTGATATGAACTTGCTGTGCGATTTACTTGCTGCGCAGACATATCATTTGATGCTAAATTGGGCGACATATATTCAATTTCATTCATTCTTACCATCTTTTCTTCTAAATGTGTCGCCTCTCTCTGCCGGTGCTGCGATCCTAACTTGATTAATATTCCTGTACGCGACGTCAGGGAAAACAGTAGAGCCTCGATTCAGTGATCGGCGAAATCAGTGATCGACTGAAAGTTTTGAGAAGCTGCAAAGCAAAACTTATCACGATATTTTAATATTTAATCGCATACATTTTAAAGCTAAATTATGGAAACGATTATATTTATTAATAAATAACGCACAAAATGCCATACATATTTTAAAAACTGATTTACACTTCAGATTTTTTATTTTCTTTTGATTTTAAATTGGTCAAATTTGAAATGCCAACCACGTAAAGCGCTGTAAAAGTAAAGGTTTTAAATAATTGCTAAATCGGTTAATTTGCTTTTCTGCACCGACCCCACAGTCGTAGTGTTTTTCTATGAACACTAGGAGGCAGCAGTAAATTAGAAGAACTCAGTGGTTTGTGGACATTTACTGCTGTTAAAGCCATTTTTCCACATATAAAAAGTTCCAGAAGAAAGAGGAACAAATTGTCCTATAGACGACAAGGGTGTGTGTTTTATAAGCTTGTTTGTAGACTTTGATATGTTACCATGTCTGCCAGTGTCAGTTATGGAGAAGTCAGTCTGCTTAAGATAATGAAAATCCAGTAATAGCACACTGAAATGATGCCGGTCCACATTCACTTTAACTGACTTTGGTTCATTTAAAGTGGATGTTCAGTTTTGAATTAACTTCACAACAACACAGTGAAACATATCGAAAAGCTTGAAAATAGCTGTGCAACAGTTAAATGTTAAGTCACTGCCACATACCTTTAAAAACAGGAAGCAACAAATAGGATTTTATTGCCATTCCAAATTACATTTTTGTAGTTGTGTGTGGTAACAGTGTCTCCTTCAAATTATGTCAAATAAACTAAACTAAATAATTCAGTAACTGAATCTACACATAGACAAATAAATAAAAAGAATAAAAACAATCATGTAGACAACATAACATTTGTGAAAACTCAAAATCAGCTGTAAAAAAAGGCAGTGGCAGTTCATATGCAATCTGCTTCTTTAAAGGTAAATGCCACCCATTTTAATAATTCACGCTATTTCTGTGCCACAGAGCACTTCAGTCAATACTTCTCGTCCACTGGGCTTTTCTAGAAGACAGAAACATGCACCCTTTAAACTGGATTGGAAAATCTGCTCTGATGTTGTTGGTCTTGAACCAAAATTAGGTTTAAAGCCAGTTTGTATACAGCAAGCTGATTTTGGTGTTACAAAGTCAGCAGCTTATCTATTATCTATGAAGCAGCTGCTGGTGAATCATGGATTGCAAGGAGCTTTTTATTTATTTATTTATTTTTTAAACTTGATTTCAGTCTTTATGAAACTGTCACCAACTGCATAAAAACTGACTGACCTGTGTTAGTCCTCAAAAATAAATGTAAATTAGATGTAATAAAAAATGAATTCTTAAATGAGCAGCATTCTCCTTCCACTCTTTCAGCAGTGAGATCTGTTTTTTATTGGCTTCACCTACATAACAGAACACATAAATTTGTATAATCCCTTAAAAGTGTGTTGTCTCTACATGTTTCTTCATGCTTCTTTGTTATTATTAACACATTTTAACCAACAGCGACCTGCATGTGTCACAGTTTTTTAAAGAGGAGTTTTCTAAATATCCCTAAAAAATAGAGACATTGAATGGTTGTTAAGTATTGTTTTAAAGACACTGTGAGAGACTACAATAAAATATCCTAAAATATCCTATCAGAATATTGTAGTGATACCATGTAATGAGGCTGCTACACTGTAGACATTGGCACTTGCCAATGAATACCACAGAAATTAAAAGTCCTTCAAGGAAAATTATGATAATTGTTCCATTAAATGGGTAAAAGCCAGAAATTACAGGTCAATAAATGAGACTTCTAGAGAAAATCCTCATTGACTCAGTGTTTGTTTTGAATTTTAGCTTCTTTTGGCACATTAAAGCTTGTATTGGTTTGCTGTAAAGCAGTGGTTCTCAACCCTTTTCCCTTGTGACCCTTTAAAATAAAGCAATATCTACTTGCCACCCCCCTTCATAGTTATATCTGTCAGTTTTCAGTTATTACCAGTTCAGCTGAAGGCTGATTTTTTAAAACTCATATAAATAAAATTAGTAAGTAATTTACAAGAAAAACAAAAACAAAGATTTTTAGGAATGTCTGAAAAAAGAAGCATAACTTTGTGCATATGATTGTAGAGCAGCTCTACAGGTGGAGAAATGCTGACAGGTGAGCCTGCCTGTGAGCCCGTCTTCACCCGTGTCCTCCGAACACATTCTTCAACATGTATACATCCCCTATGACTCAACAAATTCTTTGTCATTTTAAAGTTTTTTTCTTTTCTCTTTCAAGGGATTCTGTCACTTTCCATGGTGAGTGTCTCTGCATTCATAGAAATGCCCATTGATGGCCTCATCCTCTCTTACATCCAGCCCTGTGTCTGGTTTTAAGCTTGGCCATTGCTCGCCTTTTTTCTCTGTTAATGATATCTGATGTACCCTTGATCTGGGAGGAGGGGAGAGATGAATTAGTAGGGCCGTGCTGACGAGCTCTCCTCCTCTGCCAAGGCAGCAGCAGCACGGCGGCAGCCATTACATCAGCGAGCCAACCTCCTCCTTTGTGATTGAGATTGTAGGAGATGTGCTGAGCTCAGCATGTTTTTTTCCTGGGGGCCTCATTTAACTCTGCCAAACGGCCCCCCGTTTAATTTTTCAAATGGAGAGCAGCCTGAGTCACTGTGTGATGGGTCCAAGCCACACTGTGGACCCTGCACTCGCACGTGGTGGCAGGGGAGGGGGAGACGGAGGTGTTTTAAGGAGTAGAAGAAAGTGTGAGTGCACCCATTCCTCTGCCCATTCATGGTTTTCACTTAGCTTTAATCACAAGCCAGAGAGTGTAATAGTCTATTTTTACATGTGCTGGCATCAGCACAGATTCTTTATTCTCACTTTGTTGTGACTTTTACCTGAGCTGCATGTCGCTTCTTCTTCATGAATGATGACAACACATCAACATTGTCCACTTTAGTATATATTTACTTAATACAGAATCGATTTTGCATCCTCAGTGGCTTAAAATCTCTTCCCCTTGTTGCTAAAAATAGGTCAGCGATGTGTTTTAGCCTGGAAAATGACTGGACTAATGGGCGGGAAAGGTGGCGGCTATGCCAAGGTTGCATTAAGCTGGCAGCTATCCTATAACAAGGCGGGTCAGAGGTCAGCAGCCGCACAGCAAACGGAGGAAAGCCATCTCAGCTCCTCCCCTCCATAAGTTTTATGAGTCAGAATGCTGCATGTCGTCACCGACTTTAACGTTTCTCACAGCCAAAGGCCAGAGCAGACATGTGAGAGAGGAGGTAAGGTGGTTGTCTTGCAGAGATCTGTTTGCTGCCGTCAGTTTCCTGGTGTTGACGAAAGCGCTTATGCAGCATTTCAGTGGCAAATGGCTGAACAGGCTTTTTCAGGCTCAAAAAAAAGTGTAGTACGTTGTAGAGCACTCAATAATATCAGCAGCTAGCAAGATAGTCTCTTTGCCCAGTGTATGGACCTACGAACAGACAATATAAAGTCACACATTTGGTGTCTCTAGAATAATCTATACGACAGAAACTGGTTCAGTTGAGATCACCTGAAGACAGCAAGCTTTACATACACACATACTGGCTTTTGAGTCATGCAAATTGTGCGCTAACAGTAATCAGGCTGCTGTGAAAAGTGACTGAGTAATACTCTTGATTGTTAGAAGGAAATGTGGTCATTATGTCTACAGTAATTAGAATGTTCCTATCCATCATTTTCATTGTTTGAATGCCAGGAAATGCACCCACACCACTGCATGGATACCAGAATCCATTATTTTAATGCTCTGACTGCATCTGACCACAGAGCAGAAGTTTTCAAACTTCAAACTTTAATTCTTAAAAAAAAAAAATCCCATAGAAACATAAGACATGAAATGGTCAGATTTTCTAATTAGTTCATTTGCGCAGTGATTTGTTCAAGATGCATTGGTAACGGGCAAGACAAAGGTTTGAGATGAATAATAAATTCTGTTGGCTGTTCTTTTACAGTTTTGCCTCTGCGACCTCTTAGAAGAGGACTGACTGCAATATTAGCTGCAGGGAAATCCCATTGCCACTCAGTATCTGTAAAACTGGACTGAGAGAATTTCCTTCTTGAAGACTCCATCAACTTATACAGTTTGTTGGTTATTAAGAAGACTGTGCCCATGAAAGTGAAGGAGGGACAAAATCTACAGTTCTCAATTTGTGAGAAAAAATAAAAAGTTGTTTTAATCTGCATGCATTTTTGCTGGTTTTTGGGTTTTGATTATTAGCAAAATAATACACAACTTATACTTAACTGTATATACTGTGTGTGTGTATATATGCATAAATATATTCTGGGAAAAAAAGCTTCTATCTCTTTCAGTGATTCATAACCGTTTCTTCTCATTGAGTTGGACCACCAGAAAATACAATAATGTAAAGATGTCTGACTTTTGATGAGCCTGAACTAATTTGAAAACTAATGCAATAGAACCATTTATTCATTTCTCATCCCTTGTCAGTCTCAATGCAGAAACATCTGATGATGCCAAGCCTACAGAATGGAGACATCCAATCATTACTTTGGCTCTCCAGCAAATGTTTAAGCATTAATAGCATTTGCTCGTCTAGCGCTGCAGAATTTGGAATAAAACTAATGTGAGTGGTCACTTTTGGAGATTAGAGCATTGAGAGCATTGTCCTCTGTCAGATAGCACTGTATTGATCTGTTTAATATCTACAAATTACTATTGAACAGCAAAAAAAAAAAAAAAATTGTGACATGTTACTTGATGAGAGAAAGTGCTGGAAGAAGCTGGGAGAGGTTTATGGCTCGGCTTTTCAGTTTGCTGTCGCTCTTCGACAAAAAAGTCAGTCTGCTGTGTCATATTTCACTCTGATTTCTGAACAGTGGGAAGTAATTTCAGCAATAAAATATAAAATACTCTAAACACACTGAATATGAAAGAATCCCAGATTCTTAGAATCCTAGATTCTTAGAATTACTGCTCTGATCTCTGATAGGCTACAGCCGCCTGAGAGGATTGGCAGATTCAAACCTGCAAAAACTGAATTTTGTGGCACTTGGGGGCAGCAGAAAAAAGGTTGTGATCACAACACTGACATATCATACCTTGACCATTGACACCATTGACATCATACCTTCTAAGTTGATACACAGCAAACCTGTCGGCAGACAGTTTGGCAGCTCATTTACACAAAAAATTTCATGTGATGTGACCTTTTTTCGCTTAGTGTAGAATTTATATGAAAGCTTACGGTTTAGTGGGGGCATGCGTGACTGATGTAAATGTTTACAGGCTGCTATAAAGAGACTTTTTTGTGAGACCCATTGCTATGCGATCATGCCATCAGCTTCAATGGTTTCAATTTGTGCCGGCCTGGAGGACAGGGAGACCTGCCAATCAATACTCACAGCGATATAGACATCTTGTGTACTGAAGTATTCTGATTCATAGCAAAAGGTCAGTTCAGTTTGATATTTATGCTATTTGACTCTTGCACTTTGCAAATCCAGTGATATACCAAAGTCCAGACATATTTGGGTGTCTTGAGGGAATCCTTTTCCAAAGCATCAGTTTTCAGTATGGGAAAGAAAGTTTTACCATTTTTTATGTAGTCATATTTTTTTTCTTTTTGCCTGCAAAAATGTCAGGTTTTATATATAAACCTATCAATTGTTGAAGTGAAGCTGGCATGACTTGGAACTTGTGTGATGTGGCACCTAATGGGCAGGAGACACTTTGGTGGCAACGTTTAGGTGGGCGTGTGATCAAGTGTTGTTCTGGAGACACCTGGCTGCTCCAGCTAATCTATTCATTAAACCCCCTTAATGGCCTCTTGTGCTTCAGGATCCATCATGTCACAATAATGGCTTTTACGAGTGAAGGGCGCTTTTAACTGCATTTGACTGATTGGAAAAAGTGTCCCATTTCTGAGCAGAAGAAAAATGCAATGGCTGAACACACCATATTAATTTCATTGCCATGCCGGCTCAACCATTAACTGGTGGACTCAATTACGTCAATGTGGGTGACATAACAAGGGAAAGAAGAGGTTCATGGGTCAGGAATTTGATGGTCCACAATTTGAGATATTTTCCTCTGAAAGGGAGAACAGCCTCTCCAAAGGATGATGAGTACTCTTTGGTGAGACACAAGGCAAACATGTCTTAGGCAGCAGGAGGCACAGGAACAAAGACAAGAAAAAAGACAGAAGTAATGAAAGAACATGATGCAGAAAAAGATGGTGAAAGAAAGGACTCGGTGCACTCTCTCAAAAGAAAAAGGAAATGTACAGGAAAAAGATGTTGGTTGAGACTTATTGTAAAAACCACTGTTAAAAAACTGAATAGATTTAAATTCGTGTAAAAAAATCAATCAATGGCAGATATATATTTTTATCCATTGATGAAGATTTTTCTTCTCAGTTTCATTGTAACTTGAGAATCTTGAGCCAAAGAGTGAGCCAGAAATTTCCAACTCTCGACTTTGCTGCAGAGGCAGAAATGATGGCAGATTCTTGGGTCTTGGCCAGGCTTTATAACCGCATAACGTTTAACTTTCTATAAATACCACGGGACGCGGTCCAAGTTGATCAAGTGTGATTGAATCTGAAATGACTCCAACGACAGGAGCCAAGTTTCCTTAAGATACTTCAGAGGAACTGCTTGCCTCTGCCCAGCTTTTGACAGGGCACCAGCCTGAGTCACTCCACGGTTTCGTAAGGTGCATCAGAGTTATTCGAGCACAAGTGATGGCTGCAACACACAAAATCTCAAGCAGTACTGATATCTTAAAAGGGCAGTCGAGCTGGGTTTGTTGTTACATTAAGTGTAGATGGTCAACAATTTGGGCAGGGAGGATTCTTGGGTGCTCTGGAATATACAACAGGAGTCTAACAATCTTTTTAATTTCAGTGCTCAGTGTAGTAGCCACTTCGAGCTACAATTAGCATAGCTGATGGAACATGTTCGAACACTGCTGTCCTGCAGTTATCAGTATTTGAACACCTCCTTTTTTTTTGGCATGTGTCATAAGGTCTCAAAGGTGAAAAGAATCTCAGAGCTGAGCCATGTGTGCATCATCGTCTAGGGCTGTGAGAGGGCCTGCATTTTATTAGAAAATGTGAGTGGATGAAATAAATGATTGAATGATTCCCACAATGTTTTATATAGTCAAGCTGGCGAGCAGAAACGTTGCACAGCTCCAATCCGATTCCACCATATTTCTGCTAGTCAGGTCACTTCATTTATTCTTGTGTAATTATGATAAATAGGACTCCCGACAGGCACTTTTCGGAAGCACAAACTCTCCTTAGTGTTGCTCTGTTCGACCACAGCATTTGTAAGTGTCTAGCTATCGATTGCTGAGAGGTCTCTTTTTCTCGTTTGCTCCGTTTTCTTAAATACATGTGGAACAGATACAAGCAATTGCCCAGATGTTCAGACAGTGATGTCTAAGCCAGGGGGCCGACATCCCTCCCACGCTGCAATGCTGAGGCCCCTGATTGATGCTTTGAGTTTTCAGTGACTGAGTGTAATCTCCCTAATGTCTGGAGATAAACAATGTCAAACGCCTGGAAACTTAGAACGCCCTGCTTGCTCCTTGACATTTTACATGCTGCCTTAACTGATGACCTCCCGAAATGTTAGTACGACCGATCTGCTCAGCCACTTCTCCTGCTGGTTTAATGGACAGAACAACATGTTCAAGAGTGTAAAACCTGCTTTAAGCTGCATATCCTCCACTCCAGCCTGCTCCTGCTTAATCCTGGTAAACTCTCCATCCCAGGTGCTTAAACACAGTCACTCAACTCCTCGATGTAAAACCACAAAGTAACACCAGTTCCACCACTTGAACTTGTATTTAATCAGGTGGCGAGCCTCCTCTGTGGTGGCAAGCCACTGATTAGATTTGGAGATTGAGAGCCATTACGGGAGGCTGCAGCTGGATAATGACTTAAGTGCTGTTTCGCCTTCCTTTCTCTTAAGGAAGTGATTTATCTGGATGTGCCTGGCCTTAACTGACTGGGAGGTGCCCAATGGTATGCAGTGCCATTCATAGATCATATCACCCTGCTCTGACCCTATCAACACTCTCTGTCCTCCCAATGGTGATTTATGTCTCCTGTACATGGAAAGGTATGACATTACAATACTGGTTACATTCACAGCTTTTAAGATGGGTTCTTACTTTCACTTGTTCTTGTCCTTCACTTAGTGTGTCTCTAATATGTCAATTGTCCTGTGTAATTTTAGGGTGACGTGTTGAGGGGCTGGAGCTGAAATAACTAGTTGATCAATAGATCAGGAAAAATAATCTGCAACTATTTTGATAATTCATTGTTTTAGCAAAAGTTGTGAAAAATGCAAAACATTCTCTGGTTTCAGCTTCTCAAAAAGCAGACAGATTAACTGATAATGAAAATAATTGCTAGTTGTGGACTTTTTTAAATAAAAAGCTTGAACAATTGAGAAATAAAATGCAATTTGTTCAAATAAATCTGAAAGCAACACATAACACAATCCTAAACCTTATGTTGTTGCTGTTAGCTGCCTCACTGGAGTGACAAGCTGTTTGTTAATTTTTAGTAATGTTACCACAGACATTTTTTTAAAAAGGCAGCAGCTTTAATTCATGAGTTCAATCCAGAATGCCTCCACGCAAACTTCTCAGCGGTTTCTTTCACTTATGTTAAAAACTGAACTACAACAGCTTAATTTGTAGGGCATGCAATAGATAGTTTACCAATGCCCCCCAATAACTAAAGACTCCTACTGCTTAATATGAGATGAGAGTGTGCATTAGCAACTGTACCAAAAAAGACAACAAGAGAAACATAAAAACAGATCTTTTTTTTTTTTATTTGATTTTTAATTGACTTGTTATAGGAACAATATAAGAAGTGTGAATTACAAGCAATTAAGTGTCATGGAGAGTAATCAGTGTCACAGGGAAAGACATCCTCAACAGTATTTTAGTCAGTCATCGGTGTCCAATGGCTACTTAGTGATTTCCTGCATTTCCCAGAATGTCCTTCATTAAGCCCCAGAGAACTGGTGTGAACTGTTTCCATTTATTTGTTGACGGCACTACTGCAAGTATTGAAACCAGCGGTTGTAAATTGTTCCTCCTTTTCCAAGAATCCCAAGCACAGGTATTAGTCTGGGTTTAATCATTTACTTAACTAGTTATTGAAAGAGGAACAACAAATATCCACAGAACATCCGATATCCTGTATCAAGCTAACTTCACTCCATTGGTTTTTTTGTAGGTGGAGAGAGCAATAACAGCAGCTGCCAGCAGAGAAATACTGAGAATCGTGCCCCTTGAACAAACACAACATGTTTTGTATGGGACAGTGGTGTCACCGTTGTTCGGCTGATTGTTTTGAAGCCATATAATGTTTATATGGTTACCACTACGTTGCTACGTTCTGGGGCTGTAGCAGAGCCCGGAGAATAGACTACTCAGCAGATGTACTTCTCCTGCTGGTGTAGCATTGCTGTCTGGTGAAAACCATGTATCTCAAAGTTTTGTGACTTTAAAAACATTTCAGATAAGAAATAAAATAAAAAATAAAATAAAATAAAAAAACATTTTCACAAATCTCAAGGCAAGACTGTGTCTTTAGCTCGTAATATTTTGGAGATATATATTTTTCATTTGAGAGACACACTATGGGATATATACAGTAGATTGAACTGAGAGTGCGATGTGTGTTTTGCAGGTTCAACACTGACACAGTGGCACAGTATTTGAACTCAATAGCAATGATACCATTGTGTGTGCGACTCATGCATGTGTGTGCATGGTTAATGAGCCTCAGTCATGTCCAAGAGAATCAATAACACAATTCATGTGTGTTAGCATCAATTCTGAAGGTGTACTTTTTTTTTTTTTTTTTTAATATATTTACACACAAGATACTTGATTGGCTCAATAGAGCTGAGCAATTAAGATGACATATAGCATAACATTTGTTCACATTCAATAATACCATAGCAGCAGCAAAAGCAGCAGCAGACTTAGTGGTCATCGTGTCCCCCAGTAATAACTTACACAACGGTGGGCGTGTTGATCTCAGCTGGGGGAGGTCCGGCTTCAAAGGTTACCATATCGACTCAGTGCTCCAAAGTTTTTTGAGGAGTTGAGGGAAAAACTTTGGAGGACTCAGGATGCCCTGTGCAGCTCCCTGGGGTAAAGTGTGATGCAGACGACCCGAAGACCCTTGCTGAAAAAATGAGCACACATACATAAGCATGCATGTACAGTATAGATACACTCACCCACACACAGGAATAAAATATATAGACCCACAGACGCACACAGATGTCACATAAAAGACACACGCTGTCAGGTACAAACTAAGAAGGGGCATCAAGAAAGACTGTTTTATTTATTAGTCACACCACACTGTTTGCCCAATTGATTTTGAAAGGCCACAGGGATGTACAAACACACACAGTAGATGACCATATAGATCTTCAACTGAATTTAAAACTCAGCTCTTTTAAGATCTTTAATGGACAAGTGCATGTCCGTTTGTTATGCCTCTTTACTATTCACACACACTTTCATGCTCAAGCTCCTCTGTTATTCAAACACACAAGACAGCTAAGAAAGTAAGACTGAGGTGACGGAGGATGAGTCAGTAGCAGTTTGAGAGTAGCTGTTTCTTTCAAGCTGCAGTATAAAACTTTACTCAGGTGGCAGGTGCTCTGAACCAATGCAGTCTAAGGCAACAGTCCTGCAGTAAGTCCTCCTTCACAAAGGTGATAATGGTATTTCTGTTTCTGTTATCCAGCCTACCCTCATTCATTTAAATGGGGTGGTCAAACTAATAGAAACTCAGGATGCCCTGAGTTTCTATTAGTTTGACCTCAGTATAATGCAGGTCTCAGTATAATGCAATACAGCTCAACAGCAGAACAAACTGCATCAACGAAAATGACCATACAACTGAATCAACGCCACTCTGCAACAATTTCAATAAAAACTGAACATTATAACCTCCAGAAACTGTCATGGTCCGTAAATAATGCTTTGTTATGTTTTGTCTTGTGTCCGTGTTGTCTTGTGGTTTTCGCCTTCATTTTCTCCTCTTGTTTCAGGTTGCTTGCCTTCCTCTTGTTTTCCGCCAGTGTGATTGTTTTCTCAGCCCTAATTGTTTCCACGTGTTTCCCATTACCTCGTGTCTATATATTGTCTGCGTCTCCCTTTGTTCTGTGCCAGTTCGTCTTGTCCTCTGTCAAGAAAACCAGTGTCCTTATCTCGTCTTTGAGTCTCATGTCAAGTTTTGTTGTTCCTTTGCACTTTGATCTTTCTTGTTTGACTAGTTGCCTTGCCAATTGTTTAACCTTTTGTTCCTCGAAAGAGTGATTTTCTGTTCGTTTTGACTTTTGTTTTATTTTTCCCCTATTGGGTGATTATTGTTTTGTCACTTTATTAAATAAAGACTTTGCCTTTTTGAATTTTTGCTTTGGAGTCGTGCATTTGGGTTCAGTCCACGTTCAGTCGTGACAAAAATGCTCCTAACCTTGAATCAAAATCTCTCTAAAACAATTTTACCAAAATTCCAATTTGGGGGATGGGGGGTGTTTATGTTTTTATATTTAGTTTTGTTTCTCTGTTTAGTCAGTCCCTGAAATTCAGGTGTTTTATGGTTTTGTATTTTCTCTACACCTGTAAAGTACCTTGTAAGTCAGATTTTGGAAGGTGTAATGGAAATAAAGTTCAATTAAAAATATTAATACTTTCAAGGTTTGGCACTTCTGATCGTAACTTTTTGTGACTCATTTTCTCTGACTTATCTCTCTCTAACTGTCAGTGAAGGAGTTAGATGAACTTTATTAAAATGCAATTTTATTGGCAGATACAAATATTGAGGTGCATACATTTATCTTACTTCAGTTCCAAAACATTTCCATATTTCCATACTGAGCATGTTTTAAAGTACCACTGTGGTGCAGCAGTGACACAACTGATACCACACTGAGTTTGTTTTACTGCAGACTCGAACTTGAAGAACTAAAAAGAACCTCTTGTTATAAAGGGGGACAGTAGCCACAAACACAGGAGAGGAGGACCCAAATGCAGACCCCCAGGACAAACAGATGAGAGAATATAAAGTCCTTTTATTTTAAAACCACGCGAGAATCATCCAACACGGAGAAAAACTAACACCAGTCTCAAAAACTCAGAAGTCCTTATTTAATGTAATTGAACAAAAGAGAATCCAAAAGGAACAGAGGATAAGTCCAAGAGGTAAGGCAAGCAGGCCACAGGCCGAACACAGACAGGAAGCATGACAGCAGACAAACTGACAAGCCTATCACAAGACTTAAATACACTAGGGTAACCAGCAACAGGTGAAACCAATTAGGGTGGGGCAGACAATCAAAAAAGGAGGTAAACCAGACAAAGACAGGAAGTAGACTAAGACATGATACACGAGGGCTCGGGCTACAAAATAAAACAGGAAATACTAAACCAAACTCTAGAAGCCAAAACAAGTGTGACAAGATTTCCTGAACAATACTGAAAATACAGAGCAAACCCACCAAAACACAAGTAACAGGACTAAGAACTAAAGCCAGAAATACTAAACAAAACCTCAAGAACCAAAACAAGAGTAAATGACTTTAACCAGAAAACAACAACTCAAGAAACCAAACAGGAATTCACATCAGACCAAACTAATTCAACAAAAGTTCCAGATGGGAAGGCCTTCAAACCATAACGCCTCTTTTTGAAAGCAACAGTTAAAATATGTGTGCAGCATATGAGAATACATGAAAGCAATTTTAAGCAACCTATTTATAGTCTTCCGTGACCTGCTGGTTGAACTTAAGAAACAACGCTCAAAGTTTTGGACGGAAAATCAAATCAACTGACGAGAAACTTATAATTTAATAACAAGTAAGTGGTGTCCTGGTATGTTTCCATCAGCCCAGAATAAGTTAAGCAGCACGTTGGATGTGCAGGTCGAAAAGTGATGTAGGTACGTAGATGTGGCTTCAGACCTGGCAGCTGTCTATTCAGCAGTGATTTAGCATTTGACATGGGTGAGCTTTGTAGCTCAATAGCACTAAAAGGCTCATCCTGTCTAATGGGGTTCCTCTATGACGCAGACAAGGAAAGGCAACCCCTCCCCTCCTTTTACTCTGACATATAATCTTACGCACACACACACACACACACACACACACACACACACTTACCGTGCATCCATTTATTTTGTCCAGCCTGCAGAGACTTTGAGTGCAAATAGGCAGACAAAGACAGGGACACATACATGCTTATTTGTGTGCACACAGGTTCAGGCATGTGCACTCACAATCTACTGTACAAACACACACAAATGCTGTTCTGCACACTAATGAAAAGGAAGGGAATTGAGACGATGGTACACAACAAACAGTTGCGTAATTGCTTTTGAGAAACGGCTCTTGTCAAAGGCTGTCATCGATTGATCTTTGCTGAGGACAACTCGTTTGCTCAGTGTGTGGGAGGAGGCCCAGGCGGCAGTGATCAGTACTGGACTGACAGTGGTATCACTTTATTAACTTAATATGGTTTGATGTTTCACTGTAGTGGGGTGGGATGCTGTCATAGCAAAGGTTTTATTGCAAACTACAATAAACAACACACAATGTAATTTGGAGAAAGTAGAAGTCACACTATGGTTTGAGGTTTGAAAGTAATTTAATGGCTTTGAGCAGAGTTGACTCATTTGCATGGGTATGTGATATATAAAGTGCCACAAGTTCATTATTTGTGGTGAATCACATCATATTGCCTCAGATCAAATCAATAACATGCTGATTACATAAGCTGATTGTAGATGCTGGAGCAAAGTGTGCTAGAGTTGGTTCTATCCAAACAGCGTTATGAATGAAGAGCCCAGGAATGCGTCACTGTGTAGTATACATCCCTCCCCAGCAGATGGCCCCGCCTGCAAGTGCTTAGCTGGGAGGGTGGCAGTGGTTTTGAGGGGGGTGGGGGTGGGGTGGGGGCTTATTGATTTGGCATTTGAGATATAGCGTGCAGTGTAACATTTTTGGAAGGTTCTTAAAATATTTATTGCTGGTGATGCTTCTCCACGGCCACCAGTTTGCTTTGCTTCCTATTTAATTAATGACATCAATGTAAATTGGGGATAGCAAATGGTCAAAATGACTGGTGGATTTTGTGAATGGAGCACTTAGTGACTGAGGAATGACGTCAACGCAAAGCCATATCCCTTATTAGTGAGCCAGGACTGAGGGGAGGTGTGCCATTGGCTCACCGTAGCATCAGAGCGATGTGATTGGCTGCCGGCGGATAATTAAACACCTACACAGTCAATGCACAAATCCAAGTGGTGGGATATATAGGCTGGTGCGTTGGCGCTGCATGCAACAGAATCAAGAGTTGTTCTGCAAGTTGAGAGAAAGTCAACTTCTTGTGTTTTGCATAGAGATACATAGAGATATATATTTATTTATTTTTTTCTGGGTGATTATCACTGAAGGTAAGTACTTACTTTGAATGCTATGTTGGGTAAAGTGTTGGACTATAAATGTTCCTGATAGGCCGTTTGCATGTGTGTGCAGATCAGAGGGGATATGGACACAGAGTCACTGCGTTAGACTGCGGTGACGTGATTGTATTGGTAATGGGATTGGAGTGTCGCCACTGGGGTCACCAGTATCACCACCACCCATTTTGTGAGGGTCAAGTCTGCTACTCGAAGGCCAAAGACTGAGATAGAGAAAGGCAAAAGGCAGAGAGGGGAAGAAAGACGAAGAGGAAGAAAGGGACTCAAAAATGAGAAGACGCTGAAGTAAAGAGCAGCAAGTAAAAGAAAGAAGAGATAGACAGGAGGAACCAGGTTTGAGTGTGAGTGTGTGTGTGAGTGTGTGGGTGAGGGAGAGGGAGAGAGAGCGAGTGCTGGCAGCTCATTACACTAATGCACTGGTTCCTTAGGGAGCTGGCAAAGCCTGGAGTCCCCCCCCCCCTTCCCTTTCTCTTTTCACCCCTCCTCATTCAGCGCTAGCAAGTGCTACATGCATCACACAGTCGAGGACCCCCACCTACCCTCACACACACACACACAGACACACACACACACACACATACAGACATGTCACACACTGAGACCTGAGGCGTACGACACGAGAGAACTACCTGTCCTGTGCTCTTGGCTGGATGTTTTGGAGGAACAGTGCGTTTTGCAGAAGAAGAGTAGGGGGGATTGTTATGTGGCTCAAGTTTGAAGGGGTGTTGTGTGGAAGTAAAAGCAAGGAGGTTCAGCAGGAGACCAGAGCTAAATAGTGGCAAGCTGAGATGTGGGTAGAGCTGAGCTCACCTCTCGGGGAAGTGACAGAAACCTTTTTTCTTGTTGCAAGTTCTTCCCAACAGCACAAGAGGATCAGACATTTGCAAGTATATTTTTTAGATGTATACTGATGATTTTTCTGTGACTTGACAACTTATTTTAGCGGTGTGTGTGTTTGTGGGTGTGTGAGAGAGTGTGAACGGCAGCAGTCTTGTGCACAAGCAGCTGATGGGGATGTCTTTCTTGCTTATGTAGGGGACCATGGTTATGTTGAAGATCTCTGCTTTCCTCGTTGCCTACGCCCTGGTCATTTGCCAGATGTACTGCTCACAAGCCGCCCCTGCCAGGTGAGACGCTCAACATTCGCATTTAACGCTTCAAACTCTCTGCTGACGTGCATTTTCTGGCAACTTCAAATGTGTGGAGAAGTAGAATGGACTTAAAATCCCAAATTGTTAGAATTACAAGCAACCAGTGGACGGAGTGGAGAGGTCGAGACTAAAAGGTACCTAAAAAAATATGGTAAATATTTTTTTCTGACTGTATCAAGTATACTTTTTCTTTTTTGAAAAATATAGTCAAAATATTTTCGGCGCTGATAGAAAAATATGAGGAATTGGGGAAGGATTTGTGTATGTGAGGGACAGACGGATGGAAAGACGCTCAAACATTCATAGATACATAAGTCTACAGCAGATTGTACAGCGTGTAACAATATGCATGCACACAAACTTTAAATACATTTGTTCTGGTTAATCTTAATTGATGATGCTAAATTTTACGCTCAATTTTTTAGGTTTAAAGTACTTTTAATTAAAAATAAAAAGTCAATGTAACTCCCACAAATTTCAATTTCCTAATAAATATTTAAAGTTTGTGTATCCTATTGTACCCATAATCTGACCGGACAAAACTAACTAAACTGTCAGTTTAACTGTTTAAAGGGGACTAATGGAAACAAAAAAAGAACCAAAAAAGTGAAAAGAGACAGGGGAAAAAAACTGCAATTCACTTTGGGGGGAGATAAATGCGATCTATATATTTATATGAAGCCCCATTCAGGGCACTCCCCACACTGTTCCCATGAAGCTATCGATTTAGTAATAAATCTAAAGGCGGCTGCACATCAGCCCCTCTCTCAGATGGGGCACTTTCCGCAGATTGTTTCCCCGCATTGGCTGGGGGCCCTCCAACTCAGACGTCATCCCTCTCAGAGCTGGTGACGTCCCAGCCAACCCCCCTGACCCGTCTTATCCATCCAGTCAGTCCACCAGCACCCTACCCCACCCTAACACCCCCACATACATCCCCCACCTTTCCATTGAACTGCAGGTGATAATTCTACCGAACAATTTAATGCTGATCTCATTGCCTGTTCTCCCACAACCCTTTCGACCCCTAAACCTCCCTGCTCACCCTCCCTTCTCCACAGACCGGGTTTAGAGTCCATGTCAGACCGAGTCACGCTCACGGACTACGAGGCGCGAAGGTTACTCAATGCCATTGTGAAGGAGTTTGTGCAGATGACAGCGGAGGAGCTGGAGCAGCAGGCAACTGAAGGAAACAGGTACGGATGACTCTTCTTTATTTTAACCCTTTTTAAAAGAAGTTCTTTAACATTTCCTCCCTGTGCAGAAACAGACAGTGAAGGCTGACTAATGACAGGATAGAAAGGTAAAACTGGCAGCTCTTTTTTGGGTTGCCGTGCTGGACTTTATGCAGAAACCGTATCAGTTTCTGGTTTCACTTTGACACCACTGAGGATGCGTCTTTTTAGTGCCCTACTTCAATCAGGCATAGAGGTATGTAACTTCTCAGCAGACCGAGAGAGAGGAAAACAGATCATTTCTGAGAAAAGATGTTAAAACAGACAAAAAAAATTCCCTATTCTCTGTCACGACCCTGCTCCTGCATGGATGAGTTTGATTTTGACTTTGTTTGAAGGGTCTACTATTTCCAGCCTGCCTGCCGGGCATGTGAACAGTGTATGCCTAACGGAACGAATAAGTGTGCATGATGTCAATTAAGTGGAGTTGCATGACAGTGGGAAGCGATTGGTTTCTGTTTGTTCTGTGGGTGTAAAAGATGTGACAAGAGGGGATTGACTGGAGATGGGGGTGGGGATGGAGGTTTTGGCGCATGAGGGGATGGATGACAAGTTCTTTGAATGATGGGAAAGGGGGGAAAGCATGATGCTAGCGTTGGGTGGGATGGGGTGTTTTTATTCTTACTTGAGATAACTGTGGTGGCATGAGAAAGAAATGCATGTGAGAGAAATGGTGCGTGAATGGAGGGAAAAAGAAAAATAGAGATAAAGAAAGTGTTGTCTGCATGTTTGCCCATATCTATGAGCCTGTTCTCTGCATGTGTTTTGTGTGTCCCCTCCCCGACAGCATGGACAGGCCCCTAACCAAGCGCTGCTCCAACCTCAGCACCTGTGTGTTGGGCAAACTGTCTCAGGAGCTGCACAAGTTGCAGACGTTCCCTCGCACGAACGTGGGAGCAGGAACGCCCGGCAAGAAGCGCAGTGCGCCTGAGAGTGACAGCTATGCAAGCTACGGCGAGACGTTTGACAGCATCTAACCCCTCCTCATCCTCCCTCAGCCCCTCTTTTATCTTTACTGAGTCTTCTCCTCCTCCCTCTCTTCCTTTCCTCCTCTCCTGTCCTCTAACTTTCCTCATCCCAGTTTCTTCCTTATCATTTTTGGAGTGGCAAGTGCATGTTGATTTTACCTGCTTGATTGACATGAGAAGAATATGACCTTTAACTGCAACCAGCTTTTCAGTTCTTTTCTCCTTTCCCCACTTTTTTTTGGCAGAGAATGATTTGTTCCTGTCGTTTCAGACAATCAGACTTACTTTACGTAAATGTAATTCAGGAGCCGGTTCAGACATCCATCTTTGTGTACTGTACGTGAAGTAATTGATGGCAATTCAAAGCCCCTAAAATTTAAGAGTTAAGAGAGATCACTTAATCGAACCATTAATAAATGATCCACTCATGCGACACCATGTTTGTTGTTCAATAAACTTATTTTTCTACCAGGAAGCCTTAGCTCATTTTCATTCTTAGGGACACTTTCAAACAGTCAGTGGTTACTCATTTGCAAATATGGACATAAATAGGGTTTTAAAGCAACTGATAGTGCACTTCAAATGATCTCTGAAGTTCTCATCGAGTCCAAAGGTAAGAAAAATGACAAAATACAGACAATATACGATTCAGCTGTGCATGCTTGATGTATATTTTTAGCTGTAACTGTCTTATCATCATGTTTTTCTGTGCTGTGAAAATAACGTTGATAAAAATGTGTGTGTAGGTCTAGATGGTATGGATGAATGTCACACCTGATCTTAGCATTGATCCCTTGTTTGCTCTCCTGAAGCAGCGTTACAGCACAGAAGCGGGCCTGCAACACGGCAACCTGTGTGACTCACCGCCTGGCGGACTTCCTCAGCAGGTCGGGAGGAATGGGCAACAGCAACTTCATCCCCACCAACGTTGGCGCCAAGGCCTTTGGCAGGCGGAGGAGAAGCGTTCAGATGTGAACACTCCAAAACCTTCAGGGAAATGGTAAATAAGGATGCATATTTTTCTCCTATCTTTGTTCCATGACTCTGATTTGTACCTGTGTCAGAAATTTAAATCTATTTCCACATTTGCTAATTAAAGAAGTCATAACAAGTTGCAACACAATGTTTTAGAACAGAGGAGTTAAAGAAGAATTAATTTTTTATTATAAATTGATTCACATAATTTTACGCTTTACATCTAATGTTTTTACTTTGTCTTTCTTTCTTTCAGAGGTTGAAAAAAGAAAACATCAGAAAAAACCTGAGAACAAAAACCAACAAAAACAAAATCGAGCTGAAAATAAACATTGAACTGGCCCTTTATCCACTCTCTCACATTCTTATGGAAAAAAAAAAGCCGTCACAGGACTCTACGTCCCCATTTCCATTTTCCTGTCAGTGAAACCTTTTGCTTTTGGCAAATAAGAGAAAAAAAAGAGAAAAAAAAGAGAAAAAAAAGCACTTTAGTTTCTGTATATGAACAAATGAACTCCTGAAGAAAAAAAAAACATCCTAATGGTTCCTCTTTTTTATACATGACTATCATTGGAAAATAAAATGAAAGCAGCAGTGGTTATCACCTTATTTTTTTCCTCCTTTCACCTCGTTAGAGCACATTTCTTCCATGCGATGCTTCCCATTTGAGATCCATACTCCTACATTTTCCATATTCCCCTTTCCTCCCAAGTGTGCCAGAGGGACGCTATTAAAGATCAGCCTACCCAAGGCCCCCCCCACAACGGCTGTTGTCTTGTGCCTTGATGTAGAACAATTTACATGAACATGATTGTACAGTTCGAGACGATAAAGAAGACCAGAGCGAGGATGAAGAGAATGAAGACAGATTAATATTGTAAACAATATTGTGAAAACAAATTTCAGCAAGATTAAAATGTATTTTAGATACACTCGGGTTTGGGGTACTTGTGTTGTTTTTCAAAGGTTTTTAAGCATATAGGTGTAGAAAGAGACAAACGACTGAGAGGAGGCTGAAAAGCTTATATTTGTACATTACTTGTCGGAATATTAATTTGTCCATAAATTATAAATGATAAATCTTAGGTAGAATAGAGTGATTTGTAATTCAATGGTTAGAAACTTGATAATATTGCTCACTGACAGATATGCTCTCACATCCTGAAAATTAGTTTCACACACTATATTATAATATCCTATTTGGCAAAGTAAAAGCCACAGTCATACACTGTACAGTTGCACAGTTTGGGTCACTATTGTGTGCAGCGACGGTCTGCAGGAATAAACACATCAGATTCATGGGGAGGATTTCCTGTCCGACACCACAGCAGCATGGATGTGTTGAGATACATGATAATACGAGAAAAAAAAAAGTGCATGGGTAATTGCTTAATAAAAGGCAGTCAAACCTGCAGTCAGACTTGTCCTTCTTTAGCTCCAGTGGATGTAAACGCACACCACTCAGTTCAATCAGAATCGCTATATACTGCCATTTACATAAATTTGTTCTCTGCATACAAGTTCAAACATTATACAAGAGATTGTCTTTTTGGCATCGGTGCAGAGACATCAACATTTTTTTGAGCTTGGCGGGACACAAAATGTATTCTCTTTTATTTCGGATGCAGCTTACACAACAATATATTGTTTGAGCTGTCTTTACATACTGCACTTAAGCCAAGTGACAGTCTAGCTCACTTTTAATCATCAAATGCGCAGTGACATGTAGGATCCAGGATGATTGAACATTTTGGAGTTCGCTTGTTTTTACAGCAGCACTCCAATAGGTGGCAATGCAATTATCTTTACAAAAGTTTCACTGGAGCACTGCAGAGTCTAACAGGTCTGACTCCCGTCACAAAAGCATTAAAAACAAATAAATAAATAAATAAATAAGTCTGCACAGGTGATAACTCTTTGCCAATATTTTTTTCAGCCCCCCTCAGCAGATTTCCTGAGGATATTACATTTTGTTTATTTGCACAACTGATAAAGAAAATCTCAACCTTAGCTGAGTGAGTGATGAAGTGGTTTCATAAGGTTTCTATGGACCACAGTGAGGCCTGCTGAACGCTCCTGTAGGAGTACCATAAACGGAAATTATCTACCAAAGCTTCAAAACAATGATTTTGTGGTTTTGAGGGGTTTCCATTTATAAGAATAAAGTAAATTGCCTTTGAGAAGAGGATGCTTTACTGCAGATTGTAGCTGTGTGACAGTAAACTCCTATGAGTCAGTGACTCATGAAGATCAACTTCCTGCTGCTGATGCTGACACACATAATGCGTCATATGAACAAACTTCTCTCTAAAACAAAAAAACAAAACGAAAGGTTGTGAGATCAAGTCCTGGTCCAGCTGAGGAAATCCAGACACAGAAAATAATGAAATGCTCATCTTTTCTTTTAAAATTAGCACTGTCGTATCCTTCAGCAACACAATGTACCCTCATCCGTTCCAACTAGTCACTGCTCAAGAAAAGGTGAACATCATTAGTGAAAAATAAAACATGAATCTTGATGTATTTAGAAAGGCAGCAACAGGAAATAAAACTTAAATTAATTTCACATAAATCATGTGAATTTTACAAACTAGAGCTGATAACTCACATGCAAATACAAAATTACACATTTTTATGCCGTACTTCCCAGCAGTAACACACTGTGTTTGCACTGCCAATGCTTTCAAATTATTAGCAGTGCAGTGTTTCCAGAAAAATTCACAGACAGAGCTTAAAAAAGTACTTGAAGGGGAGGATAAGGGGAGAATAAAGGCCCTTCAGTTTTGGATGACAAATATGGGATGTACGTTTGGAAAAGTGAGGGGATAATGAGCCCATTCAATAAGGGTGAAAGTGAAAAACAGGATACACTTGATCCTATTTGGTTGCACGGATGAATGCCAAGTGTGCACCAGAGCAAATACAGGATATTTGTCACTGTGTTCATCGCACCCAAGCACACAAGAACTGTGGGTATTGAGAAAACAAGATGTATTCTTGTAAACCTTTTAATTTTAGATGAAGTCCACGTAAAAAAAAACAACAGAAAACAGCAAATATCAACACCAGACATGCTGTGTCCACACTACAGACACGTAAAGCAATAAATGATTGGTTATGAAGCCAACGGTTCAAGTGGATGACTTATTAATTTCCAGATGAGAGGATATGTATGACTAATATGTGAACTTATGCTATTTGAGTATAAACAGAGAAGGGGATTTGTGCTCTATTCCCCCTCAAGCCTTAAAACCCTCATCTGTCAGTTGTTTTTACAGTCTTTCCACTTGTGCTCTCTCTCTCTCTCTCTCTGTGTCTCACTATCTGTCTGCTTGTCTGTCTGTCTGTCTGTCTGGGGAAAATCAGCGCTGAAGTCGGAGCCATGCTGAAATCCACACGGAAACTTTTCCTGCATGACTGAGGAGGAAAAAAATACCCCCTCCTCTCCATATTCTGATAATTGAGGGGGACGGGAGATTGAGGGCTGATTCGTGGGTTGGTTTGGTTTTAAGCTTCTTTCTCAGCAGTAATCTAACAATCCCACTATGCCAATGAGAAAAGCAGTCATAATGATACACAGCTGCTTTGAATGGGGCCCTTCTATTTGGAAATTAGATGGTTCGTATAAGAGAAACCGAGAAGCAAGCCCCCATCTCCACAGAGAAGACGTGCCACTAGTCCAGTTCCCAGAAAAATACACCACAAATGCATTTCAAGACCCGAGGCTTTGGGAGATGCTCCTTTTTAATGTTTTAAAGGAATAGTCTAACATTTTGGGAAACAGAGAGCCGAAACTATGATGTCAAATCCAGGCTAGCCTCTGTTCCACCAGCTTCTGTAGCTGAACGCGATCTCTCATTCAGCATTTCTTTCATCTGCCTCAAAAATAAAGCATGTTCCTGGGCTTTACTTTCCAGTTTTACGTTGAGAGACACACTGGCATCCACTTTAATGCTTACTATTAGAAGCTGAAACCATCATGATTTTACCAAAGTTTAGCAACGATAACGTAGAGAGGATACAAAAACTACTTATGTTTTACTAAGTATGTCTGTTTTAAGCAGGCTTTAACATACACCATTTCCCATAATCCCTAGACCACAGCAGGCTGAACATCAGCGGCCTGGACGAAACAAGTAGGTGTATTTCCCCAAATGTCAAACTATTCCAATAAATAATTGTGTCTAGCTAAGGATTACCTTTACACATAGCAATGTGCCTCTAACTGTGCTTCCATGACCCCTCTCCTGGCACCTTTTCCAGGAAATGAGGTAAAAATTTGTGAGGAAATTTGTTGTTTACATTCAGATTTAGAATAAAACTAATATTTATTGACTCTATACAGTGTAACAGGCCCTTATGTGCACATGGAGGTGCGTGTGGTGCCGCCCCCTTCACATAATCACATGGTAATTATTCACTCAAGAATACGTAGCAATATTAACTGCAGCAACCCAGACCAGCTGAGTCTTGCTCGTAATGGGAAACAGCAGACTGCCGTTTATATTTTCATTTTCCTTTCTCATTTTTAAAGCTCCCAATTTTTCCATAAGGTAGTCATTTCCAAGGCTGACGTGAAACCAGACACCCAGGAGCACTCATGGTGAAGGGCCAGAAACAACACAAGGCCGGCCCGACATCCTCTCACCTTCCCCAAGCCCCCTCTCCTTCGTGTGCGACTGTTCCTGGGAAGGTAAACACGCTTTCACTGTGTCAGAAATGGGATTTCATTCTGCTGCCATTGCAGTTCCTTCATCTGGCCCTCTTTTCTGTCCCTCCCTCTCTTTCTTCTCCTCCCCTCACTCCCTTTGCTGCCACATCTGGAACCCAGCCCCTCATTTATTTATGTGGTCTGTGTTGTTTCTTTTCTTATTTTTTTCAAAAGTCTCATTTAAAAGTCCTTTACCTTGTCTTGTTGGCAGTTTCTCTCCATCTGATGAGGTCTGCAATTACATCTCGCCATAACTGGTCACTCTGCAATTACATGCTCCACCACAGAATCTTTCTCCCCCCCTTTTCTGCACAGCACCACTGCTCATATGGCAGACCGAAATAGAATAGTTTCATGTCTGTTTGGATGGCGGCCCAGCTGAAACTATGCTCCGCCGCTTGACTGACAGTGGGATGTGGGCTTTTTCTCCCCAAGAAAAACCTTTAAGGCTGGTCACGTTTAGACGTTTAGAGCAGTCTCACTCGAGCAGGCTTCGGTGGTGGTTGGCCCAGCTGGGCTCCAAGAAGGGAAACAGGGCAACACAGAGACAAAGCCAGAGTGAGTGAAAGAGAGGACACAGACAGACAGTCTGCAGGGAAGAAGACAAGAACCACGAGCTGAAACTATGAACCCTCCTGGGAACACTTAATCTTTGAGTCGCTGACCAAACGAACGGGTAAGTTTGGCAAACAGTTCAGTCTTATCTCAACTTCAGGGAAGGGTGAAATGATGCTGTGTACATCCATGAGTCTTAGATACCAAATCTCAGACAATTTAAGCATAACTCAGTAGGGCAGCATGTTGCACCTGATTTAAATACTGTAAAGGTAATAGAGGATATCCCCGTCATATCCTCTGAACATCCTCCATGGCAGTGCGGTTGTTCATTCGTTCAGGGGCAGACAGTCATTACAACAGAGTATTTTCCAGCTGGCGATGCAGTTGTTATATTGTGCTAGGTGCCTGCAGCACTTTCAAACTCATTTAAATGGGTGGTGATTAAACTGATGTAAAAGCCTTTTTCCTTGTTTAAGTGTTCTTGACTGGTGTCCAACTCTGTTTTTTTGTTTAATCACATAAACCTTGAAGACTTTCTATAGATGTCATCTTCATTCTAACGTAAAAAGCTTCTGATTTAAAAGGCAGCCTGAGTTTTTGTGGCACTTAAAGTTTATGCGAGCCCCTCTGGAGTCTGATATCTTTTAAATTCAAGAGGATTTTAAGATTTATGTTTTACAGTATCATCTTTGCCAAAAAAGTTTAAATGAAGTATAATAAATAAAATAAAACAAAACAAACAAACAAAAATCCTCAAAGAAACATCTCAGACAGACAAATAAACTCTATACCAAAATCTAAAGAGCAACAGGTGATGTTCATTATATTCATCAGGCTGGAGAAATCCAAATAAAGAGAAAAGGAGGCACAGTTACTGACAAAAGTGATCAGATTATAGGTACATTTGGGAATATAGTGATGTTTTGACATTGTCCAGGCTTTACAATAAAAGGCCCATACAAACCTTTTGCTGAGTCAGCTGGTTTTCTTAAACCCAATGACAACAGCGTTACACTGAGATCATGTTCGTGTGGCTAGTTCCGTCTAAATCACTGATACAGTACACGGCCGTTAGCATCCCTCTTGTGAGAACTTGTACTTGCTAATTGACGCCTTCAAGATAAATCTGAATGGTCCTTTCTGGATGCTGCTCAGTGTTCTCAGTCGGAAAATATGTTTTGTTTTTGTTCTGAGTCACGCCGGAGCTGAACACCATAGTGGCTATAACTGTTTGGAGTAGGCTGATCTGGTTTGTGTGGGAGCGATGGTAGCTGAGACTGTGGAAAACAACAAAGATCACAGTGGGGCTGACGGTAATGATGAGGACACAGCTACCACACGTCTTTACTACAGGCTTCTGTGTGTGTGATGTGGTGGTGGAGAGATGTGTGTTTGAGAGAGAGAGACAATTAGAGATTACAAGAGAGCTGTGTTATTATGTCTTTCCATATGTCCTCAGCATGCATGTATTGGACAGTTAGAGATTAGACATTTGAACTGATGTACAGTGTGCGTCTATACACTAGTAAGTGCGTACGATTTTTGTATCTGATCTTTATCATTTCACACCTTTGCTTCTCTAGCCCAGTCTCAGTGTCCATCATTTGCCCTTCATCAGACTTTAACTGACCTCACCTTTGCACTTAGAGTCTGTGTGTGTGTGGAAAAGGGGGTGGAAGTTCTGAATGATGACATGAACTAAACAGAGAATCCGTTACCAGGCCCAGAAGCATTCTGTGGTCGTGCCAGTCAATGTTGTCACTATGTAATTATATGACAAACAACAACACACAGAGCTGGTTAGTGAATTATAGATATGAACTTCCCTTTCCTGAGTGCATTGTTTTTAGACAGGCCACCAGTTTGGTTTAGACTGAAGTATTGCAGCAAACACTGAATGCCATGTTATGTTGTATAGACATTCAGGTTCCCCAGATGATGAACTCTACAGACTTTGGCGATCCTCTAAATTTTCCTCCAAAGCCATCGTAAAGCTGACGTGAAGATGACTGCGGACTGTCCCCTCAATCAACTTGTGTGTCAGAGTTCATAGACATATGAGTTCAGTTTTCAGAGTATTTGAGGAGGGATGAATGTTGGGAATGGATCTCTGAGGACTTATGGGACGTTAAAGTTGCAGAAGAAGCTGAAGCATCTTCACTGTCTTGCTCTGTTCCTGTGTCCTTACACACTAGCCAGCCTTTCATTTGATGACTGACTTCTTCTGACTGTTACCATTTACGTTTAATAATAACCTATATGAGGCCAGGCTGTTTATAGATGTGATAGCTGCTTTTATCCCTCCTAACAGCGAATTATAGCTTAGCATCACTTGTCTTAAGTTAAAAGTATTAGAAAAAGAGGTTTGTCCTTCAAACTCGGTTTTAACGGGTCATTTAACATCAGCTGATAACAAGGTACGACAGCCACTTCCTCTGAACATCTGTTCAGCACTTCTATCTAATAATACATGACTGGTTGGGGATAAATGTGGAAGCACAGTAACCCTCTGCCATGCATTCTCCTTTTGCTTGTCTGGTGAACAGCTGAGCAGGGTGTGGCGTGGTTAACATGAACCGCACATGCAGGTGTGGCCCTCACTGTGCTGTCACACTGTTTAATTAGGTTTTCTCTCCACGGGCGGGGGGGATCTGAGGGTTTCCGTTGTAAAAAAAACAAATCTCTCCTCAGTCTCATCATTGTCTTGAGACATTAAGAGAGTACCTTGCCAATACAGTCTGATGAGTAGTGACTATCACTGAGGGTGTAACTGAACTTTGTGACCACAGCTAAAGCTGGAAACATGAAACTGCAGTTGGCTCCACACAAGTCTGTTTTTTGAGGAACAAGTGCCAAAGCATTGTGTACTCAAACTGTCTTGGTTTGAGGTTCTTCATAGTTGCTGACAACAAGTTGATTCACATTCAAAGGGTGTACAAAGCTGAGATCTCACTCTTGGACCTGGACATGGCCAAGTGTCTGTCACTCTCGATTAGTAGCCTCTTTCTTCTGGATGAGGTAGCTTCTTTCTTTCTTTGCTGCTATTTTTCCATCCCTCCTCGTTGTGCCTGTGTGGCCCTGCTGGAGTCAGGACCGGGTCATTTTGGTTCTCCTCCCACAAGTCTGGTGATCCCCAGAAGCTACTTCTCACACAGCTCAGCCTGTCCGCTGACTGTCTTGGTCCAGATGCACATTAATTGTATTTTCTACAGGGAAAACAACAGCGTTACAGTTCTTTTCTTTTGATTATTTTCTGTATTTTTTCCCCAACAATATATAATGCATTATTTATTAACTACATATCAAATGCCATCATACAAGTGCACAGCTGGTTGCATCAAAGCTAGGCATTTTAAACTGTAAACTTTCAAAGGGACACTCAACTGCGCAAAAAAAGAGGTAGGGGTAGCCGTGGCTCAGTGGGTGAGTGGTTCCATGCACTGAAGTGTCCTTGAGCAACACATTGAGCCCTAGCTGCCCCTGATGTCCGGGCCATGCTTGCCTTGCACAGTATCTGTGTTGCCACTGATGTTTGTGCATAAGAGGTGCTTTGATGTAAAAGCACTTTGTTAATGCAGTCCATTTTTCAGTCCATTACAAGTATGAATTTAATGGAAATTTTTGCTATTGTGCAAATTTTCTTGGCACAAAAATACAAAACTCTTATCTGCACTTCAGAGTTTTAAAGAACAGAGATACAAGCCAGGGCATTCTGTGACAAATGTAAAACACCTATACATGTGCATGGCTTCAACAGCAGCAGTGGCTGTAGCTGCTGTCTTTGAGTTCCTGACCTTTGACTCTGGCGGAGTACAGACAACATCTTCCCCCGCACAGAACCAGCTGCCTGCCTCTCTCATTAATCACAGAGGCAGTTTTTATGGCAAACAACTGTGATCAGAGAAAGTTGCGCAAAACTTGGTTACAAAAAGTTGTGTCTAAAAAACCTCCTGCTGTTGATTTACACATTTATTCATCATAGGAATGTGATCTAATAACAATAATAAATACTTAACACAAAGGAATCAGCAACCCAGCAACTTTTTAATCAGCAACTCTCGTGGCTAAGTAAGGACATTTCTAACAAGCTTGTTAGACATGGTGGCATAGCATTGACATAACGTTGGACTACAACATGAAGTAGCACCCGTGAATCTCATGAGAAAGCCCCACTTTAATATATCTTACGTCAAAATATATACATATATATCCTGCATGTGCGTCATGTGAAAATGTTTGACGCTGCTTTATTGTACGTAATGGTGACTGTTGACACATCACTGCAGTAGCGTTCATGACTCAGTGGAGGCTCTCTCATTGGAGTGGGGGCTCAATTAGGAGAGTGCAGGTATAAATTTTTGTGTAGGTGGGCCCAGTATGGCAGCCACTCTGGGGCCTAAGGCTGGGAGATAAATCAATATCAGACTGGTTGAATTAGAGTGTCAGCTTGGAGCTTCTCTCGTGTTGACCTCCTTTCTTTGCTCTCTTCTTTCCTTTCCATCTCCATCTGCTAATTGGAGGGAGGTCATGGCTTTCTGGGCTTCAGTCTATTTATCTGTCTTTTCTGTGATTGCCCTCTGCTGCATTTGCTCTGTGGCCCTTGTAATGGTTCATTGGGGAGATCATGTGAGGAAATGAAGGCTTCAGTACTTCTGCACATCTGTATGCTGTGTGATTCACTGAGGATAGAAAGGTCACCGCTCCCTCCTCCTTGTGAATAAGTCTTGATGCTGTTGAGAGCACTTCAGGGAGTCTTGACGAGTTACTACTCCTTCTCTCTAGGGTTGTCACTTTTTCTTTGGGTAGCCCCCGCACTCTCACTACTACTACTTGTGGCTCATACAGCAACTCAGAGGAAACATTTTAAAAATGTAAAACCAAATATTTTAATTGAATTCTCTGAATAAAGGTGATTATGATCTCCAAAGCCCCACAGAACATGTTTGCAAACGAGGTAACCTCTGTTTTGTAATTCATTATGTCACACCTGCAACTAACTTTGATTTTCATTACTGATGCATTTGGCAGTTATTTCCTCCATAAATCAATTATTTGGTCAAAGAAATGTCACAAAATAGTGAAATAAGTCAAGTTTGTTTAGTTCAACAAGCCAAAGCCCAAAGATATTCAATTTATGAATGATATACAACCTGAACCAAGAGAAGGGAATTATTTTTTGCATGAAAAATTACATGAACAGTTACTTGATTTTATAAGTAGCTAATGGTTCATTTTCTGTGGACTGACTAAGTGATTATCCAGACCTGGTTGTACATATACAGTATGTTATTTCTTTGTATTTGTAAGTAAACCCTCTCACCGTGCTTTCCTTTGTTATTGTTATGCCCTTTTTTTATTTCAACACTTGCAATAAATTAAACTCAATAAAACTCAAATGTTCTGTTAGGCAAAACCTGGATGACAGCAATAATTTTTATCAAAGGTGTTATACCTTTTAAATGATGCATATCTAATCGTGAATCACACTTTTTAAGTATTTTTTTCTGAGAATATTCTGTGCATCTTAAATGAGACATGGCAGACCGTTTTCAAGACCTAATTACCCAGAAAACTCTCACATGTTTACTTTTAGTGCCTGAAGAGGAAAAAATAGCACTGAAGTGTCACGTGTGCTCAGTGGGCACATATGGAGCTTTTCTTGCATACCTTGCGATTTTTGCAGCCGAAATTTACTTATCACATTGACCCCATATGTGCCCCATTTGGTCCGTGCCTTCAGTTCAGTGGTGGAATAACAGTCGAAGGAAAATGCCTTGAAAAATTCCACCCTGCCCTGACGTGCTGCCTGTGTTCCTCGGCTTAGATCTGGCCAGTGGAGCTCCACCCCTGACTCTTACTCTTCCCTTCTTCCCTAAAACCCACACACATGGACCCAGCCCACCTAATTTACTCCCACCTCCTAATGTCAAACAGCTGTAGAGTAGACTCTCAAGGAATTGCTGCTATTACGTCCTCCTTCCCTCCCTCTCTGCTCTCATTTTCTCAGCCATTTTGTGTGTGGCCCCTAATATCAGGTCACTGACTGGCGGTGTCTAAACCAACCATACATTCAAGGTTTATTTATGACTTAAGTGTTGTATACGAGGTCATGAATTTACATCGTAAGTGCCTGTGGGCGGAGATGGATAGACGACAGGTGGCCATAAATTGTGTGTATGGATCATGCTTGACTCCTGTGTTTTGTAGTTGCATGGTCTTTCTGATGTGTAAAGCTGGGCCGTAACTGGGCCTATGCCATTTCAACTGACGGAGCTGCGTGACATAAATTCCAGTGAGGTCATTCTCCACGTGATTGACAGGAGAAGATCAGGCAGTGATGCTGAGGGTTGAGAGCTCCTGCTGCTGTCGGGAATCTGCTTCAAAGGATTTTGGCCACATGCCTGAAGTCCAACCTGGAAGCTGATGACACAAACTTTGCAAGAATCTATCACGAACTTTAAAACTTTGGCCATGATATTCAAGACAGAGGTGGAAAAACAAAGATCTTGCTTTGTACTTAGCTGTTGATACTATCTACTACCAGAATATTAAGATCAATCATTTTAGCCACACTCAAACGGAACAGGAGAAAACAGCAAAATAAAAACAGCTTGTGTAAAACAACCTTAAGGACTGCTGACAAAAATACGCAAGTGAGACATGAAAATAAATGTGTAAAGGTTGCTCCAGCTGTTACCATACATCTGCTCTGTCCAGCACATTTTAGTCAACTTGAACTACAACCTGCAAAAAATCTCAACAATCAAGTATACTTTTAGAGGAACAGGTACTTTACGTAAAGAAAACAAAACTTTCATCAAACCAGAAAGTGCAAAGGTTGTTTTTTTATGGAGTTTTCTCACTTGAGGAAGCTGAAGTCTTGCTGTTTTATTGAAAACTCATGCTGAGTCTGAGCAGTTCCACCAAAGTAACTGGGAGTTCAGCGCATCTTGATGGAACCAGGTAGAAAGGTACTGTAGCTTTTGAGCTGAAAATGTTTTACTCATCTGCAGAGCCTCATCAATTCTACTACATGGTGGGGCCATCCCATCACCAGAAAAGAATGTAAGTACAAGAAGTTTCTGCAAAACCCTGGATCATGTTCAATGCCAAACAATTCTAGCTTCTAGGAAACAAAACCTCTTGGTTAAGGTTGGGGAAAGACCAGGTCTATGACAGGAGGCAAACTCCAGTCTCCTATATAGAAGTCTGATGTGGAAAGGTCACAGCAGCAAATAGGTAATGTCACCAACACGTCTCCTACAACTTACTGTACACTCATTTAAACTGGTAATCATGTCAGTTCTGAGTTTCTTTATATTGGTTCTCACGGAGTATATCTACATGCTCATTAGTATCCTGGTTTTGAGTCTTATTCCGGTTTTGATCATATTCAGGAAACAGAACATGACAAACGTGGTTATTCACATCCTTGGATATGTGATCATTACAGTATCTAGGGTTTGTATCATCTTTATGCAGCTGTGTCTCAGCCACTCATCTGTTTCTTAAAACCAGGATGTGGTGTTTACCATCATCACCAAGATTATTGTGAGCATGTATATGCACTCAGTGAGTGAACACCAGCGAGCCCTGTCCAGCTGTATTTGCTCTTCTGTGTTGCACGATACATTTGTGATTTAAATGCATGAACATTGCTCTAATGACGGTTGGGTTCATGGTCGTCCAGAGGGAACTAAATGTTGCCAAGTTTGAAAAGTGCTGTGCACAAATGCTTTGGCACTTTTCTGAGACACTAGCTCACATATCTCAACAACACTGTGGTTTCATTTGGTGTTGTATTTGGGATCAGCTTTGGTTTGGTATTCTGCGGCAGCCTAATCTAGGTTTTGACAAAGGCCCAGACAGTCGAACCACAGGGTTTTTTTTTTTTAAAATGATGCACTTCTCTCTCATGGTTTTAACCTCAGTGTTTGCTGATATTTTCTCGGCTCCACGATGACTCAGCTGATGTTTCATAGGAGAAAAGTGGTTTCCACTTTTGTTACTTGGACTTGGCGGTTGTTAGTCTCTGATTTGGTTTTCCCCTCTCCTTTGCCACGAGAACTGCATCTCAGCCAATCATATTCTGCTTCTGAGGTGGGTGTGGTTAGACTGAAGTCATATATGATGACACCCATCAGTCTTGTTATTTTGAACACCACACTGGGTTATGACTTACTGATTTTTCTTGTAGACATGTCTACAGTCATGTCTGTTTTTTAACTGCCTTTACAGTAAAGCTAACTGAAAGTCTAAAAGGAGGTTTTATGAGACTAGACAAAATCTGTCTGAGTATAAATTAGGACTAAACGCACTTGCTGTGTGTAAAGTGTGGGGCAGCTAGGTGATGACAGAGTACTTTGTTAGGAACATGTGTCAAGTTGCTCCAGCTGATTATAGTCATATAACCTACTTTTACCTGACCATGCTGTAAACCTGTCTCCAATTATGTCAGTCTGACTCTCTATTGGCCATGTGGTGTGTGTGTGCCTCTCCACAGGCCGCACTCATTCATTATTAAGCAGCTCCTGATGTTTTACTGGCCATCATCGCTCCGGTGTCAGGTACCCACACGATCCTCTTCACTGAACAAGACCGTATTAGGATCCAGTTCCAGTCTCTGTGACCTGTTGAAGCTGCTCCTGAAGCTACTGAACTTCACTCCAAAACCTTTTGTTAGCTCTGGATGTTGTCTGTTCCCCGCCTAATTTCTCTACTGTTTATTCTGCTAACTGTTGATGGAGCCGAGAAGCTGGAAATGCATTTGGATATTTCTCTTGGCGTGACGTTGGAGTTATTTGAGCTCTCAGGAGGTATGGAGCTATCATCTTTTTTTCTCTTGAAAAGGAGAATTGCGGGTACTTTTATAGCCGACCATAAAGTATGAAGAAGACAGTGTGTTTAGCAGGCTTGTGGTAAAGAAATATAGTTATTTATACAGCTGAAGTTCATCTTTTTTGGGGAAAATGTGCCCCGGGCTCCTTTGGCGTCTGAAGAATGAGGTTTTTGCAGAAGCTTGTGTGATTACTTCTGCCTTGAAGTGCAACTGCAATCAGTTATAGCGACTGTCCACTTTTAGTAGGGGGACATTTAACAGGGTCTTAGATCATGCTTGGGGTTGCAGGTCTGTTTGTATGTGTATGTGGAACTTGACCCTGTCTGATCTCATCTCCATAAGCGATGCAGGTTGCCTAGAAACCCCATGAGGGCAGAGCATTCAGCTTCCATATTTTCATGCCAAAGGAAAGAATGGTCCCAGACTTAAATAGATTGCACAGTTTTTGGCCTTACAAGGGAATCTTCTCATTTAGCCCAGTCAGGAGTGTGTTGGGGAAGGACTCGAAGGTTTCATATCCCACACTAGTGCACACAGAGACACGAGTGTAATTAAGGCATTCAAGAGAAAACCAAAATTGGCCTAATTTCTAGTAAACTTTTTTACAGAGTGCTTTTACCGTATTCACTGCTAAAAATAGCTATGTGTGTGTCTGATGTTAAGATAGAAAAAGTATTGTTCTGTATGTTATTGTTAAGACTGAGTAAGGTTGAAAATAAAGACAGATGTGGGCTGCTGCAAATGAGGGGCACATATATTACCTGACTGAAAGATGAAAATGAAAAGAAGTGGGCTAGAATAACTGGCGAGAATAAAGGTTTGTTCAATAATCAAAAATAAATAAAATAATGTTACATAAAAGCAAGGCAATACAGGTAAAGATCGCCTTCACAAACCACGTGCCATGTCCACACAGTCAATGCTGCTGACACCCTGTGTGTAAAGAACACACACAAAGCTAAAATAATTCAGACTCTCTGCCCTCTCATCCATCCAGCAACACTTCAACTGACTGCCTGTACCTGTGCTTTCTCTCCCCTATTGTGGACTGAACTAATTGGAAGAGTGTTTGCAGGTGAGGTAACCAAGGCCGGAGAGAGAGAAAGGACAGGACTGTGTCAGCAGCAGGGCTGCATTCAGGAACCCTCAGAATATCACACTTGGCTGACTGCTGCTTGAAAAAGTAAGAAAACTTTTGTATAGATTGCCAAAGTGAGATGTTCCTGTTTGCTCCGAGACCCAATGTACATTCTGGGTACAAGTGGATGTGTAGAGTATGAGTGACAGAAGTACAGTAGAGCAAAACTGTGGTTCAGCTGTCAGGCTCACTGCTGGGAGGGCACTTCACATGTCAAGCAAGTCCATCTTCTCTGCAGAGGCTGGTGACAGATGCTGAACGATAACCTACTCTCTCCAATTCCCAAATGGAGTCAGCCAGACTCAAATGATCCATTAAGGAGGTATTCTAATACTTCCTCAGTGCCTCCACCTCCATCACTTTTTTCTAACACTTTTAACTCACTAAATGATTAGTAGTAGAGTCATTTCAGCCCTACAGACACTTTCTAATACATCCATATTTTTTTGTTTGTTTTTTGTTTCTTTATACAGTTCAAATCTTAATCCACACATTTAAATTGTTGATAAATCACTGGAAAGATGACTCATACTGACCACTTGTCAATAATATGCACAGCACACCAGAGTCTTGTTTATTTCTGCAGCCATGAGATTGCCTGGAATTGAATTTTATTTGGCTCTATATTTGGCGTGGGTCTTCATTTTCCACTTTATCCTCTGCTCCTCCTGTCCACATGTCAAGGTGTCCTTGAGCAAGACACTAAATCCCAATTACTCCCGATGGTTAGGCAAGCGCTTTTCATGGTAGAATGGTATGCATTGCATGGGATCTTGCTGCTGCTGTGTGTGTGTGTGCGCGCGCATGCGTGTTTGTGAATAAGAGGCAAATTATAATGCACTTTGGATAACGTTGATGTGCAACGAGGGTCTCAAACCCAAAGAACTGCAGTAAGACCCTGTACGCTACCACATCTGGACCTCTCATGCTGAGGAAATATTTTGCTGTTACAAAACTCTTACTCTGAAAAACCCATCTCTCTGGGGAATGATTAGTGTTAACAGAAGTCTTTGTACAAGCCTATGTTGTAACCTGCTTTACCCACAATCCATCTTCCCCATTTTCTCTGGTCATTTTCTCACCTTCCTTCACCTTCTTCACTTCTTTAGATTCTTTCAATCCCTTTCCCAAACCCTGTACACCCACTCTCTCCTCTCCATCCGCCCACATACTTATTCCTAACATCATGGTGTGTGTCACACTCAAACCTGTGACTCTCCTGAAACCACTGTCACCATCACCCCGAGACATGTCAAGACATTGACACTGTTTTCCTATCATTAGCCACACAGCTGTAGAATATGGTTTTGTGTGCGTTTAAGGGCAAATTCATGTTCCAAGTCAACATACAGTTCTGTACATAGATTCTTTTTTTGTGTAAATTACGTCCTCACATGCAAAGAAAACACAGTGATTGGGAGAAACTGAAGTTAAGTATGGGAGCAGTCAGCGCTTTCAGGGATGGTTCAAACTGTGTTTGACTTCGGTGTCAGAAATGATTGAGGAGAAATCTGAAGGATGCATTATTTTGACAGACCACCGGGAGACCTGGGTGTAGGCAGAGGGAATGCGAAAAGGTGGTGCAGCTGCTATTTTAATACAAGACATAACTGATTGGATGTAGTTGAAGGGTGAATTAGTCCGACAGCTTCATAAAATGATATCCAACTAAAAAAAAAAAAAAAAAAATCTTCTATGGACTGTTTTCTAAAAGCAAATCAAATAACTTCCCTATATTGTAGGATTACAGCATGTTACATATTGTCAGTGCAGGTAAACTTGTTTCAAGAACTGAATTAATGTGACACAATCTTAGTCAAACACTTTAAAAGGTTTTAAATTGTTTTAATTCTTTTTTGACACCACTCCAGCTGTGGTCAGACCCTAACTACAAAACAATTTTATTGTTAATCAAGTATAAAGTAAAATAAAACATTAATTAAACTTCTCAAAGCCACTCTACAGCAAAATCCACTTTCCTTTGATTTCCTCCAAATTTTGACTGAATATGCAGCTTCTGGCACAGCTTTGGGGGTGGAGCATGGTAACAACATGGCAGCAGTATATTATTAAGCTTTATTTGCAGACAAGAGAAGAAAATTATACAGTTGCAGAGTTTGAGTTTCTCTGCATGCCATGAAACTGTCTGATTTCACGGAGACCATTGCCATTGTCCTTTGTAAAGACTACTCTTGAATATGTCTGTCAAACACATTTTGTTTTAATCTTATATGATTTTTCAAACTTTTTTGAAGCAGGTTCCTTTTTTATTTTCATCAAACGGTTGTGTGAATGTAACTGTACTTAGAGTGCAGCCATCCTTGCCCTTCAGCCCTTCTCCTGACATTCTTTGTGGTTCTCAGTGTGTGAGTTTTATGTTCACCAGCACTGAACCTCAGATCCCTGGACAGGTTGGGAAAATGTGAGCAGGCAACTGCAAGGCAGTGACTCCCAGTAACTCCAGTAGTGCTGTAAAGGAATGGCTCTACTCACTTGGTGTTGATGGAGCTGTGTTTGTTGACCTCCTGACAAGTAAAGCTTTAAAAGGAAAAACACCCGATGGACTTTACTGAGAATAAACATGCGTATCAAAACATTGATTCCGATGCAAATGTTCACATTTTCCAAAATTATTAATATTAAACTTATTTAACTCGGTTAGCAAACCAAAAAGAGATATTTCAGCTGAGTGTCAGCCTGGCAAAACACAAACACAACAAACTTAAAATAAATTAGCCATACCAATGTTATCTGTGGAATGCTCTGTATTTAGACTCACTGAGATAATGGGCAAGAGGGCTATTGTGTCTGGAAAGAAAAGTATGTCCTTAAATAACTAGCTCAGTATAGAAGAAATACATTGATACATACATTTATCATATAAATGAATAATAAAGTCAATTAAGGGCATGTTAGCTCATGTTGCATTAGCTTACTTTAGGCTTACTGTACCACATTTCCTTTAATATTGTGCTCCCAGCTGGTTCACACCATCATCACTATTTTTGAACAGTGTTCAAAATATCAGGAATTATCATGGCTATTGGAAAGCTGGCTAAATTGCTCTAAAATATCTATTTAAAAGGATGTACTGTGTATTTTAATAACCATGAAATAACTTATTGGTAGAATGGTGTAAAAGTAGCTGCAGCCTTATAATATACCTGGAGAAACTTGAGCTGACTCTCCAAACATTCAAGCAGTGGCATTTCACAGCAGGCATTATCTGCTGCCCTGTGTGGGTCTCTCTGTTCAACTAAAAGGGCCCACTTTAAGCCAGCCCACTGTGTGTGGGATGGGAATGTTGGGTCCATGGCTCAGCACTGGCTGCTTCCAGCTTGTTCCCACCCAACCACCCATGCAGTACCCATCCTGCTCTGCTTTTCTCTCCGCATGACAGTTCTGTGGTGAGACTGTGACCGCGGTCTCCTCCTGTGAACCCAGTCTGCAGCTCAATGATAGGACACGAGCAGCACGGCACCGTTGAGTCGCCCATGCAGAGCATGTCCACTGTATTTAAAGGCCAAAGGCCAGAGACAACTTCTTTAGTAGATGCTTTCTTCAATCTCTGAGTTAAGACAGCAGCAGAAGAAGAAACATTTTGTTCTTAATCTTCGGCAGTTTTGAAATAAAGCCAGACCATAAGGAACCGGTTACACAATGAGGCACTCCTGAAACAACAAGGATATTAAACTTGGAGTGCATTGCCTGACTCACTGAGCTCCATCACACTGATGCAACCTGGTTTTGGCCTCTCAGAATGGTGAGTGGCTTTGCTTGTTTCTCTTGTTTCTCTTCGGTTTCTTGTGTTTTTGTCAAACAGAAATTCATTGCTTTTGGCACAGCGAAGTTAAGCCACAGTGGTGTGGTACTTTGTTTTCTGCAGACCAGTCTTCGTATTCATTTGGTGGTTTTACCCAGAATCTGTGAGAGGCATTCTACTCCACCACAGAATATTAAGAAAGCTCTGGAAATGTATTTTTAACCAGTGATTCTGCAGTTATGGAGAGCACAGACGGTGAGGTCAGTGGACAATGAAATGTGGGTGGTACATTACCCTGCACATGTGCTCATTTACTTTGTAAGACAAAAAAAAAAACAAAAACACAAAAAAAAAACAAAAACAGTCATGTGTGAAAGAAGCGTATAGGGACTAAAATGAAGGATATTGCTGGTCAAGTTCAAAACTTTATTTTTGAACTTAAAGCTGTCTGTCAGAACTCCCCCAACTTGAATGTTGGTGTAGAATTGGTGGACTTCCAGTTCAAGTTTAAGTAGTCAGAAGAAAAGTATTTGATGTACTAGAAGTCAAAAGCAAGGCAAAAACTAAGGTTCCTTCATCTCTGTGGTAAAAGTGAAAACTTTTCCATCAGCCCTCTTGAAAAATGAAGCATGTCCCTGGTGTTTACAGAAATGAGTGTCCACTTTTAGCATCTACTTGCTATCGGACTATGAACTGTTTTTCCACGAACTTTTAACAGGAATTAGCTTCTTAGCATTCAACAACTGTACTGTATGTCATCTTAACTGCTTCTCCCTTATCCTATAGTGTATAATCCTTGTCTTTGCCCGCAGGGAAAAGGTAAGAAGGTGTGCCATTTGGACGATGGTGATTGACAAGTGACAGCTTATTGTCAGCTCATAATACTCCAACAGCCTCATGCAGTTTTGGAATTATCGAAATTATGACTTTCCGAACAATCAAACAAACATGGAAACCTCACGCCAGCCAAAGCCTGGTGTTTAATTTAATTAAACCCAAGTTGGAATATAATGTTATGTCAGTGCATAGTATTTTTAATCCTTGTTCGACCACCTATGTAATTATACAACCACCAATTTCCCATTTCCTGTCTGAAGAAAAGAGAGTCAATATATTGAGTCAACAACATAGTTGTTGACTCAATATTTTAGTTTTGGATATTTTGCAGCTTTTGTCATCACACATTTCAATGTGCTTTAAAACAGAGGTTCTGGTTTTCCTTTTTTTGTGTGTGTGAATAAATCTTTGCAAACCGGCTCATTATTTAGGCCCTTTGTAATTACTCTCTCCAAGCTTGGTCAAGCTGTTGAGCTATACAGCCAGAATACATGAAGGCTACTGAGCTTAGATGAGAATAACTCCAGATGACTCTTGTGTTAAATGCAAAGTTAGCGTGACTCTAACTAGGAACAGACATCACACAAAACATCACTGGAACTGCAAGTGACAGAAACATGCACACAAAGACACACTAACATTTAAATCCCCCTCTGCACACATGCAATGAATAAATACAAGTGCTGCAGTAAATCTGGAATGCACACCCTAGTGATTTCCCTTACACACACACACACACACACACACACACACACACACACACACACACACACACACACACACAGCACAATAGAGAAAGAGCGGGGTGGGGGGAGAGGGTGTTTTGTTATGTGTAGGTCTCGGGGGGGGGCGTCGTG
>JBBMJY010000021.1:22222445-22234827 GCA_037833715.1 Toxotes lorentzi | reverse complement strand
CTTGGTGTGGGTAAAATGCAGAGAGTAATTTCCCCAGGAGGGATCAATAAAGTAATGGGAAAAAAAAAAAAAAAAAAAAAAATGATATCCACATAAAGTTATTTAAAAAAAAAAAAAAAAGAAAGAAAAAAAGTAAATGCCCTGCACACTCATACAGGTGTTTTCACCTATTACGAAAAGTTAGACCTCTGCTTAGGTTGGAGCTGGAAGATATCGGGGGAAATAAATAATGTCACCAAATTTCATGAACCAATGAAAATGATAAAAGGCGTAAGTTGTCCCATTCTAGGCAAAGGTGCAACCCAGCATCCATACTCTCCAGAAAAGAAGTGAAAATGCCTGTGGTGGTGCACCATGTCTGTATAGGGAAGTAAATGGAAACATAGCTAATGTATATAGACGCTAGTTGTATAGTGTGTACAAGTTTTGTTATTAGTTATCACTGGGACTGTTTCCTTAGTTAAAGCCTTTGGTGAAGAGCTGTAAATATTCTCCTTGTTGAAAGCACTTTTCTGTCATCTCCATATCCCTCAGTACACACTCCACACATACATGTAAAAACACACAAACACACAAAAACAACATACTGACAATAATAGCCATGATAGCAAGAAATAACCCTCCTGTTTCATCTGCAGATAGCACCCCCAAAAATGCAGCATACTTTAGCCCCTATCTTCTTCTGATAATGCACTGTAATGGTGGCAGCGGTGTGAGAGACGCCGGTATCATGGCAGCTCTCGTAGGAGCAGAGATTGAGGTTTACAGTGGTGATGGGGTCTAGTTGTGTCATTAGTCACCCTTTGTGGTTTGTGAGTAGATGTATGATGATGAATCACAGATTGGTAACAGATTAGAAGGCTGTGAGGAAAGCAGGTCGTACTTGGTTGTCAGTGGTTATTAGTTGGAAGATATGGAGAGAAATGCACTCACACACTCATACAAAGACAATGAGCCCCTGTGTCTTTGATTAATCATTAGTAACCAAAGAAATCCACAAAGACTACAACTGCAGATCTACCCTCGGTTCTTTGGTGTGAACAGTGGTGAGCTCATATCACCTGCAAAGTGCTGGTGAAAATTTCCCCCAACCTACTCCTGCATTCATCAAACTAACATTTTGGTTGCTTCAGATCTGCTTCAGAGTGATTTCTCACTGACACTGAACAGGGGTTCGACCATTTATCGCTTAAGCACCTCCCATGCACAGCTGAATCCACTGATTGGTGTCACACTATGCAGCTGAAGCCACTGATTACACTGAGAAGGCACTGCTCACATTGTTAGATATAATTCATGGTCAGGCAGAAAACAAAAAAAAACATAGTCACATAATCAATCAACCTTAAATAGGCAACTCATTTTTTCTCTCTCTCTATGTATATATATATTTATCCTTTTCTTTGTCTACAAAGAACTGAGAAAGGTCTGCAAGACAGTTATTTTCTAACTTTGTTTAAACCTATGATGATCAAAGTTGTCTTCTGCTAAGCAATGTCAATGAGATAATTTTTCACCTCAGCTTTTTTACAGACAGACAACAGTCCTGTGTTAAAACAGTGCAGGGGGATGTGTCGATGGGGAGCGTGTAGTTTATAAGGTATTGGTGAGACAATAAAAGACTATGCAAGAATTCCAGTTGGAGTAAAAGATTAATGTGGATAAAGGCTAATCAGAAGCTAAAACACAGTACAAAATAATACTAAAAGGCTCTGGAAAGTTATCATGGCAACAACTATTTTATCTTTTGTTGCAGCAGTTGTGAGGTAAACAGCAGAAATATGGCATTTGAGATGCTTTCTTGCATTGCAGCAACAGTTCAGTCCCCATGTGTTGGCACCTCTGCTGTGCTGACAGTCCGGCTCCATTCAAACAAATGAGACAGCTAAAGTCAGTCTAACATTCATTTAGAGTTGTGTTTCTCTGACACTGCAAATGTAAGTGCAACTCTTCTGTTAGCATTTTGGTTTGCAAACTTCTAAAGGGAAATACCTGAGTCTTTAGCTGTTAAATGGTCCATTATGTTCAATAAGTAGTTGCTAGATTTGCGTGTGTGATGTTTGGGGCTGAGCAGGCAGCCTATAGTGGATTCATCAGAGCGGTTCATGAGAGGGGTTAGAGTGTACCAAACATTAAAGTTCTACAGGTCAAAAAAACAAAATAAAGACGTTAAACTGCAGCTTTAAAATTGGCCAAACTAATATTTTTGTCGAATAATTACAAAATGACGGGAACTAAAATGAGATGTTCATGGAACTGAACTGAAACTGAGACTAAATGACGTTTAGAGGCTTTGTCTGTATGTTGAGAAAAGTTGAGGCAGGTCTTATCAACTGACACCCCAGAGGCTGCTGGGAAAAATCACAACCGCACCTCCTTCATATCTGCCTTGGGAAATATTTACTGGCTGATGTTTGATCAGAAATGTTGGTTCAACATCCCCAAACCAATATATTGGTCTTAGTGAGGATCCTAGATCAACAAATTAGAGGCAGTCAATAGCAGGAGGTGCAAAAGTCTAAAAACAAACACACACCCTCACCCTCCTTCCCACGCATACACACACATGCCCAACACTGGATTTGACATTTGAGGTGCATATGAAAGCGAGATTTTGCAACCAGAAATCTTTTCAAATCTGTTAGACACATGTGGTCAAGATGAAAAAAAGAGAAGAGTGCACATACCAAACAATCAGAAACTGAAGTAAAAACAGAGCAGCACTGCTTCCATGCTGTCAAACAGTCACGAACAGTTGACAGGGAGCACAAACCTGCCAGCTGACCTAGACCGGACTCTGCACTGTTGAGCCATCAACCAAACAGCCCTCATCACAAGCTGGAAGGCTTGTCTTTCAAATATAACATCACTCACTGGCAGTTCATTTTATTTCACATCTTTTTCTTTTTATCGTGTTTTATCAGCTTAGGTCCAAAGAAAACACATCCAAAACCCATGGTGTGTTTTCAAACCTTTGTGGCCATCAGTCTTTAAATAAACTGTTGCTCCTGATTTCCAGAAAAATCTCTTTTTGGAGATGCACAATTGAAAACTTACACCTCAGTGATTTATGTCTATGTTGTGAAAGTGCCAGATGCTGATTCCTCGTTTTTAAATGGGAAAAGTCTCTTCATCAGCTGCTGTGGTTGAGAACATTTCAGTCACTGATAATAAATTTGAATATATATCTTCTGACAGTTTTGTATTTACAAATGCTTACACAGCGTCACAGAGGATGCACAGTGAATGCCCTTGGATATCAAATCATTAGAGCTGTCACGCCATATATAGGCAACCAGATGCACACACGCAAACAAACAGATCATCCCATACTTGCTTTTTTGGTTTGTCTCTCATGTACTCACGCAAACATAAATCCTATTTGTGCTGCACGCGGCAGTAAATCAGATGATGAAAGGAGCCAAATGACTGAATTGTATTAAAATAAATTGCAAACACAGATGGAATATATACATGCACTCAGCTGACAAACATCTCCACAACAGAACCAGCGCTTTTCCCAGATCGGCTTGTCTGGACAATCAAAGCTTCAGGTTACATTCTGAAAATGGGTGGCGAGGGCAGGTCATTACGCCGTAGGCAGGTCAACCAGGTTTCTGTGGCATCATTTGCCTAGGAGTCTTTTTATATTGCAGCTTTTGCGTGCAACCCGTGTAGGAGGGCTGGAAAAGTTGAGTGTGAATTGGCTGAGAGAAAAAGGGAACAAACCAAAAAATAAGAGTCAGCTGGATATGGTTTGAGACACAGATAAAGAGGCAGAATGAATCCACAGTGTAATGTCTTGCACATATGCCTGCAATAGCTGTATTTTTATGCCTACGGTGCATGTAACTAGGCATGTGTTAGGGCAGGAGTGTGAGTCAGAGAAAAAGAGAACAAATGACAGACAGAAGAAGTGAATAGACTGAGACAGGGAACAAAAGAGAAACAAACTCGGTGTGTGCTGTTTTAGGTGAATCTGGTCTTGGCTGCACATTAGAGGCCGTCTCAAACATCTGGGTATCAGATGTCTGCCCCTGCTGCCAGGATTCAGCTGTGCCACTCGGTTGCCACAGTATCGCGTTACCGTGTGCTACTTTGGGAGGGGCACAGACTCGACCCTTACCCAGAAAATCAAGGCTTGCATTTCCTAAATCCTACGGTGACTTGCACATTTAAAAGTATCATTAGCCATGTGCTTTTACCATTTTCTCAGCTCATCTGTGACCTTTTAACAGAGCGAGGCAGCGTTACGTAAAGAAAGTTTTCAGTGGAGCTGTAGCCTCTGCTTTAATTTTTGAAGAGAGTTCTGTTTAGCAATATTGTGGTTTTTGAGCAGAAGAGGAATGCATTAACATCCTATTTGGTCTCTTTGAATATATGCATCCATATTTAATTCTTTTTGGGACAAGAGTGTCCTTGTTTCCTCCTTCAGTTGAAGCCAAAGCCACAATGGTCTGGTCCTCAAAACCTCACAGCTCATTCTGCCCACATTTCCATTCACTCTGCCCTGCTGGACTGTGGTTCTGTTGTGGTATTTGAGAGAGATTTCCATTTGTTCATACGTGACATCAGGCGTCAGACTGTCATATTCATCCAAACCAGACACTGGACAACAGTGAAGGGCTCCTTCCTGCTCATAATTGTGCTGAATGACTTCCATATCAGAAAACTGTGGTGACAATGCTCTGAACTAAGTGCAGTCAGATCCAAAGCAGAAATAACAGCATGAACTAATGCATGTTGTTGTTGTTTTTCTTTCTCAAACAAGTTCCTTGACTAGCCAGCAATACTGCGTGCAGCTGGCGGACAATTCCAGATGTTGTTTTAAACCATTTGGTTTTTTCCAAAACCCCTCAAAGTACTGTACATGAAGGATGGATAGTTTTCAAGAGAATCAAACCACAGAGCCTGCCAGTCTTTTATCCGGTTAAAAGGTTTTTGTTTGGACACAAGATTTTCATTTGTGCCTAAAATAAAGAAAAAAAATGAAAAGAAAGAAAAGGCTTAAAATAACCAACAAGCAGATTTTGGCAAGTTAAACATGTAATACCTGTGTCATAAGATGTAAAAAGCATAAACAAGTCGAGCAGCATAGTACAAAGAGGCAAAAATTCATCTGTGAAAGCTTGTGTTCAGCTTGAGCAAGACATTCACATCTGAAAGCAGCGTTGACTGAAATCTATGAACACAGTAAATAAGGGAGAAGGGTCTGAAGGAAAAGGACAGAACAACAGTTACTGGTAAGTTTTGGGATTAGTTTAAGTCTGAGCTGTCACATAAATTCATTAGAGACACAGCTTCACTTTTGAAACTTTACACCAAGTTAAACAGTTTACTCATACTTAAGTCACTTGAAAGATTTAATTAGGGATACAACAAATTGGTGTTTTCATTAGTGATTATTCTGTTAGTTATTTGATCAATTAATTAATCATGCAAGACATGGAAAATTAGCAAATCCTCAACATTTAGAAGCTGGAACTAGGCTGATATGTTTGAATGAAAAAGTACTTTAATAATAGATGGAGTATCAAAACAGCTGCAGATAAAGGTTTTGTCATTTGACTTATTGTTTCAGCTAAATCACATTTAAATCTATCACAGTACAGATTTGATAAAATCCACAGCTGTGCAAGGAGCACATTGTATTTTAAGGATCTGTATCTTATCTTTAAAACATGCTAATTTCACATACTTTCATTAAACCAGACTGAGTCACACGGGGTGTCTAATACTTTAATTCAAACCATCACTCGGATCATGTTGCTGTTGACAGCAGGGTTGCGTGACGTGTAGGGAAGCCATTCATCATGCGGCCGACCAGGGAGAAACAAACATTACTCAACCTGTGCTCATGATGTGTGAAGTGTTGTACATAGTACCTGAATCGCTTGAGGCCTCTAGCAATATGTAGAACAAGCCTAGTAATGGGCAACCACCCCTGAAGAACAAATTAGTTCCTGCTGTCCAATAACTGCTATACTTGAGTGACAGCAGGTGCTGTACCGCGTGGTTTCAAACCTGCACGTCTGCTGCTCGCTAACTAACAAGCGCTACCCACCGCAGCTGACTGTGAGCTGATACAGTGTGTTGGACAAAGATGTGAGTGTGACTGCAGTTCAAAGCACATTGGTATTGTCATTTATTTTCATTATCTTCATGATGCGATTAGTGAATGACCAACAGTCAGCACACGCGATGAGATTCATACCCGCAGTGTGTTTTCATGCGGACATAGTTGCTGTTTTTAGCCTCACACAAACTGACTCACACCCTGTGATGAGACATTCTGTAAGAGGTTCATATGTGTGTTGCTTTTGTGTTGTCTTTCTGTTTGCTGTTGAGGGTTTCTGTCAGCGAAGAACTGCTGTCAGCAGATGATTCCGAGTGTCACAGAACAAAGATGTTTGAAAATGCACTGGGTTAATGTAAGGATCATATGAGTGACAATGACAAACCTTTTCAAGAATAAAACTTGCAATTTTTACTTTTGAAAATGGAGTAGGACATCTTCAGAATTTTCACGAGGTCGGTTACCCCAGCTGTTAAAACTTAGCCCATTTGTTGCATAAATTAAAATTTCACTCATCACTAAATTAAAAGACTTTCCACCACAAAAAACTCATTCTCACTTGGGAAATAGTTAGTTAATAGTGAGTAAATATTTATACTAAATGTCAGGTTAGCAGGCTGACAATAGCCTGCTAACATAGTCCCGTTTAGAGTGAAAAGTAGAAGGAAGCTAGTAAAAACTGAGAAAGACATCACACAGAAGCCTCAGAAAATTTCCAGAAAATCAGCCAAATAAAATGATGAATGAATGAATCATTGCACATACTACTGTCATGTGAAAAATAAGAGTTGGTTCATCGAGCTGGCTGCAACAAGATGATATAATTAAAAGAACGGTCCAGTCCAACCTCCAGAGGTGAAAAACAGCGCAGTAAACATGAAGGAAATAGGGCATTTATGTTTGTTTCATGTATTAATGAACGCTTCACTCATTCATAACCACTTTACGCCTAAGTCCAGCTCTTACTCTGACTATAGCCTTATCTCAAGTGTGACCTTAAAGCCAACACTTAACCCTACAAATAAAAGAAGTACAAGAACAGACACATACACACACACTGACACAAAGTGCGGTCTCTCACAGCAGCAGCCTCTCAGTGACTCATCCAGCAGAACAACTCAATGTGCCCCAAGTTAAATAATGAATCATCTAAAAGCCCAAGTTATCATTTTCACCTGATGTGTTACAGGAACAGTGAGCTCACTATGACACTAACTTAACACACCAGCCTGATTTCCTATGTAAATCTGAATGGGATTCAGCCGTTTGAGATGCATTTCAGCCTGATCAGATTTCTGCATGTAGCTGTTTGTATATGAAAGTTATGAAATTCTGCCTGTAGATCTTTATTGTAGATTTTTTCATGGTTTGGTGAAATACTATGTTTGTTTACCCACCACACCACCGATTTAATATGAATTTTTATTCATTTTCCATTTGCTTAATTAAGAGTACAATTCAATGGTCTAATATCTGTTAAGTATAGTATGTAGAATTACTAAATCTAAATATTTTAATACAGAGAGTGAAATTAATACAATAAACTTCCAAGGCTAGTACAAAAAAATCTTAAATCTTAAATCTTTCGGTAGCATTTTTAAAAACAAAAACAGGCATATCTCCAGTTAACCGGCTCCTGCTTCTGCCACCGTCCCTCAGTTTACTGACAGCCGCCAGCAGATGAGAAGGACCGACGCTTCATTTCAACAGTATCCGTATCTGGGATAATGGAGCCGCTGTCGCCTGACCCTCTCTTGGCCCCGCATGTAAATATTTGTCATTCCCTGCGAGCTGAAGTGCACCGCTTCCCCTCCTTTGGAAAACAAACCTATTATTATCATCTCTTTTTTTTCCCCTGGTGGTGAGGGGAGCGCTTTGTGGCTTGTTGGATGTGTAAATCAAGATGGGTTCATCCTTATGTGATGCTATTATATAACTGTGGAAAATGGTTTGAAATTTCCACATTGGGACTGATAATATGAAGAGAATTGTTGCACTTTTTTTTTACCCCTAAGATTGATTGTTTGTTTATGATTTCCCAGAAGCACTTGAATGCAGTTAGGAAATATGTCAGAGATCAGTTATCCAAAAAAACTGGGTGAACTATACAGGAAAATGATGCCAATTAATAACTGAGGGCTCTTTCATCTCTTCAGCTGTGTCTTTGACTAGTGATCAAGCACTTTGTGGCTAATTCTCTCACTGTGACTCGCTCAGTTTGAGTCACAGTGTTATTCACCACTGTGCGATGAATCTGTATCAGGAGACATTTTCAGAACTGGACTGGTTTTTAAGAGGTTTTCTCTTAAAAAAAACAGAATCTGGGTTCAGTAGTGTTTTATTTTTAAGGAACATTTAGGAAAATTAATTTCTTTAATTGCTTAGAGTTAAACTAAATCTCATATCTCATCCACTTTCAGAAGTCACGATGATTGCTAGGAAGCCATTTACCCCACTTAGCAGAACAAGCTCCGTATAAATGATTACCACACAGTGTAAAACTGTGCAGTTATTTATTTTAGGCTGCATTTACAGCTAATTACATCTTCATCCTCTTTCTGAATTCAGAGAGATTTATTTGCTGGAGAGTTTTGAACTGGTGAGTTTCCTCACTCTGAAAACTTTTGTGTTGTTATTCCACGTCCTCAGCTGACAAATGATTGACTGAATGTACAAATAAGGGACATGCATTTCAGTGTGTCCCTGTAAGTATGAACATTCGTGCTCCATATTCAGTTTTTCTTTTTTTTTTCTTTTTATAAAGTGCTCTTTGTATCTGGAGAGAACGTGTTTCTAATGTTTTTTATTTGAAGTTAAGCTGAAATGCAAAACTCTGAAGAAAGGTTTCACCTTAAATAGATAGATGTTACAGAAAAGTATATTTCTGTTGGTGACTCTATTTTATCAGTATTTGTGTTCTTTAATTTGAACTCTTTGCAAATGTCCTAAGTTTATATGTACCATAATACAACTGAATTGTCTTTTTTCCTTTTTCTTCTTCTTACTATAATTAAAGTGACATCTTAAAAGGAGTTTATGTTCACGTCTTCACATGTGAGCTGACTTAATCTGCCTGAGCTTTAAATGAGACCTTTTCCTGACCTTAACAAAACATCATATTGATTTTCTTTAGTAAACACCTGCCCTCTGTGTGGTTTGATTGTGGATTGGATGTAATTGAAGTTGTGTGTGTGTTTTTTTTTAATGATTCAGTCCCTCCTTACCAGTTCTGGCTCACAGCTGAAACCCAATACCCAGCTCAAAGATGTTATGTAATGATGTTGGTTGCTGCTGTTCAATAATAAATCATTGTTTTGAGTGTACGCACAGCCAAAATGCGTCTCTTAAACCAGATTAACCAATATTCAACACCAATGCAATATCCCAGTGTCTCTAGTGAGCTGCCATTTCCCACATTCCCACTGCAGACAATACTCAGAGAGCCAAGAGAAAAATAACAAGCTTCATTAGAGGCCCATTCCCATGTGTTGACTCAAAGCAGAGGTGGCTGTCGTAGCCATCGACCTGTCCACTTTCAGGGAGCTTTGACTCTCTAGGTGCAGGACTCTGGATTGCCCTCTGAAGCTTAGCTTAAGGGGCTCAGAAGTGGGGAAGGAGTGTTTGCTTGGTGCAGCCCATTGTTAAAGCTGTCTCCATGCTCAGGGGAAATGACGGGTTAAACTAACAAGTGTGGAGACTGGCAGTAATCGGTGGATAGTTGATCGCGAGTACACACCATTGATTTTAGGAATGCCATGATGTTTTTCACTTGAGCACTGCAGTTTCCGGTTGCCATATCCATTTTATAATGTGGCATTTATGTACTTTTACTTTTACTGGAGTAGAGGTGTGGATTTTATTTGCATGTATAAATTCCGGCTCCAGTGACTGTAGATGCTAGCTCACATACTGCATGCGGCACTGGTCAAAAAATGTATTTTTCAATTTTCCATTTCATTTTAAAGCAGTGTGGTTCTGATTAATGATTCTATTTTCCATTTGTCAATGACCCTTCACTAAGCTCGGTGGCAGATTACCATGCCAAATTCTTGGTAATTTGTGAACCACTGAGTCCTTGACTTCAGACAGGTTCAGACAAAAGCAGGGGTCGCAATTTTATCTAATTTAGTGACCGATGATTTTGTCTGCCAAAATGAAAGTGGAGAAATCCAAAGCTTAACAGATGAGCTGTTTCTCTGTGCTTTATTATTGAACATTTCCTGTTTGGAGGAGGGGTTTATGGATCACTGTTGGGATCATTCCTCCTTTGTATCAAGGAGGAATGATACAAAGAGAGGATGAGGGTGGCACAGCCAATTTATGAGTAACCCCTTCTGCTGATTAAGTTACTTCTTGTGGAGGAGGCAAAGATGATTAAGGTTTTCTCATATAAATCAGTTCGAGCTTTAGTCAGCAGGTCACACACGACTTCCCAGACCAGAGACCAGAGACCTGAGTGATACTGAGTACATTCATTGCACAAATGTGGTTCTTTCTGTGCAGTCATTTTCACCTTTCATTTTTTTTAAATCAACAAAGAATGACTGAATGGAGGTGAGTGAACTCTGGGCTATGCCACATGACGTTAATTTGATGTCTCCCATTAATATAACCAGACTGAATATATAGTGATATATAGTGTAATCAACCAAATCCAAAAAATGTCAGTAGATTTGGGCATTAGATTTTTGTTTCCATCTGACCTAACCTGACCGTGTCTTGTTTGGACTTGGTGTCTTTGTCTTAATTTGACTTGGGTACACAGAACAGGCCGGTAATCAAACCCAAGCACTTCCTGCTAAAACCTATAAAGGAATGTAACTAAAGTCAAGATGCTAGTTCTAACTGTAATGTTACTTTGTTCCACAGCACCCGGATGCAGTCTCTCCAGGTCGACTCTGTCCAGCGGTGGATGGAGGACCTCCGCCACATGACGGAGGTGGAGTGTATGTGTGTCCTCCAGGCCAAACCCATCGGGGTGGAGGAGGACTCCCAGGAGGGAGAGCTGATTGTGGGTTCTGGGGTGGGTGCAGGGGACCATGTGGCCCGGAACAACCTGCAGACACTCCTCCGCCGAGCTCTGGTGGTCAGCACAGAGCTCGGCAAGATGTTCCAGCGGTTGGAGAAGGGTCGCTGGCAGAGGGTCCACAGCACTGCCGTACGAGCTAACTGCCACGTTCGCTCTCTGGTGCATGAGTACAGCGCCGCCCGAAGCACACCGCCTGAGATGCAGAAGGTAACAGTCCAGACAGGACAGGAAGAGATGTACTGAAGTGAAGACTCCCTGATACAACAGTTAAATTATAATACAGGCCTTTACATGCTGTTACATAAAAAGCCTAATTTTAGAATTAGATCCATTTATGTTTTGCTTAGGCTTATCAGTCTAATAAGAGAAGCCTTGTTAGCTTTCTCCAAGACTACAAATCCCTGTGAGTAAACCACAAAATGTCCCTATCTTCAGTCACACTGTGTGAATTAGCCAGCTCATTTAAATGAGGGGAATGCTCCGTCGTTCACTTTCATCTTGGAGTGTTTCTTTTCTGTGTGTGTTTTATCACCACTGTTTCTCTTCTTTTGCTTTTGTCACAGTATGAGAAATCTTTGCTGGAGAAGTGCATGGAGCTGACTAATATTACAGAGAGGTAAAACGAATACACAATCATAGGAAACAATAGTAAAATTTGACTGATGCATAACAAGTTACTAAATGTTGTGTTAAATCTCCCCCTCACCCACAGGTGCCTTCACACTGATGATGAATTCTTCCTTAAGTCCATGAGAGAGGCCATCCATGAGATCCTCACTGATGTCAGTGATTCATTCAGCAACATGATTGACATGGCCTTAGCCAATGAGATCCGGGTATGTAACATGTAATATGTAAACATATTTACCTGATATTTTCAACAGTCATACTCGTGTCCCATTCCATGTTCACACCTTTACCTGCTACTTGTAAAGTGTCAAACAGTGAATTAGAAACAATGAGGCAGCCGATGGTCCTATTTGAGTGATGTACTGACCTATTTGAGTTTTAGAGAGTGAGGACATTTTTGCAGCGTCTGTTTGAGGGTTCATGCTTGTTTTTTGGGTTAAAGTTAGAATTAGGTGTATATGTGTTTGTGGCCGGCACAGTGGAGCAGTGGTTAGCACTGTCTGGGCTCTTTTGTGCGGAGTTTGCATGTTCTCCCTGTGCTTGCGTGGGTTCTCTCCGGGTACTCCGGCCTCCTCCCACAATCACAAAAACATGCACGGGTTAGGTTAATTGGCTACTCTAAATTGCCCATAGGTGTGAGTGTGTGT
>JBBMJY010000021.1:22207510-22220853 GCA_037833715.1 Toxotes lorentzi | reverse complement strand
ACACACACACACACACACACACACACACACACACACACACACACACACACACACACACACACACACACACATACAATAACACACACACACACACACACACACCTCTTTGCTCCCAAATTGTCAGATCAATTCTGTCAGCCTCCATTAGGAGTAAGATTGATCATGCTCAGGCGTCTTTACCTGTCAGTCCGCTCCACCTTTCTTAACTCCCTCTGTAGCTCCGCGAGCTGATCCTTCAGAGGGGTGTCTGAGGGAAACCTACCTACCAATGGCTGCTAATGAATACCCAATACAAAACATCGTCCACCTACCATCTGAATTAATAAGCTTCCACCAGCCTGTCTGTCCCACTGTCACAAACAAAGCCAAACCCACAATAATGCATATCATCTGGCTCAGATCTGAGCTATTCACTCATTAGTATTTTCCACAGTCTGCTGACTTTACTCATGCACTTGTTTTGATTAACAGCAATTAGCTGTTTAAATGCTTGGGTGAGGAGGCTGATATTTCTGCCTCCTCCATCTCTTTACCAGTTCTGCTGTTGACAGACAGTGTTTAGTGAGTGGTGTGCTGAGAGGGGAAGGGAGGGAGGTTAAATGTGTGGTATTGAAGCATGATAAATGATGAATCATTGTGTATATATGTCCACATTGAGGTTAAATTGACTTGTTGATTTTAGGTTTTGTTATGATGATTTCACTCTGCTGGAAGCACCAGATGGGTGGTGTTTAACAACATTAAACAGCATCATGGATAGTGGACAGTTTAAGGCAGTGGCAGGGAAAATGAGAGATGGTGTCATAATTAACTTGTAATTTACAGCCATCTGGCTTGCATGATGACAATAGCAGATCCTTTTTGCTCGTTTGGCTCATTATTTGTTGCTAATAGGTCGATTTGCATGGCAGTGTTGTTGTTAAGGCAGAAAGTTATCCCCTGTGTTTTGTAGAAGACTTAAAATGTAATCAATAAATTTATACTTTATACAAAAACAAACTAAAGTGTTCATGAAGTGAAAAACCTGGGTACTTAAAGCTGCATGGATTCATTTTGGACACTTGGAGGCAGCAGAAACAACTTGTAAACAAAACAACAACACATTTGACTCTTGAGATGTTAAATGTTCCACTAATCCACCTATTAAAGCCTGCAGTCGAGTAATAATTCCCTGTGAACGACTCATTTCACATACAAGTAGCCAGTTGTTAAAATAAAAATATTAAATATTTAAATAAATAATATTATAAATATTATGTTACAATAATGATAATAAATAAATAAGCTGTGTAATAAATTACATTTGGAAACATATTATAGCAAGTGAGTTAGGTAACTAAAGATAAGCATATGCCTTAAAAACGTATAGTATATATGAAATTAAATGTATGCATGACAGTAATGAAAAGACAGTAATCAAATGATGTTGAAATATACCAAAAAAGGGTGTGAGAGGCACCATCCTTCAACTCTAATTATAATAACTCATGATTTCAAAACATGTCCGGTGTTTTAATTCTCATGATCCTCATATGTGCTGTTTAAACTACTAAAGAATAAAGCACTTCCCCATAATTGAAAGCTTGTCATACTGAGTAATCACACATTCGTGACTGATTTGTCACAACTGATCGAACTGCATCCATTTAGTATACCAAGCAGGTCAGACACATAGCTCAGTGTTTAATACTGAGCTATGTGTCAATAAAACAGCAGCTGAAAATTAGAGAGCAACTGTGTTATGATCTACAGTTAAGTCTGCTGTCTCAGTATTTACCCACTGTCATGATGGGTCCTGATCTATGTGTCCATGTCGGCAGACTCCACATGCATGTGTCCCTGCTCTTGTGACACTCTAAGCTTTAGACTGCAGAGAGTGGGAGGGCGTGATGTGGCAGTAAGTCAAGCCTGGTGAGAGTCAACGTGTCATCAAAAGAGAGCGTAGAGAGGGAAGAGGTGTTTAGAAATAAAACCCAAAAAGAAGAATGCGTTGTGTTTTTTGGGGCGATCATTATGGTTTAGGTTCAGACAGTATCTTCCATCAACATTTTGCTGAACACAGAGAAGGTCTTCTTTTTTTTCTTTTACCCACAACCCTTTTGTTTGCAAATAGAGAAGTAAACTGCCCGCAGTCGCCTCTTGCAACTCTGCAGACATTGCAGGCTTTGTGTAAGCGAGCACAACAGACCAGAGCACAGAGTTCAATTCAGAAAACTATGAGATGGAAAGAAATTACACGCTGTGTAGGCCTTTGCATGCAAACACACGGATAGAGAGGCATTTGTAGATGAGTAGTCAAGTTTCACATGATGATGTTAGTGCAGCAAGTACCAAAATGCATGAGTGTGAGAATAAATGTGTTCTATGGGCTTCGTTTAAGGGATGAGGGTGAAGTCAGTGGAAACAATAGAACTGCAAGTTGTTTGACGGGGGAAAGGAAAGAAACGACCGACAAGCCCAATGATCTGTGAAAAGGAAAAGCAGGAGCGAGTCTGTAAAGATGAAACAAACAGAAAGGCGCTTGCACTACAAACTGTCTGAATAAAATTGTCTGGTAGTCAGGCTGCAGCTTTTAGTTTTCATCTGATCCATTTCTGTCCCTAGAGTGGCTTTAAAAAGATTAGAAAGATAGTCTTACAGTGAAAAACATCCACACACTGCACAAGTATCAGACAAGTTCCATGTACTTTTATATACAGGTTCAAGTGTAGCTAGATTATCCAACTGGACAACTTAACTAAACTGGGTTCATGAAACACCATGATGAAACAAATAGCACTTCAGGCAAAGAGGTCAAAAAGGCATTAGGCAAATGAATAGTCTATAGCCATGATAGTGTGTCTGAGGCTGCACCTAGGCACAGCAGTGTATTGACCTAATTGCTAACATCAGCATGCTAACATGCTAGTGTTAAGCAGGTGAAATGTTTACCATGTTATACATTTACAGTATTCTGACTATAAAGGAAGGCAGTAGTGAGAGTCCGAGCCCTTACAACAGACAAATGTACTGTATATAAATGCAAAGGTGTCATAGTTGTAAACATTCAAATTTCAATTAAACTTTTTTTTTAAATTTATAGTCTAAATGATTTTTTTTTTAATCCAAAGAGTGTATGAGACCATTCGGAGATTCTACACAGAGTCACTCTTATTTTTAAAAGCTAAAGCAACATTTGCGTCACACAAAAACAGCAGGATCAACAGCCTCTTCATCACGACCTGAACACAGCTTGAATCAGCCTGCGAGCCTCTCTGGAGCTTAAAAAAGGTTCACTGAAAATTGTCTGTCGGTGTTGGCAGTATGGTGGACCAATATTGTGTAGGCAGCGAACAGGGAAGAGCGGTCAGGCTAGAGGGCAGGATGATTAGCCACTCCAAGCCCCAGCAGCATGGCCTTAGCAGCGCATGAGACATGCCAGCCCAGTATAATGGCCTTATTAGGATAATGGTGATAGTTACCAGCTTCGTCTTCCTCCACGTAATTCTGTCTATCTGCATGGTGAATAGAATTCAATACCTGCAAGTGTTTTTTTGTAGACATGGAGCCAATACAGGAGCAATTTTTGTTTGTTTACACCAGCATAATCCAACAGAAAATGCTCGGCTATTATGGCTAGCAAATCATCTATTTTCAGCTCAGTGTTTTCCATTCATGAAATATGTGTATTTTGGCTGTTTTTATCTGACAATGATAAATTGTGTGAGCCATTTGGGCTGTGTGGTTGGCAGGCTCGCTGAGTAAAGCTGGCCAAATCCATTGGTCATTTCGGGTCTCCTAGACTCTTTAAAACCAGTATGCTGCTATTGGCTTATATCTGCGGGATCTGATGGATCTCACGCAGTCTAGCAAGGAGCAATTTGAGCCAACATTTAACACAATCATGTGTGCTTCAAGACAAGAGCTGATTATGATGTGTGGTGTATAATTTGGTGGGGTGAATCCTAATGTCAGGTCTGTAGTCTCAATGAAAGTTGCTGCTGAAAACATAGAGAGTAACTGCACCAAACAGTGTCCACTATACAAATAATCGAATCAAACATCTGCATACCAGAACACAGCCTCTGTGTTTGTGGGCCTTCCTGATGGAAAAATTCTTCCACACTATGGGGCCTTATGCATTCTGTTAAATCCACATTATGCCACAGTCTTTACATTAACAGTATATAAATATGATATGTACAGTATCTGGAACGGGTCTCAGCGACATATGGCCTGTTTTGGGGCATGTAAACTGTGGGTGTTGGCACCAGCGAGCCAGAGCAACAAAAACAAATGAATGTGTTGCAATATGACCTCAACCTGAGGCTAAATGCTGTTTAATAGTCATGGTGTGACTGTTAAACAGCAGGACATGATTAACACACACTTAGCTACACCTTACCCTCCAGAAATACTGCTGAATCCTGCGTTTTATGAAAGCTTTGATACTGCAGGTTTTTATTGTATTTAGAAAACATTGTTTTTTAGAAGAACATAAAGACTGCAAATAAAAGACACAATAGACCAGATGGTCACGAGGCCAATACATGTTTCTACAGAATATGGGTGGGTTTACATGTTTACATATGTTAGGGGTTACTCTCTCAATTTTCACTGGGAAAATGAGTATACATATTTATTAAACACACACACACACACACACACACACACACACACACACACACACACACACACACACACACACACACACACACAAAAGTAAGTCTTCTTCCTGGGTCTGGAATTTAAAAAAGAAAAAATTAGCCTTGTAGAAATATCCAGTCTACACCTGTCCATTATGCATACAGTTTCTGAATTTACTCTATCGGAAAATGACTCAATCACATAAGGTTTGTGAGAACAGTGAAAAATTAGGTGTGAGGTAAACCACATTCACAAAGACTCAGAAAAACCAAGTTACTATTTATCTGTATTGTATCATATCCATATTCACATTTAACAACCATTTTGTCCAATACTGAAAAAAGTTATAGAGATCAAAGAAAAACTTCATTTAACAATCAAATCAACCAAGGATTTAGCAGCTTGATCCCCTGATGCAGAATATGGTTTTACTGTGGTACAATTTTGCATCAGTGCAGACTGAAACAGCTCTTTAATGTTGTGTAGTGCCTAATTTCCAAAGGCTTAAACATAACATTACATTTTTGTTTTCCACAGGAAGGCGCTGTGGTGGCTCTGTTTAAGATCTGCAGGCAGGACCGCTTCAAAGACCTGTACGCTCACGCTCTGAGAACAGTGGCCTCCATCTGCTGTGTGGAGGAGGGCATCAACCAACTGGACAAGGTAAATCTCTCTTTCTCTGTCATACTCTTATCCATTACAGTGAACTGCCTAACACCAACCCTTACCCTATGCCTTACCTGAACCTAATTCTAACCTGAAACTTTGAACCAGTTCTTAACCCCCAAACAGCCATTTGAAGGTTTATCTCAAAGTGAGGACCGGCCAAAATGTTTGCACCTTGCAAAAAATATCCTCTCTCCCAAGGTCTAAAACTGAAACAGATCCTCACAAAGCTGGGCCTTAATCTAAGACCAGTTCTAAAGTTAACCAAAAACTTTAATTCTGGGGTTAGGATTAGGAGCATGACAATAAAATGTAACTGGATAATTCATTTAATACAACTGAATATTTATCAGAACCAATACCCACTGAATCACAGATGAATATAAATGAATCACCGTGTAGTTCATGGCCAAATGTAAAAAATCTATTAAAATGGGGAGGAGGAAGGTCCATGAGCACTAATCCAGATTTTCTTGTAATAGTAAAATGGGTATGTGGATGTGTATGAGACAGAAAGAGACAGAGACACAGAGAGAGATAGACAGACAAAGAGAGAGAGAGAGAGAGAGAGAGAGAGAGAGAGAGAGAGAGAGAGAGAGAGAGAGAGAGAGAGAGAGGACATTAATCAAAAGTAAGTAAGTACAGTACTTCCAGTAAAATACCCTGGCTATCTGCAGTCCAGACAGATTATGTTTACACTGATCATCTGAAAGTTGCAGCTCAGACAGGCAGTTGCTCCTCTTCCCAGCAGCATAGTATATTCTGTCTAGAACACATTCAGTCATGCTCCCACTTTCCATGTTATGACTGGAGGGATAAAGTTTGTTTTCACAGCTGAATGTGCGCCAACAGCATTAGCAGGAGGAGGCTTGGCTGCATAAAAATAAAGTGTGTGATCATGGAATCGAAGGATCAACAGTTGAATGAAAGATTTAGCAGAAAAAAAGCATTGGTTTCTTCACAGGGAAATGAAATCCTCTCGTCCTTGTAATATGTTGTCTGTTAAAGATAATTTAAAAATATCTATACACTGGTTTTAATTTAAAGTACAGTGGAATAATTAACTTTTTTATGTGTGACACTACCTTGTAGCAGTGCAGTTGATGGGAGTATTTCCAAAAAATTAAAACCACATTTCCTAAAAACTGCACTGATTACCATCAGGAGAGGTTTTTTTTTTTTTTTTTTTTGTTATTTTACCTGTACTGAAGATGATACATAATGCTGCAGGTGATTTTACCAGCTACTGCTGGCAGACATGACTGTAAAAATGCAGTATAGAAACTGGCAGGGATTGCCAAATTTAACAGCAAAACTGTTTTTGTTTGTCTCATAATGAATAATTGATGATGATTTTTTTAGGAGGCAAATGTTGACCCACACAGACTCTGTGACTTTATTACTTTACTGCTATTTTTGAGAAACTTTTGACTGCAGTAGTTGAGTTTTGCAGCTTTCCTGTTTATTTGATTAAAGTTTCATGAATGAGTTCACAAAGTTCAGTCACCTCAGGGTTGGTGAACCGCCATTAAACTCTCTAACTGTATAATTTTAGGATAGGAGGCAGTGAGAAAATAGGCATCTCACTGTGTAAGGTTAAGTAGGTGGGTTTTTTTTCTGATGACAGAATTATACATTACATACACAAAAAGATGAGTCATGATTTACAGTGAGTCTTTGTGGTATTCAGGGATGAGATTATGATGTGGGACCTCCTGACCGCTGGGCTGACAGGTCAAACATTTAGACCGGAATGACTTCTCACTGTCTGCGTATGAGTGTGTGTGTGTGTGTGTGTGTGAGAGAGAGAGAGAGAGAGAGAGAGAGAGAGAGTAAAGGAAAAAATGTGAGACAGGGAGAGAGAAAACTAATAATACAGCCTTCTTTGTTTGTCCTTGTTTGTTCCCTACCGAGAATTAAACCAAAATAAACAACAGACGCACCTGTGTCAAGCGAGCGTTTACGGAAAGACAAATATAACCTGATTCCGGCGAATAATGATGCCACAGCGGTGTCTGTGTTCACTTATAGAGCAGCTGGGACAGCATCAATCATCCAAGTGTGAAAACTTTTTAACGGGAGCCAAAGTCCGCCCCAGATTAGCAGCCTCGTCCCGGGAGAGAGGCTGTCAGGCAATCTACGCTACCAACCGCTCACGGGCGATCGCTCAGGCTTAAGAAACACAACTGTCACTGTTGAAGGGTGATCGAGAAAAGAGGCCGGTGTGCACCAGCACACTGTTGAATATACAGTATGTTTCTTAGTTTTATTCCCAACAGGAACATTTTGGGGAAAGGATTGATTATGAGCGAAATGAACAAAGAAAAACAACTTAAAGCTTAAAGCATGGAGGATTGATGACTGCTGTGCACGTGTTGATACAACGAAAAGACCGACTTTAGCCCACTGTTGTAGAATATTAAATGAAATAATCATGATCAGCCAGAGTATGGAAACCTGGATGTTTGAGGAGTGAATGCTTTCCTGATGCGTCTCTGCATCTCGACGCTTCAGTTTGTGACGCGCGTAAATCTGCGCTGATGCACACAGGTGTGTGTGTTGCCCTGCGCAATTTCTGCTTCTTCTCCTCACTCAGTCCTATCACTCCAGGGTGCCACATTTAAAGCGAGTGTTACGCGTTACGCATCCGTGAGTACGCGAGCGTCCAAGTGACGTAAATTTCGTCATCGGAGGGTATACGGCTCTGTGCAGATATCCATGTACACACCAAGGCCAGTTGATGCGCAGACTCCTTGCAGACTGGAGTATAGCTGAGGCCTTAGGAGGACTTATTGTTATTTAAAAACTATAAAAACAGCTTTATCGTTATTTGCCCATAAGTGGCACCTCTCTGCCAAGTATTCACGCAGAATCAGGTGTGAGGAAAAGTTTCAAATTGTTATTTGGTGTCTCGGTTTAAGACTTTTGTCTCTGCAACAGAGAATCACAGTGCAGTTTATTTCCCCGATCACAAGCAAAAATAGTTGAAATCAACAGTGACAGTGGCATCGTAAACTTTGTTATTCTCTTTAAAGTGAGGGAAAGTTATTTGGCTTTGGCCCTGAGAATAAACTGAATGAGATGCATCCGTTGTACGGTGAATGAGGAGTTGGGGAACATTCTATTTTTGTGAGGAGGAAGAGGAGGTGCGGGTGGGGCCAGTGGGGGAAACAGAGGGGTGGTGGCGGTGGTGGTAGATGAATGGGGAGGGGGTGGAGAGTGGATTGTTCCACGTCAGTGGGTCGCGCTGGCACAGTGCTACAGACGTCCACAGAGACAAAAATAGGGAATTGCCCTGTGAAGCTTGATGCGCTGAAGCTCGTCAGCAGATAGGACTGACAGATGCGGCTGGCTGAGAGCTGACGGTTTGCCTCACTCTGGATGCTTGTCTCTAAACTTTTTTTTTTTTTTCAGAAGAGTTGGTTGGTGGTGACACAGAATCGAAAGCATTAATGTGTTCTTTCCTAAATTATATCAATAATGACAATGACAAGTGACAGTAATGAAGAACACAATGTTTCTGGTGTATCAGGGAATTTTCCAGGTGTGAGTGTCCATCAGCACCCTGGAAACCACAGTCCTGCAGTTTATGACTATGTATTTTAATTGGTTGGATGAAATAGCTCCAATGTGTGTGCTGATTTTCAGCACTTGCACATATAAGACATCCATAGGTGCAGTCTCAGTCCACAGCTGTGGTGAGGTTTGTATGAACTGTGCAACACTGCCCCCTAGTGGATAAAGATATGTTATATATCTCCATAAATTTCTGAAGCCATAATACTTGAGTACCAAACCACATAAGCAAACACAAATACAAATATGAGATTAATATGACCTCATGCACCTGAGCAAACGTCTCTTTAAACACTCGTCTATTACTCTGAGCTCTTCCTCAAACCTCATGATGCACACACATTGGGTCGATGCCAGCCAGATGAGTTTCTCAGCAGCACATTCACTCATTCATTATGGGCAGAGACGCAAGTTTTAGCCAAGCTGACACCATGGACACTTACCTACCTGTGATGATGCTGCAGGTGTTTCATCAGCTCTGTAGTGACAAGCTGAAAGCAGTTAAGGCCTGCAGATAGATTCCAGTTAATTCATTTTATTTTAGTTTAATTTTAGCTTTATACACTCACTTATTCCAATTCCTGGCAACACAGAATCTAATACCCGGAACACACACCCATACTGGTATTAAACCTTGGCAAGTACACTGGCTTTAAGTCTGGTGAGCACAAGTTCCCTGAAGTCTACGAAGGTGGTCTTTGAGATACATTGACTACAAACTGCACTGACTTTAAATTCTAAAGTATTTCTAGATCGATTTCCGACCAGCCTGGCAGCCAGTGATTTCCACTCATTTTTCCACAATGTGGAAAATACCAACTAATAGAGATTTCAGACTTAAATGGAAGCTCACCATAGTTCAGGAAAGCAGGAAACTGATGTCATTCATAGTCACATGTTCCATACATCCTATGTCAGTGACCTGTCTCTCATAGTAGGTGGTCCATTTACATGTTTCTGCAGCACATTCATTCAGTATTCAACAATACTGAGCTCTGCATCCATGCTGCTACCCTGCAGCTGGCTTTCAGGATTAAACTCCTGCGCCCTTCCCAGCATGCTCCCACATTAGTATTGAGTCTTATTTGAATTTTGAATGTTTTTAACATGTTAACACTCAATAAAATGTTCTGAATCTCGGGTGCTGGCAGGGGGGTTTGTGAGCTCAGAGCTCAGTGATGTACTGTCGTGATCCTTTTTTATTAAGGTAATGCAGTCAGCAACAGCCAGAGTGTGAAAACTGTCCTCACTGGTTTATTGTGTATCACACTCTGACAAAGGCCAGATGTTTTGTGAAGAAGTGCAATCCCTTACTTCATGAATATTGATTCTACACAGATCACACACATCAGACAGCCAGAGAATTTTAATGCCACTTATTGTTCAGCAAAAATCAAATGAATCATCAGCGACAAAAGTCAAAGACACAAACTGTTACAGCTACAATACCATGGAATTCCATGTTCAGGTCAGGATGTGATGTTAAGTGACTATATTTGCAGTAACTTGAACAGATCCTATTAGATGTCTCCCCTAAAGGTGAATGAGTCATGCCTTTGACTAGAAATAATTACATGAAGGAAAAATACACGAGCAACAGATTTATTACAGAATCATTCCTGGAAGACACTGACCACCTGGCTGCCTCTAACTGAGAGTATTATATTTAAAACAGTTTACTGCTCATACACTATTAATATAATAGGTTATGATAAATTATTATATGTTACCTAATATGTACTGCATGTCATCTAATGTGTAGGTGGATGGGATCCTGTGCCTGGCGGACATCTTGACTGATGAAAGCAGTGTGGAAGCAGCCAGGGCTGAGGCAGCGGCGGTCGTGGCTCAAATCACCTCACCTCACCACACGTCTACACAGCACCTCGCCAGCTTCCTGGAGAGCATGCATGACATCGTCACTGCGCTCATCAGTGAGTGGACGTGGCACTTATAATTTAACCCTTGACATCTGACTTATAGCATCACCAAGAATTGTTTGCAGGAACAGGATTTGTTAATAGGATAAAGAAAAAAATTACCAGTAAAACGATTTAGTTTGATTTTTTTTTAAATTGAACTTTACTATTAGTAAGGACTTAGTGTGGGGTTATTTTAATTTAATTTCTAATAATAGAGTTTCATATCAGGTATTTTTGTATACACTCAGCTGCCAGTTTATTAAGCACACCTAGCTAAAACTAATGCAGTCTAATACAACATCATTGTGTTATGTTGGAACCACTGTACTGTAGTGAGCAATGCCTCATTCCCTCAGAGCTGTGTGAGAGCGCCTCCTGTGGTGAAGTATTCCTACTGGCTTCTGCAGCCTTGGCCAACATCACCTTCTTTGACAGCATGGCCTGTGAGATTCTCCTGCAGCTTAATGCCATCAACATCCTGCTGCAGGCCTGCAAAGACCGCCAGAGGGTCGACACACCCTATTCCAAAGACCAGGTACAAGTGTGCTTTCAGGTGTTATTTCTCACAAAATATATAAAGTAGAAAAAACTTACTGACTTTAACTTTGCAAAAACTGGTACAAAAAAAGCATCTATATGTGTATATGCGTCATCATGTTTCTTTTTTTTATTCATTACTGAATCTCAGGTGGTGACAATCCTGGCAAACCTCTCAGTCTTAGAGCAGTGTGCTTCTGAAGTCCTGCAAGAGCAAGGTAAACTATTTTCCAACTCTAATTTCTAACTGATTTTTTTATTATTTCCTTTGGGCAAAACTGCAGCTGACTGGAAGAAAATACACCTGGAACAGCTGAACTACTTACTGACATCCCTTTGTTGAAGTACAAGTGAGAAAAAATAGTGCAATATTTCTTTAGTCCACAAGGTAGCAGCATGAGGTAATATCTTTGAAGTAGCATGGAATGGCTTAAAGAAAACATCAACCATTGGCCATGATCAGATATTTTTAAATATTTTTGCCAACCATTTTAAATGTGCTTTTTTAACCATGTTGTTTCATTCTTCAATTTCACTAATATCTTCTGCTTTAAAATGTGTTTTTTTTCCATTCCTGTCTTTCCATGTGTGAACACAGTCCATTCTACATCTCCAAGCTTGTATTAGTCATGTATTGTAAATGTATGTTTTCAGGATGGGTGCGGGTCATTGTGTTAGAGTCTCTGATTGTGTCAGTGTCAGAAACATTCACCAGTAATTGTCAAACAAACAAGTTCTTGTTCGATGTCCCTGAGTCTCTCAGTTAGCTAGTATTTTAAAAATATTTCATCGTTTGTTCTTGCCTGATTTTGTGAGTATTTACAAAAGTGGATAATGGAATGAAAAGTCGAATTAAGAAAAAAAAGTATAATCTGCATTATAATCTGCAAAAAGTATTTCAGTGTCAGTTTGTTATAGTCTTTGTCTCTAAATGAAACAAAGACTATAAAGTGACTGTGTGCCTATATTAGGCACCTAATTAAAAAAAAAAATTTAAGTGTACTATCTTGCTCTTCTTTTGTATTATTTATTTCTTGGTTATTCTATTTGTTTTATTTTTTTATTTCTTATTTTATTCTTTAAACTTTTTAGTAAGCTTGACTCAGGGGGGATGCACAAGAATTCCAGTACATGTACTGCAATGTATCTGTGCAAATGGCAAATAAAACTCTATTCTTTCTATTCTATTCTATTCTAAATTATAAAATTAAATTGTCGGGATGCAGTGAGTCTTAACACTCATGGAGCAGATTTGAAGAATTACTGTCTTTGTTCACTTGTTTAACAGTGTTCCTATAAAACTTTGCTGTTTGTTGTATCTCTGTTCCTTACTGATATCTGATTCTTTGTTTTCTCTCCTGGCTAATCTGCACTGTGTATTATTGTCTTTCAGGAATAGAGCGACTGCTGCTGCTGCTGGGAGAAAAGCCATCCTCCTCCAGTCCATCAGAGGGGGCTGCCTGCGAGCGTGTCCAGCAGAAAGCTGCGGTCACGCTGGCCCGTCTGAGCAGAGACCCTGACGTGGCCCAAACAGCCATCCAGCTAAAAGGTGCTGCGGTTTTCTGTTTTGTGTAACACAGCTACTGTATTTCTTATTTATTAATTGCACAATTGAAATACAGGAAAGTTAAGCAAAAATTCTAAATTCCTAAAAAAAAAAAGTGATAAAAATGCAAATAAACAGAAACACAGAAAAAAAATGTATTAAGAAAAATATGCATAACAGACCCAAGACATGAATGAAATGAGTTCATTCCTTTGGGCCCTACGGCCACTAGGGGGCTCCCAAACAAATAAATTAAAAATATTTCCTCTGTTTTTGTCAGTTTACCACCATCTACACTACAGGTCAAGAGTTTTGAGCAGTTCAAGTCCAGTAAAAAATCTCATATGGTATAAAACTGTGTTACTATACCCTCTGATGCATTATTAAGACATTCCAAAGATTCTCAATGGGGTTAAGGTCTGGACTCTGCGGTGGCCAATCCATGTGTGAAAATGATGTCTCATGCTCCC